>JAIOJX010000030.1:187628464-187970964 GCA_022376925.1 Tragulus kanchil
TTATTTGTTTAACATGGTTTTATTATCCTAGATGATGTGATTTAGGAAAAAAGCATTAATTCTCTTATCAGCCTGGTTTCCTTCCCAGTTGTTGAGAGAATTGAATTGTCCTGGTAGTTTAACGAAGTAAGAAGCATTAAATGTAGAGCTCATTGCTGATCAGACTGAGCCACTTCTGAACCATGGCTACCCAGGCACAAGGGACTGACAGCTTAGCATTTATGTGGGAGTGTATTGGAATAACATGGCAAGCAGCAGAATGGAGCTCCTTCCCGTGCTGCCACTTCCCAGCTCGTGCCTTTTGTATCTTCTGAATTTTTGAGAAACAATATGCCTGAACTCTTCACTCTGCATTGCTTGCTCAGGGTGATGTGGGTGAGTAGTGCACATTTAAGTGATGATTTTGGAAGGTAGCCCATGTTCGTTATGTGTATTACAAGTAACATGTATTCTGTTATTCATTCATCCACTTAACCTATCAATTCATTCTTCAAGTGCTGTTTACTGGCTGACTGTAATGGGCCAGGTCCTGACAGATCTGGGCACTCTGATAGCTGAGTGTTCCTAACTCTTAAACGTAGTGCCGACGTGATCATGTTACAGTAATGTCAGATATAACCTTGTCAAAACAGCCAGTCTGTGGGGTGTCCTTGGATTACAGTGTTCATCTGTGACTGTTTTCTAATGAGCTCAATGATAAATTAGATGCTGGTAGCTCACAGAGGACCTCTGGGTGAGGAGATGACTCTGTCCCATACAGCCACTGGCTCATTTATTTAGCTGAACTCCACTGGGCATGACTGTGTCACTGTGCCATGTGCTGGGTCCTCTTCCTTTGACTTGCTGGATGAATTCTGAAGCTTGTCTAAACCTCTCTTTTGTGCTGTATGTGTTTTACGCAGATACTCAAAACCCTCTGTTCTCAGCCTTTCCATCAGTGATTGTTCTTTGCTTCTCTGTCGTGTATCTGCTTCCCTCTCTACATCTCTCTCCCTTATCCCGTCTTCCTCTACTCCTTGAGTCTTGGCAGCTCCCAGCTCTGTCTTCCATTGACTCCATTGCTCTTCCTAAACTAATGAGGACTGCTGGTGGTTCTGTCAAAACTGTGCTGAGTATACAGCTCTGCATTCTGGCCTTAGCTAAGCAAACCTTCCTGAGCTCAAAAATCTGTGTTTTGTGGTCTTTGAATCCTCTTCTTTACCACACTGGCTCTACAGGAATTTGTCATCTACATATGAGCCTCTGCTATACCTTCATTTGATCTTAGTAGATGCTTTAATTCCTCTTTTGCTTTAAAAACAGTGCTCATGTGATTGCTTAAAATCCTCAGCCCATTTTTCTCTTTGTTCACCTCCATAGTCTTCAAGAGAGAAAGGAATTCTCAGTTTATTGAGCAGCTGCCATGTGTCAGGTGGTGTGATTGATTGCTCGTATGTAGTCTTTCCGTTCTCCCATTGCCCATGACCCCATCAATCCATCCATTCATCCAGCAAACGTTTGCTAGAGTGTTTGCTCGGTCAGTGTCCAGTACGATGAGCTTCCCTTCCATGAAAAACATGCCTATCAATTCATTCTTCAAGTGCTGTTTACTGGCTGACTGTAATGGGCCAGGTCCTGACAGATCTGGGCACTCTGATAGCTGAGTGTTCCTAACTCTTAAACGTAGTGCCGACGTGATCATGTTACAGTAATGTCAGATATAACCTTGTCAAAACAGCCAGTCTGTGGGGTGTCCTTGGATTACAGTGTTCATCTGTGACTGTTTTCTAATGAGCTCAATGATAAATTAGATGCTGGTAGCTCACAGAGGACCTCTGGGTGAGGAGATGACTCTGTCCCATACAGCCACTGGCTCATTTATTTAGCTGAACTCCACTGGGCATGACTGTGTCACTGTGCCATGTGCTGGGTCCTCTTCCTTTGACTTGCTGGATGAATTCTGAAGCTTGTCTAAACCTCTCTTTTGTGCTGTATGTGTTTTACGCAGATACTCAAAACCCTCTGTTCTCAGCCTTTCCATCAGTGATTGTTCTTTGCTTCTCTGTCGTGTATCTGCTTCCCTCTCTACATCTCTCTCCCTTATCCCGTCTTCCTCTACTCCTTGAGTCTTGGCAGCTCCCAGCTCTGTCTTCCATTGACTCCATTGCTCTTCCTAAACTAATGAGGACTGCTGGTGGTTCTGTCAAAACTGTGCTGAGTATACAGCTCTGCATTCTGGCCTTAGCTAAGCAAACCTTCCTGAGCTCAAAAATCTGTGTTTTGTGGTCTTTGAATCCTCTTCTTTACCACACTGGCTCTACAGGAATTTGTCATCTACATATGAGCCTCTGCTATACCTTCATTTGATCTTAGTAGATGCTTTAATTCCTCTTTTGCTTTAAAAACAGTGCTCATGTGATTGCTTAAAATCCTCAGCCCATTTTTCTCTTTGTTCACCTCCATAGTCTTCAAGAGAGAAAGGAATTCTCAGTTTATTGAGCAGCTGCCATGTGTCAGGTGGTGTGATTGATTGCTCGTATGTAGTCTTTCCGTTCTCCCATTGCCCATGACCCCATCAATCCATCCATTCATCCAGCAAACGTTTGCTAGAGTGTTTGCTCGGTCAGTGTCCAGTACGATGAGTCTTCATGAAGCAGTGATAGACACTCTTAGCCTAGTAGGAGGAGAGGTTTAGTATTTATCATACAGAAATGTAACCTTTGACCAGTATAAAACTAAAGTCCATCTGGAACACTTAAGATGAAATAAGTACCTAAAGGTAGCATTTGATATGGGTTTCAAAGCATTCATAGGAGTTTGTTAATTAATTAGTAGGAAATGGGGCATCTGAGAGAGAGAGAGAGAGAGAGCAGCATATGTAGAGATACAAAAGAGCAGAACATGTTTGGAAAATGCAAGTAACCCGGAGTAGTGTGGGTTAGTAGCGGGGGACAGCAGGAGCTAAGGTTGGGAAGTTATACAAGGACCCTGTTACTCCAAGCAAAGGAATTAAGATTATCCTTTGAGCACAGGGGAGCTTTGGGAGTTTTGCAGGCAAGGAAGTGGCTTCACCAGACTGACTTTTATTTTGAATGATACTTGTGATTGAAGCAGAAGGTTCTTTGCGTATTGCAGGAAAGAGATGGTGAGGGCCACAATGAGGATGAAAAGGATGAGGGTAAACTGGATGGGTACATAAGACTAAAAGTGACCACGCCTCTGTGATCAACTGAGTGTCAAAGAAGGTAGCAGTGATACTTTCCTGATTAGAAAAAGCAGCAGGTTTGAGGAAGGAGTGTATAGTTTTGGATTTGTTAAGTTTGAGGACCTCTGCTAGACTGATGAGTGGTGTGAATAATCAGTAAAGGAGAGATGCAGTTTTCAGTCTGGAGTAATCACTGTGTAAGTGGGAGTGAAGCATATATGGACGGCACTAGGGAACCTTAAGAAACAGCAGCACCAAATACATGAGTGGAGTTGGTGAAGACTTCCAAAAAGGAGACCGCATTGGTGAAGAGTTATGGAGTTAGGCAGCAAGCCAAGGGATGCAGTATGGTTTCAGGGAAGGTATGGGAGAGGTTTCAAAGAGTGGCTATAGAACTTCCCTGGTAATACAGTGGATAGGAATTCGCCTGTCAGTGCAGGAGACAGGAGTTTTATCCCTGATCTAGGAAGATCCCACATGCTGCAGAGCAGTTAAACCCATATACGAGCCTGTGCTCTAGAGCCAGGGAGCTGCAACTGTTGGGCCCGTGTGTCACAGCTACTAAAGCATGTGCACTCTGGAATCTGTACTCTGTAGCAAGAGAAGCCACTGCAGTGAGAAGCCTGCATACTGCAACTAGAGAAGAGCTCGTGCAACAACAAAAGATCCAGCACAAGCCAAAATGAAGTAAAGAAATAATTAAATTAAAAAAAAAAAAAAAGAATGGCCTGTTGGGTTTAGCAGTGTTTCTCACTGGGTCCTGGCACTGCCCGCGTCCTCATCCCCCAGCCTGCCTCTAGTAAATGCTGCCTCCAAGGTTCAACGCCAGCCTTCCTGCCATGGCTCTGGGTGAAGACCTGAATTCTCACTGGCTTTAGAGCTTAGGAATTACTAAGGAATTACTTAGGAATGTCCTAATCTGGAGAATTGAGAATCCATAATACACAGTTACAAGTAGGAAATAATATCGTGGAGACAGTATTACTTCAAGGCATTTGACTAAACGGGGGAAAGGAGCTAAAGAGTGGATAGAGGAGGAATAAGAAAGGAACCCAGAAATGATGGTTTAGGGGCAGTGTGAATACTTTGAATGTATTTATAAGCTAAAATGAAGGGACTGTTCATAGGAGGTCATGTTGGAAGCATGGTAATTGATGGAGGGTATGGTTTTGAGTGACAGTATATGATATTCATTTTTCTCCAACTTGCTTCACTTTGCATGTCAATCTCTAGGACCATCCACATCTCTGGAAATGGCACAGTTTTGTCCATTTTTTGGCTGAGTAATATTCCATTGTATAGTTATACTGCATCTTCTGTATCCACTCCTCTGTCAGTGGACTTTTATGTTGCTTCCATGTCTTCTTGGCTGTTGTAAGTAGTGGTGCAATGAGCATTGGCATGCATGTGTCTTTTGGAATTAGGTTTTCTCTGGATACACGCCCAGGAGTGAGATTGCTGGGTCATTCGGTAGTTCTCTTTTTCACTTTGATGTACGGAAGAAATAATGCAACACAGCAAGGCTACTCTACTCCAACATTTTTTTTTTTTTTTTTTAAGAGTGAAGGTAGAAGGTGAACAGCCTCTTACTCTCAGAAGAAAAGGAGGGAAGGGCAGGAGGATGAAGATATTTGGTGTTGGGTGGGGGAATTCCCTTTGCCTTCTCCATCAGCTTATCATATGCAACTTCTCTAAACTACTTGAAACCACCAACCACCCTTCCTTCTTGAAACTGCCTTCTGATTTCTATGTCACTCTCTAGGGCTCTGCTTCTAACTGTCCCTCTATGGTGAACAGAAACTTTATTCACACACTTGTCCACCAGCTTGATATGTGTGTGTATGTGTATATTAACATGCTGCAACTTCGGGTGTTTGCTTCTGAAAAAATGAGGGTTAATACGTACCCCACAGGGTAGTTGTGGGTACAGTAACTTAATACTCAGATAATGTCACTCTTCCTGTTTTCTTAACATGGGAATTGACTAGGGTTTGTTTGAAGGATCCCTCCCATCTCCACTCCCTTTGAAGCGTCACTTACGTCCTCATGACTCTCCATACACAGCTCTTGTTTTCACTTCTGCTTCTCTCTTGAGAACAATCTCTCTTCCTCGCTTGGCTGTTCTTAAACAAGAACATCAGTATTCTCCTGATCAAGTGGGCTGGAAGTCAGAGAAACTTACCCAGTTCCTATAATCAGACAGCTTTCAGGTCTTTGGTTCTAGCTGCACAATATCTCATTCATTCATTCATGGATTTGATGGGACAGTGAATTATTTATCAAATGATGTGGTGTCATGCTAAGTACAGGGCATGATCCTTGGCTTACACTTAACACGTGCAGAAAATTACAACATGGTGTAATGATTGCTCTGGAAGAGCTTAGCGAGGAGGTCTCAGTGAGATCATGTGGGTGAATGCCTATCCCAGACTCGGTGGTGGGGATGGTCTGTAAAAGCTTCTTAGCTTGAGCTCAGATTTTGAGGTTCCAAAGGACCTAGCTCCATGAAGATGGAGCTCTTCAGTGACATCAAGGCAGAGGGAATACATGTGTAGAGGTAGAGGCATTTTTCACTTTGATGTACGGAAGAAATAATGCAACACAGCAAGGCTACTCTACTCCAACATTTTTTTTTTTTTTTTTTAAGAGTGAAGGTAGAAGGTGAACAGCCTCTTACTCTCAGAAGAAAAGGAGGGAAGGGCAGGAGGATGAAGATATTTGGTGTTGGGTGGGGGAATTCCCTTTGCCTTCTCCATCAGCTTATCATATGCAACTTCTCTAAACTACTTGAAACCACCAACCACCCTTCCTTCTTGAAACTGCCTTCTGATTTCTATGTCACTCTCTAGGGCTCTGCTTCTAACTGTCCCTCTATGGTGAACAGAAACTTTATTCACACACTTGTCCACCAGCTTGATATGTGTGTGTATGTGTATATTAACATGCTGCAACTTCGGGTGTTTGCTTCTGAAAAAATGAGGGTTAATACGTACCCCACAGGGTAGTTGTGGGTACAGTAACTTAATACTCAGATAATGTCACTCTTCCTGTTTTCTTAACATGGGAATTGACTAGGGTTTGTTTGAAGGATCCCTCCCATCTCCACTCCCTTTGAAGCGTCACTTACGTCCTCATGACTCTCCATACACAGCTCTTGTTTTCACTTCTGCTTCTCTCTTGAGAACAATCTCTCTTCCTCGCTTGGCTGTTCTTAAACAAGAACATCAGTATTCTCCTGATCAAGTGGGCTGGAAGTCAGAGAAACTTACCCAGTTCCTATAATCAGACAGCTTTCAGGTCTTTGGTTCTAGCTGCACAATATCTCATTCATTCATTCATGGATTTGATGGGACAGTGAATTATTTATCAAATGATGTGGTGTCATGCTAAGTACAGGGCATGATCCTTGGCTTACACTTAACACGTGCAGAAAATTACAACATGGTGTAATGATTGCTCTGGAAGAGCTTAGCGAGGAGGTCTCAGTGAGATCATGTGGGTGAATGCCTATCCCAGACTCGGTGGTGGGGATGGTCTGTAAAAGCTTCTTAGCTTGAGCTCAGATTTTGAGGTTCCAAAGGACCTAGCTCCATGAAGATGGAGCTCTTCAGTGACATCAAGGCAGAGGGAATACATGTGTAGAGGTAGAGGCATTTGAGGCTCTTACTGACCATGACCACAAAGTAGATGGAAAAGGAGGGGAGAGGAGATTGGAGAGGGAGAGAAGAAGGAACAAGTACAAATCGTGAAGGGCTGGGTGCCTATCCCAGTGCAGTAGAAATAAAATGAGAGACCCCTAAGGAATTTAAAATTTTCTGTTGGTTATATTTAAAAAGTAAGAAAATCAGGTGTATACTGTAATGGTATTTTATTTAACCCAAGTCAAAATATAATCATTCTAAACTGTATTCAATATTTAAAATTTATGAACAACACATTCTACATTGCTTTCTTACATGCTTAATCTGAAAAATCATCCCAGTTGGAGTATTAAAATTTCATCAGAAATACTTGATCTGGGCTTCCCCTGGTGGTCCAGGGGGTAAGGACACCGCCTTGCAGTGCAAGGGGCACCAGTTCGAGCTCTGGCCTGAGAAGATCCCACGTGCCGCGGAGCGGCTGGACTGATATGTCCAATTACCGAGCCGGAGCTCTGGAGCGCATGCGCCCAGAGCCAGTGCTCTGTGACGACAGAGGCCACCACGATGGGAGGCCCACAGAAGCCAAAGAACAAAGACGGATGAAAGTAGAGAAATGAAAGACCAACAAAAGTGGCCCGCCTGCTCCCCTCCCTCCCCAACCCGGCCCCCGCCCAAAATAAATAAATAAATAAATATTAAAAAAAAAAAAAAAAAGAATACAAAGAACAAATTATTAAAAAAAAAAAAAAGAAATACTTGATCTGTACTTAAAGTTCATAAAAGTTTACAGTTGAGAAGGTTATTCAGCACATACCTGAAAATTTCCCAATCACTGAACCAAGTGTCATTTTTTAAATTTAAACTAGTTTGCATTAAAATTTCCCATACATAAAAGATTCAGCTCTCCCGTCACTGTAGTCAGATTTTAATTGCTCAATAACCTCATGTAGCCAGTGGCTTTCACACTGAGCAGAGCAAGTCTGAAGGTTTGGGACTTCACATGTGAGACACTAGGTAGCCATTGAAAGAGGAGCCACTAAACAAAGGAGGTGACGTGTCAGACGTGCTGTGATGTGACCAGGCTGGGAGATGTATCCATTTCCCTTCAGAGTTCTGAAGTGTTCCAAGACAAGGCTGTGGAGAAACAGATGTTATTTAAATAGGAAGTAGGGCTCAGGCTCTAATTCCACTCCTTCCCAGGCATTTTGTTTTTTGATGATTTGATGCACTAACCTGTAAAATGGAAAATAACAATCCATACTTGCCATTAGAGTGGGAGTTGCCATAAAAATCAAGTAAGACAATGTAAATAATAATAATAATACAAGCTTATATTTGATAAGCAATAAACAAATGAGTGAATGAATGAATACATAGAAGGTAGAATGGATGGAAATTGGTAACAGGGGAAAGAAAAGAAAAAAAAGGGTGTCAGATAATTCTTGATCTGGGAGGTAACGCCTTTTTAAATCCCTGGGTTTGGGTTTGGATGGAGGAAGAAATAGATGAGCTCAGTTTTGGCATAAAGTTGTTCTTTTAGAACATCAAAAGTAATGTTCAGAAGTGTCCGAAAGCTTGTAAGCGTCAGAGTCTGCAGCTCTGGAAAGATACTTGATTGGTGAAAATGATTCAGGGCTCAGAGGATATAGTAGGATTGAAGTGAAGCCTTGGGAAGGCGAGTCTGTCTCCCAGGAATGGTGCTTTTGAGCAGGGGTCAGTAAACGACAGCCCTGTGGGCCAAATCCCACTGCCACCTTGTTTGTAAATAAAGTTTTATTGGCACTCAGTCATGTCTGTTTGTTATTGTCTTGTTTCTGGTTGCATTTGGGGTACAAGGGAGCTAAAGTTCTACATGGTTGGGACAGACACCTGTAAAGTGTAAAATGGAAAATATTTACTCTCTGGCCCTTCTCAGAAAATAACTGTCAGTGCCTGCTTTTGACTTTGGAAGTCCTGAGGCTGGAACTTTCGGCAAAATGAAAGATTTCAGAATGAGCAGAGGAAGTTAAGTTCATGAAGTGAAAAGGAGCCACCCAGATTATGTAGGCAGAGAATCACTGTGAGCAGGGAAAACCTGGAGACAGAGAAGAGAGGTGTTTTCCAGAGGGGTTGAGGAGAGGCAGTGGACACAAAATTTTGATGTAGCAGAAGAGGAGCCAACTAAACAAGGGGAAAGGGTGGACGTGTCAGACGTGCTGTGATGTGACCAGGCTGGGAGATGTATCCATTTCCCTTCAGAGTTCTGAAGTGTTCCAAGACAAGGCTGTGGAGAAACAGATGTTATTTAAATAGGAAGTAGGGCTCAGGCTCTAATTCCACTCCTTCCCAGGCATTTTGTTTTTTGATGATTTGATGCACTAACCTGTAAAATGGAAAATAACAATCCATACTTGCCATTAGAGTGGGAGTTGCCATAAAAATCAAGTAAGACAATGTAAATAATAATAATAATACAAGCTTATATTTGATAAGCAATAAACAAATGAGTGAATGAATGAATACATAGAAGGTAGAATGGATGGAAATTGGTAACAGGGGAAAGAAAAGAAAAAAAAAGGCTGTCAGATAATTCTTGATCTGGGAGGTAACGCCTTTTTTTTAAATCCCTGGGTTTGGGTTTGGATGGAGGAAGAAATAGATGAGCTCAGTTTTGGCATAAAGTTGTTCTTTTAGAACATCAAAAGTAATGTTCAGAAGTGTCCGAAAGCTTGTAAGCGTCAGAGTCTGCAGCTCTGGAAAGATACTTGATTGGTGAAAATGATTCAGGGCTCAGAGGATATAGTAGGATTGAAGTGAAGCCTTGGGAAGGCGAGTCTGTCTCCCAGGAATGGTGCTTTTGAGCAGGGGTCAGTAAACGACAGCCCTGTGGGCCAAATCCCACTGCCACCTTGTTTGTAAATAAAGTTTTATTGGCACTCAGTCATGTCTGTTTGTTATTGTCTTGTTTCTGGTTGCATTTGGGGTACAAGGGAGCTAAAGTTCTACATGGTTGGGACAGACACCTGTAAAGTGTAAAATGGAAAATATTTACTCTCTGGCCCTTCTCAGAAAATAACTGTCAGTGCCTGCTTTTGACTTTGGAAGTCCTGAGGCTGGAACTTTCGGCAAAATGAAAGATTTCAGAATGAGCAGAGGAAGTTAAGTTCATGAAGTGAAAAGGAGCCACCCAGATTATGTAGGCAGAGAATCACTGTGAGCAGGGAAAACCTGGAGACAGAGAAGAGAGGTGTTTTTTCCGCAGAGGGGTTGAGGAGAGGCAGTGGACACAATGTGAATGACAGTGTCACAGTGTCATGTGTTGACAAGAGGTCAAGTGAGGTAAGGAGTGACAGTTGTCAATTGAATTTCGTGACTCCAGTCTAATCTGCCATTTTGGTAGCAGTATTGGGGCTGAGGGGTAGTGCAGAAGTTGGCTTGGGCTGAGGATCCATTCTGGAGGAGGAGGGAGGGACAGCCTCTATCAACAGGCAGGAAATGGAGAGAGCCCTGAGGGGAACCTTGAGGCTGAGGAAGCCTGTTTTAGGATTGGCCTGTCTACTTATTTATGAGGAGAGGGAGAGTTTACAGGTCCTACTAGAAGAGGGAGTGATGATGGAGCAGGTGTTCAGGATTCATGGGAAAGAGGGAGGGAGCCATAGCCCTCTTCTTAATCCTACTCTTCACTGCATGTCAGTCCTGGCTCCAGCTTCCTAATTTGCTCCCTGGTCTCCTTGAATTTAGCTGCATCCTATTTATTTGCCTTGGATTTCTCTTGTTAAAATATTCCTCTGATTCCAGCCATTCCCTGCTCCCAGGTCAGTGAAGATTCCACCTCCCGTCTTTTCTTGCAGGCCCAGCCATTTCGGTTTCCAGGCATCTCTCCTATTTGCTTGTGAGCGCACGCTCCGTCTGCCTGTCATTCCTACCCTCATGCAGCGTAGCATTCCAGTCACAAGGCATCAGCCAGATCTTACTTAACCTGGCTCAAGGTGCTCCGTTCACTAGTATTTATGAAACAGAAATCCAAATAAAAATCACAAGTCATTAACATTATAAATTTATTATGGAAGAAGAACCCATTGCTTTGATGCACTGCAGATTCCATAGAAAAATTTTCTTAAGTGATGCTACTGAGATGAGAGACTGAGTTCAGTTTTGTGGTGGTGACTCTTCTGTGAACTGTAGGATGTTAGCAGCTTGCATTCCTGAAAATAACTGTCAGTGCCTGCTTTTGACTTTGGAAGTCCTGAGGCTGGAACTTTCGGCAAAATGAAAGATTTCAGAATGAGCAGAGGAAGTTAAGTTCATGAAGTGAAAAGGAGCCACCCAGATTATGTAGGCAGAGAATCACTGTGAGCAGGGAAAACCTGGAGACAGAGAATAGAGGTGTTTTTCCAGAGGGGTTGAGGAGAGGCAGTGGACACAATGTGAATGACAGTGTCACAGTGTCATGTGTTGACAAGAGGTCAAGTGAGGTAAGGAGTGACAGTTGTCAATTGAATTTCGTGACTCCAGTCTAATCTGCCATTTTGGTAGCAGTATTGGGGCTGAGGGGTAGTGCAGAAGTTGGCTTGGGCTGAGGATCCATTCTGGAGGAGGAGGGAGGGACAGCCTCTATCAACAGGCAGGAAATGGAGAGAGCCCTGAGGGGAACCTTGAGGCTGAGGAAGCCTGTTTTAGGATTGGCCTGTCTACTTATTTATGAGGAGAGGGAGAGTTTACAGGTCCTACTAGAAGAGGGAGTGATGATGGAGCAGGTGTTCAGGATTCATGGGAAAGAGGGAGGGAGCCATAGCCCTCTTCTTAATCCTACTCTTCACTGCATGTCAGTCCTGGCTCCAGCTTCCTAATTTGCTCCCTGGTCTCCTTGAATTTAGCTGCATCCTATTTATTTGCCTTGGATTTCTCTTGTTAAAATATTCCTCTGATTCCAGCCATTCCCTGCTCCCAGGTCAGTGAAGATTCCACCCCCCGTCTTTTCTTGCAGGCCCAGCCATTTCGGTTTCCAGGCATCTCTCCTATTTGCTTGTGAGCGCACGCTCCGTCTGCCTGTCATTCCTACCCTCATGCAGCGTAGCATTCCAGTCACAAGGCATCAGCCAGATCTTACTTAACCTGGCTCAAGGTGCTCCGTTCACTAGTATTTATGAAACAGAAATCCAAATAAAAATCACAAGTCATTAACATTATAAATTTATTATGGAAGAAGAACCCATTGCTTTGATGCACTGCAGATTCCATAGAAAAATTTTCTTAAGTGATGCTACTGAGATGAGAGACTGAGTTCAGTTTTGTGGTGGTGACTCTTCTGTGAACTGTAGGATGTTAGCAGCTTGCATTCCTGGTTTCCCAGTGACACCCTTTCTTCCCAGTTGTGACAACCAAAAATGTCCCCAGACATGGTCATATGTCCCCTGGTTAGAGGTCAGGGGACAGAAGTCATCCCCTATTGAGAACCATTGCTATGGAATAACAGCTTTAGACAAAATCTGTTTCCCTGGCGTTTTTGATTATTTAACATGTATTCTTTGCCTCATACTTTACATGTTTAATAGTTAGACCCAAGGGAACTCACGCTGAAGATGTATCTCATTCCAGGCAGTAAGAAATGGAAACTGCTCATTTTTGACTGCTTACCAAGTTATTAGTGACTCTATCCTACCTAACAATATGAGCAGCTTATAAAAATAAAAATAAATGTTCCACTGTGTGAGCTAATGATGTTATCACTCACCTTCTATATTAAGATCTTTCTCTTTTTTTAAAAAAAATTTTTATTAAAAAAATTATTGGAGTAAAGTTGCTTTACAGTGCTGTATTAGTTTCTGCTGTACAATCACATGAGTCAGCTGTGTGTATCCATGTATCCCCTCCCTTGTGGACCTCCGTTTTCCCCATCCTGTTCCACTCCTGAGTAAGTGACCGTCATTGAGCTGAGCTCCCTGTGCTACACAGCAGGTTCCCCCTAGCTAGCTATCTTACATAATGGTAGTGTATATATGTCAGTCCTAATCTCTCAGTTCATTCTACCCCCTTCTCCTGTGTCCACATGTCCATTCTCTACATCTGTGTCTGTATTCCTGCCGTGGAAATAGGTTCATCTGTGCCATTTTTCTTGTTTCCAGATATACACGTTAATATATGGTATTTTTTTTTTCTGTTTCTGACTCACTTTACCCTGTATGACAGATTTTGGGTCCATCCACAAGTGATCCAGTTTTGCTCCTTTTTGTGGCTGAGTAATATTCCATTGTATACATGTACCACATCTTCTTTATCCATCCATCCATCTGTTGTTGGACTTGAAGTCTTAACAGAAACCGTGTTTTCTGTAATACTCCTGACCCAGTCACCCTGCTTTATCCAGGGATCTTCTTCTGTTGTGTACTCTTCCATCAGGGACTTACTGATAAAAGTGAGATCAGAATTCTCCCATCACAAATATCCACCTGTTGGAAGGAAGCCAATTGTTGGGGAGAAAAAAAAAAACAAACCAAACATGACCTGTTATATCCTAGTTAAACTTTCAGTGTGAAGTTCATGAATTCATGGGAAATAAGCATAGGGAAACCATGGTGGACTTGGAGAGCAGTTGGAAGGAACACTGAACACACTCAGTTGTGAGGATGTGAAAGCATCCTCTTGAGTAAGGAAGAATGAGCTAGCCTTGCTCCTGGGGAGGGTTTCCAGGGTAGAGGAGTTTAGGTCTTGGGATCTCTGATGCCCGTTCCATCCAGTTTTCTCACTGTGTAGACACATGATAAGTACACTAGTCATTAACCACTTGCACCCACAGTATGAGGTATTAACAACTTTGTTAATTCTATCTGTAATTATTAGCTTGTACTTTTTTAACTTTTACAAACCGTTTTTGTATACCAAGGAGAAATGCTTGTGAATGGCAATTAAAATTATTTTCTGGAGGTATCAAGGCTTTAAAGAGACTGCCTAGAACATGGCTGGTGTGCAGTATTGCCCTCTGCCCTGCTCTCCATTTTCCTTTTAGCTACAGCGTGGTAAACAAGAGCCAATTCTGAACAATAACCTAGAAAATGAATGTTGTTCTCTGAGCTGTCTTTAGAAGACATATTGATTTTATAGATGTTCGATTCCTTACATCTCTAGGAGAAGGTAGTAAATGTTTCTAAAAATCATTTCACTGAGAACACAGTCCTACTTTAGGCTTGTTTTATTGTGGGGAAAAGAGCATTCTGCACTTGAGAATTTTTTTAATGCCTTTTGGGTTTTATGGGCTACTGATAACTTCTGTGATTTATTGAGCACCTACTGCATACTAGACACTTTGCATGTATTGGCTTTGCATGCTCTGAGAACCCCATGCATTTTTCATCTTAACACTACTCATGGTGCTCATCTCTACTTATTATACAACTTAGTGATTAATGCATGTTTTTCCCATTAGACAGCCACTTCCATGTCAGGGAATCTGTATCAATTTTTGTTCCCCATTGTTACCCCAACACTTAGAACAGAAGCTGGCACTTACTAGGTACAAAGTGAGTACTTCCTCAAAGGATGAATGAATCCAGATGCTGAGTGGTGTGATTTTAGAGATGAGAAAATGAGTAGAGGGTGTCTTGTTGAAACCTTGTAATTGGCGGTAGGAAGAATCAATTTCAAGTGTGTCTGGTCCAGTGGCAAATCTCTTTCCAACACACCTGCTATCTCAAACTTTAATCTGAATCATATATGGGATCTTACCAACATGTGCATGCTCATTCAGTGTGTCTGAGATGAGCCGGAGAAGGTCAATTTTGCTCCCCGGTGATACTTATGCTACTGTCCATAGACCGTGCTTTGTGTAGTAGTGGTCTGCACATAGTTGCAGTGTAAAAAGTGGCAACTTTCTTGTCTGCTGGAGGGATCTCTGATGCCCGTTCCATCCAGTTTTCTCACTGTGTAGACACATGATAAGTACACTAGTCATTAACCACTTGCACCCACAGTATGAGGTATTAACAACTTTGTTAATTCTATCTGTAATTATTAGCTTGTACTTTTTTAACTTTTACAAACCGTTTTTGTATACCAAGGAGAAATGCTTGTGAATGGCAATTAAAATTATTTTCTGGAGGTATCAAGGCTTTAAAGAGACTGCCTAGAACATGGCTGGTGTGCAGTATTGCCCTCTGCCCTGCTCTCCATTTTCCTTTTTAGCTACAGCGTGGTAAACAAGAGCCAATTCTGAACAATAACCTAGAAAATGAATGTTGTTCTCTGAGCTGTCTTTAGAAGACATATTGATTTTATAGATGTTCGATTCCTTACATCTCTAGGAGAAGGTAGTAAATGTTTCTAAAAATCATTTCACTGAGAACACAGTCCTACTTTAGGCTTGTTTTATTGTGGGGAAAAGAGCATTCTGCACTTGAGAATTTTTTTAATGCCTTTTGGGTTTTATGGGCTACTGATAACTTCTGTGATTTATTGAGCACCTACTGCATACTAGACACTTTGCATGTATTGGCTTTGCATGCTCTGAGAACCCCATGCATTTTTCATCTTAACACTACTCATGGTGCTCATCTCTACTTATTATACAACTTAGTGATTAATGCATGTTTTTCCCATTAGACAGCCACTTCCATGTCAGGGAATCTGTATCAATTTTTGTTCCCCATTGTTACCCCAACACTTAGAACAGAAGCTGGCACTTACTAGGTACAAAGTGAGTACTTCCTCAAAGGATGAATGAATCCAGATGCTGAGTGGTGTGATTTTAGAGATGAGAAAATGAGTAGAGGGTGTCTTGTTGAAACCTTGTAATTGGCGGTAGGAAGAATCAATTTCAAGTGTGTCTGGTCCAGTGGCAAATCTCTTTCCAACACACCTGCTATCTCAAACTTTAATCTGAATCATATATGGGATCTTACCAACATGTGCATGCTCATTCAGTGTGTCTGAGATGAGCCGGAGAAGGTCAATTTTGCTCCCCGGTGATACTTATGCTACTGTCCATAGACCGTGCTTTGTGTAGTAGTGGTCTGCACATAGTTGCAGTGTAAAAAGTGGCAACTTTCTTGTCTGCTGGAGGCATATGTGGTTCTGTATCTGAAAATCCTTGCTACAAGACAGAGCCTTTGCACCTGTATTTGTCTCCTAATGAAGGCGCCACAGGGCTCTGCTCTTGGATTAATATGTTGCCAACATCAGTTGACTGTCCATGGGCTGTGACCTTTGATGTGTCTTAACTCAGATATGGATGATGCTAATGGATCCTGTTGCCTCCATTAACAATCTCATGCTCAGTACCAGGTAGTATTTCTACTCTAAAGATGTCCAGTACCCCTACTCTTCACATTGGGCAATGACCTTCAAAAGCTTCTTTGGTATTTAGTTGATGAATGTGTCCTACTGAGAATCTGGAGTCTCCAGGCATTAAGTGGTCCCATCACTGACTCCATAGCCATCCAATGGCACTAGTACCCAGTGTGTGAAGGGAGACTGCCATCATGGATCCCACTTTGGCGCCTGCTCTATCAAGTGTGGGAATTTTAAGCTGTGCCCTTCTTGTTGATGTGTGTGTGCCAGTTTCTTCCTGGTATCCTCGCTGGCTTGGCACTTCTTCCTGTCTCTTTTGAAATAGGTGCAGAGCTTGGCTGTTTTCTTTTTTTACTAGTTAGAGTGGATGGTTCAAGGTGAAGGTGCTTGTCTTAGCTATATGCCACCACATGGTGGAGGAGTGGCTAGAAGCAAGGAGACCAGGAAACTGGAGCCAGTGCTGGCAGGTGAAAAGGGGTCCCTGAGTTGGTGCTGTGATTAGTTATCACTGTGCAACCTGATGCCCGGTTCCACCTGCACTGTGTCACTAGCCTGTGGCTCTTTCAGTTTCTTAGTTCAGCCCTTGCTGACTAGAGGATTATATCTGATTTCTTGATTTAAGACTGATTCTCTCTTCCTCCCAGCCATTTGCACCAGATCTGTTCATTATCTTTGTGCCTGATTGAAATCTACTCTTCATTCATCGTGTAACATAATGTCACCATTTTGGAGGAGTATGCAGGATGTGAAAATCCACATATGTTGTGTTTTAACTGTGTAGTAGTAAAAATTGAAGGGGCACTTTGGAAAAGATTTATCTGAGCTCAGTATTTGAAAAACTCAGGTACACCTTCCTTTATAATATTCAGCTATATTAAATGGTCATGAAGCCTGGTTTAATGAGATGAGGACTTACAAGTTAAAGGTATCATTATATTGTTGAAACCACACTGAAAGTAAATTTACAGATACCTGTAGTTTGTCCTGAAGCCACTTATTGAAGACCTTGCTTTGGTTCTCTTCACGTGGACAGACATAATATAGGAATTCAAACACGACGAGTGAGGAATCTGCCACTGAGGATTTGCTTGAAACACATGATAGTTTTTTTTTCCTATCTTATCACATTAGGTTTTTCTATCTTTCATTTCTTCTTTCATTTGTTTTGGAGTGTTATATTGATTTTAATCTGCAGAAACTCTATGCCTATGCCTTTGGATTAATCAGCTTTGCAAAGGCAGTGATTAAACTGAACAAATGTAGAAAGCCACAAAAATAAGGGACCACTTATATGTTTCTTTTCTAGATAAAAATTATTCCCACTCTGTAATACCTTAGCATCATGGTCATTGTTCCCATAAAAAATACTGTATTTTGTGAAATGATACAATCGTGAGACACCTCCCATTATGTAGACACTGTGTCTTTAAATTATAGCAATTTCTTAAGATTTTAAGGCAAAATGGGCTCTCAGAAATGTGATTAATAGCAGAGAAAGAGGCTAATGCTGGGTCATCAGTGGCACTCCATTTTGGACTAATAAAAGCATCCATCTTTTTGACCAATAAAACATTTGAATGATATGCCTATACTTTTTACCATATAGTAGTTACTTAGTAATGAATAAACTCTGAACTCCATTTTGGACTAATAAGCATGGCATCTTTCAGTTTCTTAGTTCAGCCCTTGCTGACTAGAGGATTATATCTGATTTCTTGATTTAAGACTGATTCTCTCTTCCTCCCAGCCATTTGCACCAGATCTGTTCATTATCTTTGTGCCTGATTGAAATCTACTCTTCATTCATCGTGTAACATAATGTCACCATTTTGGAGGAGTATGCAGGATGTGAAAATCCACATATGTTGTGTTTTAACTGTGTAGTAGTAAAAATTGAAGGGGCACTTTGGAAAAGATTTATCTGAGCTCAGTATTTGAAAAACTCAGGTACACCTTCCTTTATAATATTCAGCTATATTAAATGGTCATGAAGCCTGGTTTAATGAGATGAGGACTTACAAGTTAAAGGTATCATTATATTGTTGAAACCACACTGAAAGTAAATTTACAGATACCTGTAGTTTGTCCTGAAGCCACTTATTGAAGACCTTGCTTTGGTTCTCTTCACGTGGACAGACATAATATAGGAATTCAAACACGACGAGTGAGGAATCTGCCACTGAGGATTTGCTTGAAACACATGATAGTTTTTTTTTCCTATCTTATCACATTAGGTTTTTCTATCTTTCATTTCTTCTTTCATTTGTTTTGGAGTGTTATATTGATTTTAATCTGCAGAAACTCTATGCCTATGCCTTTGGATTAATCAGCTTTGCAAAGGCAGTGATTAAACTGAACAAATGTAGAAAGCCACAAAAATAAGGGACCACTTATATGTTTCTTTTCTAGATAAAAATTATTCCCACTCTGTAATACCTTAGCATCATGGTCATTGTTCCCATAAAAAATACTGTATTTTGTGAAATGATACAATCGTGAGACACCTCCCATTATGTAGACACTGTGTCTTTAAATTATAGCAATTTCTTAAGATTTTAAGGCAAAATGGGCTCTCAGAAATGTGATTAATAGCAGAGAAAGAGGCTAATGCTGGGTCATCAGTGGCACTCCATTTTGGACTAATAAAAGCATCCATCTTTTTGACCAATAAAACATTTGAATGATATGCCTATACTTTTTACCATATAGTAGTTACTTAGTAATGAATAAACTCTGAACTTGCATTGAAGAAAGACAGCTCTACTTAAGTGACTGTAGGACTAGTTGGTTTTTGATGATGTCAGAAAAGGCAGATCTGGGAGGGAGGCTTGTATTGGAGCTATTGGTTTGATTTTAAGTTGTCTTATACAACATCAAACCCAGGGCCCAGGAGTCCCATCCAGTTTAGGAGCAAAAGTAGAGAGTCTAGTCAGTTGATGCTTTCTTCAGCAGTGTAAATGTGTACAGTAGGTTAACTGCTTTATGAGTTGCATCTCTTAAGAATTCTATGACATCCTTATGAGTTCAGGATGTAGCCTGGTACCACCATAGATCTCTTAGGCTTCTGGCTCAGTTCTCCAAGACATAAGTTTATACCCTACTCCCTGGTGTGTTGGAAGAGGATTTTTAGATGATTCATAAATCATTCACCAATTCTCATTATTATGATTTTATGTCAAAGCAATTGCGTTTTCAGTCGGTTTTAATCTGTCTGATAAAGTCAAGGAGAAAGTCTCCATTTTGGTGCTAGTATGTCTTTGATCTCTCTCCTTCCATTGTAAGCTCATTATTTAACAAAGGAAGAACATGGCTCTCACTCAGAGCCTTTGTGGACAGCAGGATCTAGCTAGAATTTAATAACATTGGTTGGGTTGTATTACATTTATTACAGAGTCATTCTCTGTGCCAGAGGGATGTAAGTCTTTCCATTTACGAAGTGATGTAAAGTTTTCTTTGAAATAGATTTGTTTGTCAAAAGTGAATAAAATTTTAAAATAACATCAGAGGTATAGATAAAGACAGCAAAAATCATGAGGGGAAATGTAGAAGTGAGTGGTTGAGGCTTGGAAACCAGCTCAAGGGGCCACTCAGTTAACAGGATCCCTCTGAGAATCTCAGGATTTGTAAGACTTTTGTCCCAAAGAAGAATTGTGGACAAATAAATGAATCCTTTCCAATCTTATATCTTCCCATAACTTCCTCAGGACTGCTTTCAGTTTTTAAAATAGTGTATCAGATTGTATGCTTATGAGTTTGAGAGTCAAATATACATGCTACTATATATATAAAATAGATAACCAGCAAGGGCATACTGTGTAGCACAGGGAACTCTACTCAATATCTTGTAATCACCTATAATGGAGCATTATGTAAAAAGATAGACATGTATATATATACACTTTGCTGTATACCTGAAACTAACTCAACACTGTAAATCAGTTGTATTCCGGTAAAAGATTTTAAAAATTAAAAAAATTAAAAATTGAAAGTTAAGTGTTAAGGAAAGTTAATCTTTTTAAAAAATTTTGGCCTCTCTTTATTGGTTATTTATTCATTTTTCATCCATCTTTATTCTTTGACCTGTGTGGGCCTCCCATTGCAGTGGTCTCTCTCATTGCAGAGCACTAGTGCTGGGCGCATGTGCTGCAGAGTGCTGGCTCGTAGGTTGACACGCCAGTCTAGCTGCTTCATGGCATGTGGAATCTTCCCTGGCCAGGGATTGAACCGGTAACCCTTGCATTGCAAGGTGGACTCTTTACCCACTGAACCAGGAGAGTCTGAAAGTTAATTTATTTTAGTAAATGAAACCAAACATTTGGGCTCTATGAGGAACAATAGAAATATACTTTAGGTTGGTGCAAACATAATTGTGGTTTCAGATCGTGGGTTTTTAATCATTACTACTAGGCTCAAACATATATTTATTAATCAAAATAGGAACCATTACAATCAATACCTTTTTGCCAGTGAGAAACAAATTTGTTTAATTCCTATAGTGTAAAAATCCATACTTTGGGATTCGACTAACTCTTGGAAAACATTTTCTGCCTCCTGCTGGTTGTGAAAGTTTTCCTGGCAAAAAGTTTGTCACGATGAGATACTGAGAGGCTTGAAGAAGTGGTAGTCTTTTGGCACGAGGTCAGGTGAATATGGCGGATGAGGCAAAATTTTGTAGCCCAATTCATTCAACTTTTGAAGTGTTCACTGTGTAATGTGTGATCAGGCATTGTCATGGGGAAGAATTGGGCCCTTTCTGTTGACCAATGCCAGCAGCAGGCATTGCAGTTTTTGGTGCTAACAATTTGGTGAACATATTTCTCAGATGTCATGGTTTCGCCAGAATTCAGAAACTTGTAATAAATCAGTTCAGCAGTAGATCATCATACGGTGACCATGACCCCCCTTTTTTGGGGGGAGGGGGTGCAATTTTGGTTTTGGGACGTGCTTTGGAGCTTAGCTTCTTTTGAGTTCATCCACTGAGCTGGTCATTGCTGGTTGTCATAAAAAACACTTTTTATCGCATGTCACAATCCACTGGAGGAATAACTTGTTACTATTGCGTAGAATAAGAGACAACACTTCTACCTCAAGATTTTTTTTAAAATTTGTGGTCAACTCCTCAGGCACCCACTTACCGAGCCTTTTTACCTTTCCAAATTGCTTCAAGTGGCAAGTGACAGTAGAATAGTTGGCATAGAGTTTTCCAGCAACTTCTCGTGTAGTTTTAAGAGGATCAGCTTTGATGATTGCTCTCCATTGGTTGTTGTCACCTTCTGATGGCTGGCCACTCTGGTCTCCATCATCAATGCTCTCGTCTCCTTTGCAGAACTTCTTGAACCACTGCTGCACTGTACATTCATTAGCAGTTCCTGGGCCAGTTGTGTTGTTAATGTTGTGAGTTGTCCCCGTTTTATAACTCATTTTGAACTCCAGTAAGAAAATCGCTTGACTTCCCTTTTTGTCTAACATCATTTCCCTGGTCTAAAATAAATACACAATGAACAGCAAATAATAAGTCATCAGCAAAACCATGAAGTGAGAAATGCACGTTGAAGTGGTATGTGTAGGATAATCACACTTATCCCATTATCTAGTAGCAAATTTCAACAGTGCAAAACCACAGTTACTTTTGCATCAACCTAATAGACAGACACATCAAAGCGACTAACTCTTGGAAAACATTTTCTGCCTCCTGCTGGTTGTGAAAGTTTTCCTGGCAAAAAGTTTGTCACGATGAGATACTGAGAGGCTTGAAGAAGTGGTAGTCTTTTGGCACGAGGTCAGGTGAATATGGCGGATGAGGCAAAATTTTGTAGCCCAATTCATTCAACTTTTGAAGTGTTCACTGTGTAATGTGTGATCAGGCATTGTCATGGGGAAGAATTGGGCCCTTTCTGTTGACCAATGCCAGCAGCAGGCATTGCAGTTTTTGGTGCTAACAATTTGGTGAACATATTTCTCAGATGTCATGGTTTCGCCAGAATTCAGAAACTTGTAATAAATCAGTTCAGCAGTAGATCATCATACGGTGACCATGACCCCCCTTTTTTGGGGGGAGGGGGTGCAATTTTGGTTTTGGGACGTGCTTTGGAGCTTAGCTTCTTTTGAGTTCATCCACTGAGCTGGTCATTGCTGGTTGTCATAAAAAACACTTTTTATCGCATGTCACAATCCACTGGAGGAATAACTTGTTACTATTGCGTAGAATAAGAGACAACACTTCTACCTCAAGATTTTTTTTAAATTTGTGGTCAACTCCTCAGGCACCCACTTACCGAGCCTTTTTACCTTTCCAAATTGCTTCAAGTGGCAAGTGACAGTAGAATAGTTGGCATAGAGTTTTCCAGCAACTTCTCGTGTAGTTTTAAGAGGATCAGCTTTGATGATTGCTCTCCATTGGTTGTTGTCACCTTCTGATGGCTGGCCACTCTGGTCTCCATCATCAATGCTCTCGTCTCCTTTGCAGAACTTCTTGAACCACTGCTGCACTGTACATTCATTAGCAGTTCCTGGGCCAGTTGTGTTGTTAATGTTGTGAGTTGTCCCCGTTTTATAACTCATTTTGAACTCCAGTAAGAAAATCGCTTGACTTCCCTTTTTGTCTAACATCATTTCCCTGGTCTAAAATAAATACACAATGAACAGCAAATAATAAGTCATCAGCAAAAAAACCATGAAGTGAGAAATGCACGTTGAAGTGGTATGTGTAGGATAATCACACTTATCCCATTATCTAGTAGCAAATTTCAACAGTGCAAAACCACAGTTACTTTTGCATCAACCTAATAGACAGACACAGGTAGAAAGTAAAGGTGTATGAGGACAAGTGTGACACCATGATTGGAGTAAAAGAAGCATGCATGGTATTTTTCTGACTCTGGTAAGAAATTAATAGAATCATCTTGAAATTCAAAGGACTCTCCATTTAAATAATTATTATGTGCCCAACAATAGCATGGTGTTAAAAACTCTAGGGCTCAATTATTGGCCTTCACCAAGGGAAATGGTTGTAGCTCTTTGGTTTACCATTTAGAATTGTAAACTCTATTTATAATCCTTGACCAATAGTCTAGTTCTTCCAGACTTCAGAAATAGGAAATAAAAATGAAGGTCAGAAGAACTCCTAGAAACAAATTAGAAGTGGAAATAGTGGGTAATCAACATTTTCCATTGAAGATGGGGAGTGGGGATGAGAGGATTCAATATTATGCTTTTACTTCTTCATTTTTCCCATTTGAGTTTTGCTGGAACAAGAATAAGGCGCCTCTGTCTATCTCCTTGTCACTCTCGGCCTCATATGCAGAGCAGTGAGCATGTGATATGAGAACGTTCCGTTCCCAAACCATTTGAGAGTCTACATGTTAGTTGTTCCAACAGCCAGACTTACATCATCAGAGTTGAGTAAGGCTGAGTTTCCTTCTCTAGCTCAGTGGAACAGCTCGAGCCCCGGAGGGCTTTCTAGCATATAAAAAGAACACATCTCTGTGTCCCTTCCCTGTGTCCATGTGGTGGTAACAGGTTCATGAGCCAGAGAAATTCTCTCCTCTGAAGGCATGGGAACCTCCATGCAAATTTCTTCTCCAGACACTGTTGAGGCCTCAGGGTCTATGTTGGTTTGGGGCAAGGAGACTGTCAGCAGAGAGGGACTTGGGAAACAGGCCACAGTACCACAGAACAAAAACACAAAAGAAAATTCGCTTGACTTCCCTTTTGTCTAACATCATTTCCCTGGTCTAAAATAAATACACAATGAACAGCAAATAATAAGTCATCAGCAAAAAAACCATGAAGTGAGAAATGCACGTTGAAGTGGTATGTGTAGGATAATCACACTTATCCCATTATCTAGTAGCAAATTTCAACAGTGCAAAACCACAGTTACTTTTGCATCAACCTAATAGACAGACACAGGTAGAAAGTAAAGGTGTATGAGGACAAGTGTGACACCATGATTGGAGTAAAAGAAGCATGCATGGTATTTTTCTGACTCTGGTAAGAAATTAATAGAATCATCTTGAAATTCAAAGGACTCTCCATTTAAATAATTATTATGTGCCCAACAATAGCATGGTGTTAAAAACTCTAGGGCTCAATTATTGGCCTTCACCAAGGGAAATGGTTGTAGCTCTTTGGTTTACCATTTAGAATTGTAAACTCTATTTATAATCCTTGACCAATAGTCTAGTTCTTCCAGACTTCAGAAATAGGAAATAAAAATGAAGGTCAGAAGAACTCCTAGAAACAAATTAGAAGTGGAAATAGTGGGTAATCAACATTTTCCATTGAAGATGGGGAGTGGGGATGAGAGGATTCAATATTATGCTTTTACTTCTTCATTTTTTCCCCTTTGAGTTTTGCTGGAACAAGAATAAGGCGCCTCTGTCTATCTCCTTGTCACTCTCGGCCTCATATGCAGAGCAGTGAGCATGTGATATGAGAACGTTCCGTTCCCAAACCATTTGAGAGTCTACATGTTAGTTGTTCCAACAGCCAGACTTACATCATCAGAGTTGAGTAAGGCTGAGTTTCCTTCTCTAGCTCAGTGGAACAGCTCGAGCCCCGGAGGGCTTTCTAGCATATAAAAAGAACACATCTCTGTGTCCCTTCCCTGTGTCCATGTGGTGGTAACAGGTTCATGAGCCAGAGAAATTCTCTCCTCTGAAGGCATGGGAACCTCCATGCAAATTTCTTCTCCAGACACTGTTGAGGCCTCAGGGTCTATGTTGGTTTGGGGCAAGGAGACTGTCAGCAGAGAGGGACTTGGGAAACAGGCCACAGTACCACAGAACAAAAACACAAAAGAAAATTCGCTGTTACTTTGTGACTTGAGCATTGAAGAACAAAGATTAGGTTATTGAAGTAGGATCTGGAACAAGAGCTGCTAGAGAAGGTTAGGAAGTTTATAGTGGAATTGAGAGTCAGGAATCAGGGTGGTCAGGAGAGACCAGTGAAATTTTGTTAAAGTTTTCAGATAGAGATGGAAATTCCAATAGTCTAATCATTACTAATGCCGATGCCGGAATCCTCTGAGGTGTATCCTTAGTGTTTTCTTTATTTTGGTGGGGGTGGGGCGGTCCACTTCTGTTGGTCTTTCATTTCTCTATCTTCATCCATCTTTGTTCTTCAGCCTGTGGGGGCCTCCCATCATCGCAGTGGCCTCTATCGCTGCAGAGCATCGGCTCTGGGCGCATGCGCTCCAGAGCTCCGGCTCGGTAATTGGACACATCGGTCCAGCCGCTCCGTGGCACGTGGGATCTTCCCAGGCCAGGGATTGAACCGGCGCCCCTTGCACTGCAAGGCGGTGTCCTTACCCACTGGACCACCAGGGACGCCCACTGTTTTCTTTTTTTTCAATTTGATTTTCTCATTTTCAAATTCTGCTTTGGATATCCAGCAGTGTTTTGCTGTATTTTGCACTGACATAGTGCTGAATTTTTGAAGATTAATGAACTGATTATAAGTGTAAGATATAGAGAAATTACCAAACTGTCTTTCACTGTGTTGTTGCTTATTAACATTTAAGTAATAGAGAGATGTTATTCACACATATCAAAATTAAGTAGTTTAATGTTAAAGTATCTGTAAGAATATTTTTTTGAAAATGAAATTACCAACTGCAAAATGAATTCTGTTGCAGGTTCATGAGCCAGAGAACATTCGTTTTTTCCTCTGAAAGCGCCCGGAGGGCTTTCTAGCATATAAAAAGAACACATCTCTGTGTCCCTTCCCTGTGTCCATGTGGTGGTAACAGGTTCATGAGCCAGAGAAATTCTCTCCTCTGAAGGCATGGGAACCTCCATGCAAATTTCTTCTCCAGACACTGTTGAGGCCTCAGGGTCTATGTTGGTTTGGGGCAAGGAGACTGTCAGCAGAGAGGGACTTGGGAAACAGGCCACAGTACCACAGAACAAAAACACAAAAGAAAATTCGCTGTTACTTTGTGACTTGAGCATTGAAGAACAAAGATTAGGTTATTGAAGTAGGATCTGGAACAAGAGCTGCTAGAGAAGGTTAGGAAGTTTATAGTGGAATTGAGAGTCAGGAATCAGGGTGGTCAGGAGAGACCAGTGAAATTTTGTTAAAGTTTTCAGATAGAGATGGAAATTCCAATAGTCTAATCATTACTAATGCCGATGCCGGAATCCTCTGAGGTGTATCCTTAGTGTTTTCTTTATTTTGGTGGGGGTGGGGCGGTCCACTTCTGTTGGTCTTTCATTTCTCTATCTTCATCCATCTTTGTTCTTCAGCCTGTGGGGGCCTCCCATCATCGCAGTGGCCTCTATCGCTGCAGAGCATCGGCTCTGGGCGCATGCGCTCCAGAGCTCCGGCTCGGTAATTGGACACATCGGTCCAGCCGCTCCGTGGCACGTGGGATCTTCCCAGGCCAGGGATTGAACCGGCGCCCCTTGCACTGCAAGGCGGTGTCCTTACCCACTGGACCACCAGGGACGCCCACTGTTTTCTTTTTTTTCAATTTGATTTTCTCATTTTCAAATTCTGCTTTGGATATCCAGCAGTGTTTTGCTGTATTTTGCACTGACATAGTGCTGAATTTTTGAAGATTAATGAACTGATTATAAGTGTAAGATATAGAGAAATTACCAAACTGTCTTTCACTGTGTTGTTGCTTATTAACATTTAAGTAATAGAGAGATGTTATTCACACATATCAAAATTAAGTAGTTTAATGTTAAAGTATCTGTAAGATAGACTCTCAAGCTCATGTTTTAATTGCAAATTGTATACCTAAATATAATATCTTCGATATAGAGTGTAACTTTCTTTTGATATGCAGCATGCTATCCTACTTGGGAGTATACATGAAATTAATTTTTGAACGTAAAACATTTCTTTGTGACACTTTGTTAGTGGACAGATTAAGCTTATTCACTCTTAGCTTTGAAGATTTAAGGTTTCTTTGGTAAACTGACAAGATGAACTCTTGAATCCTTGTTTATAACATCAACTGATACCTTTTTAGAGGGCAGAATCATCAGCAGGTATAGTTTGATTTTTGCTGGGTGGTTAAGAATGCTACAGATATATTTGTGGACCTAGCGGACATAAGGGTATCTTGGAGAGATACAAGAAACTTTGGGAGAAAGGAACATCAGAGTTTTCCTTCTAGATAAAACATTCCTGATCCGAATTGGTGTTTGACCCATATATTTCATTGATAAAAGATGAGCCCAGGAAGTGAATGCATGGTTACTCAAGCATGAAAACATCACAGACTTTTAAAGCTACTACCAGATCCAGCCTATAGTAGTTTAAGTCATGTAGATACTTTCTTTTTCTCTACAAGCCAGGAAATAAAAGGGTGTTGACTAAACTGTATCATTTGGGGCAGAGGTTGGGTAGGGGGAACCTCTTTTTCTTAAAGGGGGCCAGGTTGCTTTTCTTTTTCTTTCTTTTTTTGTTTTGATTACTAAGTAATGTCACCAGTAAAGAGTTAACTGGATTTCACTCGATTCACTCTGGCTTATATGATGATGAGTAATGTGAGGTTGGTAACTGCAAATTGTTGTTTATAAGCAAACATGGCATTGTGCAAACAAGCAGGCCTGGTCTCCAACTGGTTTGATTTCATGGTGGTCAGCAGCTGATCTATGTAACTTACAACCTTTCTGCCTCTCTAAATGTCAGAAGAATGACTGTTTGTTTATCTTGCCTTCTTTGCAGCTGTTTACTCTGCAATGCATTTACCTCGACCTTGATTCCCAAAGAGTGGCCCCCGTCTCCTCCCCAGCTCTGTTTACATTAGTCCTGCCCCTGGTGTCACCTGTGAAATCTGTTGATTATTCCACCTGGTTAATGTTAAATTGCTCTTGTAAGATGATGTGTTTGTTCATAAACACAAATGCTGGGCCCCTTGTTTACTGTACCCATGGTAGCAATCGTTATTAAACAAATATTGCTTTGTTTGAGGGTGTGAGCAGCAGTTTATCCTGCAAGATCTGGTTTTAAACACACACACACACAACATTTAAAAAGAAAAATCTTAAATACTAGAATTTTGATAAAGAAAGAAAAAGGGGAACTTGTCCCTGGAATGTGGTTGAAACAGACTTAGGTTTGCTTTTCTTATCTTTTGCTTGGATGAAGGGGTTGGAGAGATTAGCGAGTTGTTTGGTTTTTCTAAGAGATTTCCTTAGTGTAATGATATCTATGCAGTTGTTTGCTTTTTTTCAAAAGAGAGAGAGCTCTTCTGAAAGGCCACTAGCTCAGTAATAACGTCAGATGGCTAGAAAACTCTTTGTGGAACAAACAAGGACTTAGAAGGTCTAGGAGAAAAAGTCTAGTGCTATGAACAAGGCAGTCACCTTCAAAAGGTACAATCTTTGGATTGCGTATTTTGTATGTGCTGTGTGTTGTCCTACGGGCTCCGTGTGGATCCTCTGTGATGCATGTACTTCAAGTTTGAAAAGAGAAGACTGACTTTTAATTTAATATGTTCTGAATAATTCCAATATAAAGACATCCTGAGAGGATAGCATAGAGTTAACATCAGTGATATCTTTTTAAAAACTAGTATTTTGATTCTTATCTGCTACATTTTGTTGTCTCATTTTAAAATGCATTTATGCCTGTATCATTTCTCATTAAGTAAGGCAGACCTTCTATCTCTTGATTCAGCTTGAGATGTATGTGGTGTGTGTGTGACTCTTGGACATTGGCAACCACAACAGGAGCCTGTCCTTTGTCATGTTTTGCAAACAGCAGAGCAAATTCAACTCACATCATCTTTGTTTTTGTTTTTTAAATTATTATTTGTTGCTGTTTCTGACTCTGCCTTGTGTTTCAACACTGGGCAGGACCTGGTAGCGTTTGCTGTAAATTATAAGGATATACCGCAGACTGGGCTGAGGGTGGAGGCTGGGGGGTCATGACCTTCAACAAATGGTGGTCTTTCATGTCAGCAAAAGCCGGCTAATCTCTCTTTAAGAGCAACTTGGAAGAGAGAAGGACATATATGCACACTGGAGTTTTTGAAGGATAAAATTAAATAATTATCTCTTTCACACAACAGAGAAATGTAAGCAGCAGACTTCTGATGGCCTGCATTCATGAAGCTGCCATGATGCTGTGAACATACTGTTCAGTTGGCCACCAGAGCAGCTAGAAGCCTGCAGGCGAAATGGAAGACAGGTGAAGTGTGTCGTTAGACACGCTGCCCCTTAACTGCTTTTAGGTATCCGATTCCATGTATTTTCAGTTATATAAAACATGGAAAAGAGAAAAAAGTACGTATATTCTGACCTGGTTGTCAGTAACTTTATTCCACCAGACTCTTTCTGAGAATTCAGCAGTTTGAATGTTCGAATGATTAAAGTTTAGCAGACTTCGTTGGTTCTCAAGCTAAAAATGTGTTTTGTTCTATGAAAATGTGTTTTAATTCAGCTCCCCAGAGCACCTGGCCCTGTCATACCTAAAGCTTCCAGAGGCTTCCTTGTGGTAAAGTAAACAACCTGGTCCTGAATTGGCAAGGCTTCTTTTTGCTCTGTTTAATTATTTGAGGTCATCTGAATTAATGTGCCAGAGAGTGGATATGGATTCTCCTTTGTGCTTCTGTCTCCTGGAACAGCTTCTCACTTCTATATTTGCCCATAGTTGCCATGATTACAGCACCTAAACTCCCATCTACTGGGAGGGAGGGGGAAAAAAAATGACCAGTGATTACTGAACTTCTAGAAATACAGAGATTTGTAACTTTTAAGAGGGTGGGATGGTGGTTATCGACCCTCCTTGATATCTTCGTAATATAAAGAGTACCCTGTTCCAGAATTGATTTTTTGCTACTTTTGCTATTTAAATGCATTTATGCCTGTATCATTTCTCATTAAGTAAGGCAGACCTTCTATCTCTTGATTCAGCTTGAGATGTATGTGGTGTGTGTGTGACTCTTGGACATTGGCAACCACAACAGGAGCCTGTCCTTTGTCATGTTTTGCAAACAGCAGAGCAAATTCAACTCACATCATCTTTGTTTTTGTTTTTTAAATTATTATTTGTTGCTGTTTCTGACTCTGCCTTGTGTTTCAACACTGGGCAGGACCTGGTAGCGTTTGCTGTAAATTATAAGGATATACCGCAGACTGGGCTGAGGGTGGAGGCTGGGGGGTCATGACCTTCAACAAATGGTGGTCTTTCATGTCAGCAAAAGCCGGCTAATCTCTCTTTAAGAGCAACTTGGAAGAGAGAAGGACATATATGCACACTGGATTTTTTGAAGGATAAAATTAAATAATTATCTCTTTCACACAACAGAGAAATGTAAGCAGCAGACTTCTGATGGCCTGCATTCATGAAGCTGCCATGATGCTGTGAACATACTGTTCAGTTGGCCACCAGAGCAGCTAGAAGCCTGCAGGCGAAATGGAAGACAGGTGAAGTGTGTCGTTAGACACGCTGCCCCTTAACTGCTTTTAGGTATCCGATTCCATGTATTTTCAGTTATATAAAACATGGAAAAGAGAAAAATACGTATATTCTGACCTGGTTGTCAGTAACTTTATTCCACCAGACTCTTTCTGAGAATTCAGCAGTTTGAATGTTCGAATGATTAAAGTTTAGCAGACTTCGTTGGTTCTCAAGCTAAAAATGTGTTTTGTTCTATGAAAATGTGTTTTAATTCAGCTCCCCAGAGCACCTGGCCCTGTCATACCTAAAGCTTCCAGAGGCTTCCTTGTGGTAAAGTAAACAACCTGGTCCTGAATTGGCAAGGCTTCTTTTTGCTCTGTTTAATTATTTGAGGTCATCTGAATTAATGTGCCAGAGAGTGGATATGGATTCTCCTTTGTGCTTCTGTCTCCTGGAACAGCTTCTCACTTCTATATTTGCCCATAGTTGCCATGATTACAGCACCTAAACTCCCATCTACTGGGAGGGAGGGGGAAAAAAAATGACCAGTGATTACTGAACTTCTAGAAATACAGAGATTTGTAACTTTTAAGAGGGTGGGATGCTTGTTATCCACCCTCCTTGATATCTTCTTAATATAAAGAGTACCATGTTCCAGAAGGTTTGACCATGGCAGGTCAAGAGACTGAGGCACCAACAGTTTCTCTGAAAAGCTTTGCTGCCCTGGAATTGGAATTCAGAAATGCCTTTTCCTTGAAAGGTCGAAGTTCTCTGTTTCCATACAGAAAGCCTGGTAAAAAAGGGAAACCTTTGTTGTTGTTGTTGTTGTTGTTGTTAAGAGCATGATTTTATTACAGCCTTATTCCTGTAACTCTCTTCCAGGTCATGAGTTACAGGGAAAATTAAAACATCCTGTCATTTACCTTCTTCGGGCCCTCTGAATTGTTGTCATGTATATTACATGTTTACCATGGGTTTTGGTAGAGTATTTTATTGGTTGATTATCTTTGCATTTTCAGCAAACTGCAACAGTCCTACTCTGTGAAGACTTAAAATGATTTAATGGCTCAAGTTCTTTTCTGAGTTTTAGAACTCCAAAACGGTTGATCATTCCCAAGAAGTACAGGAAACACATTATTTTTAAAGAAGCAACATAAAAGGTGGTGACTACAAGCCCTTGATTTCATTTGATTGAGAGATTGGACTTGAATTTTTCTGTTGTGTAATCATTTAGTTAAAAATTCAGTGGTTATATATTGGATTCTTATTATGTGCAGGGCGTGTCTTAAAGTCAAGCTGGAGATAAAGGAATTTTGTGCTTTTAGTTCTTATTAAACAGATGGAGATGGAGAGGTGCAGAAGGAAATAATTTTAATCTGAATGCTTTTTCTTTCATTGATGAATATAAAGTGCTTCTGCCTTGATAAATACAAACTAGTTTTCTTTATAAAGTGCCCTATTGGCAAGGCTTCTTTTTGCTCTGTTTAATTATTTGAGGTCATCTGAATTAATGTGCCAGAGAGTGGATATGGATTCTCCTTTGTGCTTCTGTCTCCTGGAACAGCTTCTCACTTCTATATTTGCCCATAGTTGCCATGATTACAGCACCTAAACTCCCATCTACTGGGAGGGAGGGGGAAAAAAAATGACCAGTGATTACTGAACTTCTAGAAATACAGAGATTTGTAACTTTTAAGAGGGTGGGATGCTTGTTATCCACCCTCCTTGATATCTTCTTAATATAAAGAGTACCATGTTCCAGAAGGTTTGACCATGGCAGGTCAAGAGACTGAGGCACCAACAGTTTCTCTGAAAAGCTTTGCTGCCCTGGAATTGGAATTCAGAAATGCCTTTTCCTTGAAAGGTCGAAGTTCTCTGTTTCCATACAGAAAGCCTGGTAAAAAAGGGAAACCTTTGTTGTTGTTGTTGTTGTTGTTGTTAAGAGCATGATTTTATTACAGCCTTATTCCTGTAACTCTCTTCCAGGTCATGAGTTACAGGGAAAATTAAAACATCCTGTCATTTACCTTCTTCGGGCCCTCTGAATTGTTGTCATGTATATTACATGTTTACCATGGGTTTTGGTAGAGTATTTTATTGGTTGATTATCTTTGCATTTTCAGCAAACTGCAACAGTCCTACTCTGTGAAGACTTAAAATGATTTAATGGCTCAAGTTCTTTTCTGAGTTTTAGAACTCCAAAACGGTTGATCATTCCCAAGAAGTACAGGAAACACATTATTTTTAAAGAAGCAACATAAAAGGTGGTGACTACAAGCCCTTGATTTCATTTGATTGAGAGATTGGACTTGAATTTTTCTGTTGTGTAATCATTTAGTTAAAAATTCAGTGGTTATATATTGGATTCTTATTATGTGCAGGGCGTGTCTTAAAGTCAAGCTGGAGATAAAGGAATTTTGTGCTTTTAGTTCTTATTAAACAGATGGAGATGGAGAGGTGCAGAAGGAAATAATTTTAATCTGAATGCTTTTTCTTTCATTGATGAATATAAAGTGCTTCTGCCTTGATAAATACAAACTAGTTCCTGTTTCTTTTTTCTTCTTCCTTTGAACTGTAAATGTAAGAGAGCTACACTATTAGTATTATTGTTAAACTTACAGTATGATTATTATTATTGTTACCTTAACAATGAACATAATTTTCATCTCTGACATCTCACCTACTAAGGATTCCTTGTTTCACTGAATCCCTGTTGTTAAGAGATTCTGGCTCTGTGGATGCCTCCACCACTTTGTTGCCAGTACCCTATTCCTTTCTCACGTGAGCCCTGTGTTCCCTGCATTCCTGAAGGCCAGAGAAAGCAGTAGCTCCTTTAAATATCAGTGCTTCCTGTGAGGGATGCTCCTGGAGCTTACTGATGTCTCCCCACAGAGGTCCAGCCTATCACCTGCATAACCCTCTCACCACTAACCTGGGCCTGGTGAAGATTCCAGCTTTACCCTGGATGCTCCCATGGGACTGAATAAGTGGCCTTTTCTTTTTTTTTTTTTAAGCTGTTTTCGACCATTTCATTGCTCCTGAACTTTTCTTCCTTAAGTGCTACATGAAATTCTGGGTGTTTAAAGATAGATTTAGACGCCTACAGTGCACGGTAAAGTTGATAATTCATAAATCATTTTTAACAACAGGTAATATGCATAATTTATGGTGTTACAGTGCTATCTTTTTGATATTTATGATGGATAATGCTCAGTTTTTGCCCTCATATTACTGCTTTAAATTATACCACGAGAAAATTAATGAGAAAGTAGATTTATGGGTTTCATTTGTATTTTCAGCAAACTGCAACAGTCCTACTCTGTGAAGACTTAAAATGATTTAATGGCTCAAGTTCTTTTCTGAGTTTTAGAACTCCAAAACGGTTGATCATTCCCAAGAAGTACAGGAAACACATTATTTTTAAAGAAGCAACATAAAAGGTGGTGACTACAAGCCCTTGATTTCATTTGATTGAGAGATTGGACTTGAATTTTTCTGTTGTGTAATCATTTAGTTAAAAATTCAGTGGTTATATATTGGATTCTTATTATGTGCAGGGCGTGTCTTAAAGTCAAGCTGGAGATAAAGGAATTTTGTGCTTTTAGTTCTTATTAAACAGATGGAGATGGAGAGGTGCAGAAGGAAATAATTTTAATCTGAATGCTTTTTCTTTCATTGATGAATATAAAGTGCTTCTGCCTTGATAAATACAAACTAGTTCCTGTTTCTTTTTTCTTCTTCCTTTGAACTGTAAATGTAAGAGAGCTACACTATTAGTATTATTGTTAAACTTACAGTATGATTATTATTATTGTTACCTTAACAATGAACATAATTTTCATCTCTGACATCTCACCTACTAAGGATTCCTTGTTTCACTGAATCCCTGTTGTTAAGAGATTCTGGCTCTGTGGATGCCTCCACCACTTTGTTGCCAGTACCCTATTCCTTTCTCACGTGAGCCCTGTGTTCCCTGCATTCCTGAAGGCCAGAGAAAGCAGTAGCTCCTTTAAATATCAGTGCTTCCTGTGAGGGATGCTCCTGGAGCTTACTGATGTCTCCCCACAGAGGTCCAGCCTATCACCTGCATAACCCTCTCACCACTAACCTGGGCCTGGTGAAGATTCCAGCTTTACCCTGGATGCTCCCATGGGACTGAATAAGTGGCCTTTTCTTTTTTTTTTTTTAAGCTGTTTTCGACCATTTCATTGCTCCTGAACTTTTCTTCCTTAAGTGCTACATGAAATTCTGGGTGTTTAAAGATAGATTTAGACGCCTACAGTGCACGGTAAAGTTGATAATTCATAAATCATTTTTAACAACAGGTAATATGCATAATTTATGGTGTTACAGTGCTATCTTTTTGATATTTATGATGGATAATGCTCAGTTTTTGCCCTCATATTACTGCTTTAAATTATACCACGAGAAAATTAATGAGAAAGTAGATTTATGGGTTTCATTTGTTTGTCAATTCGGAAATTAATTGGGTGTTAATTTTAGCCGTCCCTCATCAGACCAGGACTTCAGTCTGTAGGCATTACTTTGTATTCATTGTGGCTTACTTCCCATTTACTGTGGGTCACTAGCTTTGCATACATTAAAATAGCCCTCCGGCTCATTCCCTTGATTACTTTTTGAACTGCCATGCATTAGAAAATTTACGCCTTTCTGTTATAATTATGAAAATTTGGTATTGGAAGATGGTGCCTTCACAGCATAGTCAGCACTCTGACTTCTCTACCTTGGCTCTAGGATGGTGTTCCAATGGAATGAGACTTCCCGTGGGAGCAGTGGACGGACAGAAGCTGGTGTTTAAAGACCTCGTAGACAGTTTGCAGGAGTGTTCTTTCAGATGAGAAAACAGTCTGCTGTGGGCACTTGGTTTCTCTTGTTGTTCCTCCTTCCCTTTTCCTTTTATCTTTGAGCACCTGCTGTATGACTGCTGCTTGTAGACAGCCATTTGGTATCTTGGGGCCAATTGTGGCCCCTCCATCAGGCCTTTATTCATCCACTTCCTGTACTCTGCCTTTTATCTCCTCACTGCCACCCGCCCCAGGAGTATCTTGCCAGGCAAAGGGTGAAAGATTGGCAAGCATATGTCTCATGCTAGGATATATAGAACCCTCTACCGAGAGGCCCTAGGTTCCATTTGGTTGCTTTCTTCGTCTTGTTTCTTGAGTTGAAGGAGAAGAAACGAGAGGACCAGACCAATCCACTGAACTACAATGGGGGTGATCCCTTTGCCACACCTTAAAGCACCTTGGTGTTTATAATGTGGTGGGGTAAATCCTTTGCACATTTAAAAGGAACAGCTCGGGCTTCCCTGGTGGTCCAGTGGGTAAGGACACTGCCTTGCAGTGCAAGGGGCGCCGGTTCCATCCCTGGCCTGGGAAGATCCCACGTGCCGTGGAGCGGCTGGACCAATGTGTCCAATGACCGAGCCGGAGCTCTGGAGCGCATGCGCCCAGAGCCAGTGCTCTGTAGCAATAGAGGCCACAGCGATGATGGGAGGCCCCGACGGGCCAAAGAACAAAGATGGATGAAAATAGATAAATGAAAAGACCAATGGAAGTGGCCTGCCCGCCCCCCTCCCTCCCAACCCCATCCCCCCCTCCATAAGTAAATAAATAAATATTTTTTTTAAAAAATAAAAGGAACAGCTCATTTATCTAATGAGACCTGGAAGTGTGTTTGGTCTTCATGTCTTAATACATATAGGTTCTTTTCTTCTTTCCTGAACCATGTGAAAATGTTTAGGGATTTTGAATCTTCATGAGGCAACATGAGAATTTTAAAGAGTTCTTTTAGAACAGAAGCTAGACTGACTCTCATGCTCTTTCTTGACTTATTTACAAACCCTGTGTGGAGTATAACTGATGATGGGGTCGGGGCCACGTGGTGAAGATATCCGGAATATAGACACACCCTGCTTTTATGGTACTTTCACCTTGTTATGTGTCACAGGTACTGCATTTTTCTTTTCATAAATCAAAGAGTTTTGGCAACCTTGTGTCCAGCAAGTCCATCAGCCTGATTTTTTTCCAGCGGAATTAACTTTGCCAGTCTCAGATTTTGGTCATTCTCACTGTATGTTAAACTTTTTAATTACTACTACTTTATTTGTTAGTGTTCTCTATAATCAGTGGTCTTTTATGTGACTGTTGCAATAAAGATTACAACTTCCTGAAGATTCAAATGGTGATTAGCACTTTTCAGCAATAAAGTGATTTTTTAATTAAAGTATTTTTATTAACAGTATGATTTGTTTTTGAGACACAATGCTATTTCATACAGTAGACTACAGTAGAGTAGAAACATAACTTCTCTGTGCACTGGGAAACCAAAAACTGTCTGTGACTAATATTTTATTGCCATGGTCTGGAACCAAACCTGCAGTTTCTAAGATTTTTTTTTATATTGATACTCAGTGTCTCTTTCCATTCATAGAGTTCTCCTCTTCCTTCCTTCCATCACTTCATTAATTCCAGCTTTCCATCCTTCTGTTTATTTCCCTTGGAGCCTCTCTTGTCTCTTCAAAATGCATACTGTTTTCCTTCCTTCCTCACACATGGATGAACAATGAGAAAGAGGTTTTTGAGGGGAGTGGGATGGCATAGGGGAAGGACCGAATGATCACTCTTAATCATTCTTCTAAAAAGTGATCTTGCCATTAACTTTTCTTCTCCTCTCCCCATAGACATAGAAATATATTTTACAAAACTATGTTTAGTTTAATTTACACATCCTTTCATGAACAGACCAAGTTCTTTAAGGGCATTTATTCTGCTTCATATAAATAATTGATCAGCCAAGTTAATTTACTTCTGCCTGACTTGGTCAACCTTAATTAACTGCCCTGGAATCAAGACTGAACTTTTTGTTAGCTTAAAATCTTTCACAAGCATGATAACAAGGGCTTTATTTCCCTTAAATTTTCAGCATCAACACTGTAACCAAGGAAATAATCATAATAAGAAAGCATTGCTTTCATTTACTATAAATACATTGGCCCGGACATTATGAATTTTCCAGAATACTTCCAGAGAGCAGCTCTTTTGGCAATGACAATATATAAGCATGCTAAACTCAGTGATTTTCCCTCCTACAAGTCTCTCCACCACAGAAATCGATCTTTTGAAATCAGTAGTGCTGTAATGTTTCCAAGCAAGATGAGAAGCGGACCATTCTGGCTTCTGTAAGCTTTCCGACGTCTGTGCAATTGTAGCATCAGCTTTTGTGTGATTGTGTTGAATGGATCATATGTGATTTAAACACGCCCAGCTCCTTCAGAGAAGCCATAGGGAAAGGTAGACGAAGGTTTGGCTTTGTTTTTCGAGAAAGGACTTGTTAGTGGGGTACGGCGTGGCCATGCCCTCCAGGTGCCTTTCCTGTTTAGGTTCTTTGGATGGCTGTGTGTCATTTCTTGTTTTTGGTTTGTCATGCAGCAAAGCAGTTCATTAGTTCTAGGGTGTCCCGAGAGGGATGGCAAGATCATGCGCACTAGGTACTTGCAACAAGCACCCAAAAAGAGAGTTCAGCATTCTAAGCCAGAGAACAGAGGTACCTCTCCTGTTACTTGCTTTCGATGACTCTGAAATTGTAAAACTCAGTAGAAAAAGACAAATACAGTGATTAGCTAAAGGATGCTCACACTTTCGGCTTTGGACTTTCGATGCTTTTCTTTGCCTGCCTGCCGCCTTCATCGTTGTCTTTTGGAGTTCTGACTTGATTTTCTTTGTGTTGATGTCCTCACTTACCACCTAGCATAGCACTTTGCAAATTGGAAATTTGCTTGTCCTTGTGGTAGCTATATTTTACAAAACTATGTTTAGTTTAATTTACACATCCTTTCATGAACAGACCAAGTTCTTTAAGGGCATTTATTCTGCTTCATATAAATAATTGATCAGCCAAGTTAATTTACTTCTGCCTGACTTGGTCAACCTTAATTAACTGCCCTGGAATCAAGACTGAACTTTTTGTTAGCTTAAAATCTTTCACAAGCATGATAACAAGGGCTTTATTTCCCTTAAATTTTCAGCATCAACACTGTAACCAAGGAAATAATCATAATAAGAAAGCATTGCTTTCATTTACTATAAATACATTGGCCCGGACATTATGAATTTTCCAGAATACTTCCAGAGAGCAGCTCTTTTGGCAATGACAATATATAAGCATGCTAAACTCAGTGATTTTCCCTCCTACAAGTCTCTCCACCACAGAAATCGATCTTTTGAAATCAGTAGCGCTGTCATGTCTCCACGCCAGCTGAGCAGCGGCCCATTCTGGCTTCTGTCAGCTTTCCGGCGTCTGTGCAATTGTAGCATCAGCTTTTGTGTGATTGTGTTGAATGGATCATATGTGATTTAAACACGCCCAGCTCCTTCAGAGAAGCCATAGGGAAAGGTAGACGAAGGTTTGGCTTTGTTTTTCGAGAAAGGACTTGTTAGTGGGGTACGGCGTGGCCATGCCCTCCAGGTGCCTTTCCTGTTTAGGTTCTTTGGATGGCTGTGTGTCATTTCTTGTTTTTGGTTTGTCATGCAGCAAAGCAGTTCATTAGTTCTAGGGTGTCCCGAGAGGGATGGCAAGATCATGCGCACTAGGTACTTGCAACAAGCACCCAAAAAGAGAGTTCAGCATTCTAAGCCAGAGAACAGAGGTACCTCTCCTGTTACTTGCTTTCGATGACTCTGAAATTGTAAAACTCAGTAGAAAAAGACAAATACAGTGATTAGCTAAAGGATGCTCACACTTTCGGCTTTGGACTTTCGATGCTTTTCTTTGCCTGCCTGCCGCCTTCATCGTTGTCTTTTGGAGTTCTGACTTGATTTTCTTTGTGTTGATGTCCTCACTTACCACCTAGCATAGCACTTTGCAAATTGGAAATTTGCTTGTCCTTGTTGGAGTGAGCAAGTTTCACAGCTGCCTAACCTGCTGAGGTTTAGTTTTCTTATCTATAAAATGGGAATAGTCTTTTCTCCCTCACAGAATTCTCCTGTTTCTTTGAAGTACATGAGAGGGCTTTGTAGTTTGTGCAGCAAGATACAGATAGAAAGAAAGGCTTATTAAATGGCTTGAAACATTCCATAGAAAGAAAAAACTGCCAGCCCAGATATTGTTAGAAACATTCTTAGACATCGACACTCCTCATTTTTTTCACATGTGCTTTTCGTAAAACCTGTTTTCTCCTGATTGGTGTGGGAGATGATGGGAAATTTTAAATCTTCCAACCGACCTACTACTGTTAGCACTTGACTAATTAAGGACATCCTCAGACCAAAATAATCCTTTATGCAATTTCGATCCCAGAGCCTGCACTCTCACAAACCTGGTCTGTAAGCCAAGCTGCTTGGCTTGATGCCTGCAGAACTTGTGCTGGAGGACTTGGCAGTCTTCTCTGGATCCCCATGAAGCAAGCGTTCTAGTCAGATTGCACATTGATTATTCAGGCTCCACCCACCTCGATGGTGTCCAGCCCAGGAAACAGGAGCAGAGTCAGCCTCTTTGACACCTGTCTCTAGGTGTCCCCATGGTCATGTGACTTGAATTCAGCACTTTTTCCTGTAGCGCTGCTTCCTGAAGACAGGCATACTTGGCTAAATATGCCCCATTCTGAGGGTATAGAGTTTAGAGTTTGTCTTTACAGAATGGGAAATCCTTGATACAGATAGGCTTTCTGTAAGGTTAAAAAGGGGTTTTGTTTTTTTAGTTATGCCCTGGGCATACCCTAAAAAGTAAATGGGTTTCCTTGCTCAGCACTAAAACAACTGATCTCTCCCTTAAATCCTTAAACACTCTTTTCCTTAGCTTCTGTACACATGGGAAAGTTTGTGGCAGAGAAACTAAAATGTTGGGGGATGAAAAACTACTTATATTTCACAAACTGATTTTGTATGTGTGAATGTGTGTGATGAACTGGGTGTTTTCATTGCCTGTTCTGGCATCTCAAAGAAGGTTTTAGTTCTTTTGAGTAGATTATTTACTCTGCAGACAATAAGGATGTGAATGCAATTTTGAAGGACTATAATCACTGAAATATCAGACCTAAAGAGGTAAGAGTGAATCAGCTGTTGTGTCAGTTTTTTCCACCTGTTAACCAAAAAATGGCATACTTAATCCAATTCAGAATTGGATTAACTTTAATGTGTGTGTGTGTGTGTGTGTGTATGTCTTCTGGGTTTATGAAGTTTGTCATTACATTGAATCATGCTGTGCACTGAAAGGAAAATCCACAGGGATTTTTCTACTTTTAATTTTTCCTTTTGTTTTTTGTATGAATTTATAGAATAGAGACTTAAACCAATTTCTTCAAAAAAGACAATCTCCTCTATAGATGCCCAGAATGTTTAAATTTGCCTGTTGTCACATATTTTGTCTGTGGGGATAAAATCTGCATCACTGTGTGTACATATGTCATCCCATGGTTTGAATCAATTTGTATAGAAATTTTCTGCCCTTTTATCTAGGATTGGTATTTTCACAGTTAAATCTTAATTATCTGGGCATTTCTCAGCCTTGATATTCGAATTACCATCTCCATTTAGTGATTTCTCATTTTTATCTAGCCTCTCAGCTTGGAGCATAACCCTGTCATGTTCATTATTTGGCCCTTTTGGTCCCTCAACTGTAAGAAGGCAAACAGCTAATAACTCTGACGTCAGACTAAATTTGTCCAAATCTTGGTTCCACAACTAGTAGCTACGGTATGTGCTAGGCAAGTTAAAGTAAGTCCCACAGAGCCTTAGTTTTCTCATCTGTAAACTGGGCCTAGGAATTGTCACAAGAATACATATGAATCGCCTGCAGTAGGACCTGGCACAGCATTGGTAATTGATAGATGGTAACACTTAATATCAGCAAATGTTATCTGTCTTTTATCATGATTAGACATGTTTACTGAGAACCAAGTTGTGTCCCTGCGATCATGGTTTTGTACTCAGAGAGGAACAAGGAGCATGGAATGTATTTAGACAAACGCCAATTTCCCTAATGGCTTGTCTTAAGTAGTCCCTACTCCCAACCTTATCCACAGACTCATTCTCTGAAATTTGTTACCCTCAGTCTGAAAATACTAAGTGGAAAATTCCAGAACTAAGCAGTTCTTAAGTTTCTGATTTAGCGCCATTCTCACTGAGATGTAATCTCTCTATCCTCCTCTGACCTCCCCCAGAACAGGGATTAGACCTTTGCCCAGCGTTTGCCGCCCATTTTTCACCAAGTGGCCCTCTCACTTGTGTCCTGCTATTACAGGGCTCGTGTTCAAATGATGCCCATTTTACCTAACGATGGTCCTAAAGTGCAAGACTAGTGATGCTGATACTTCAGATGTGGCAGTAAAGGGTTTCCTTTAAGTGAAAAGGTGGCATTTCTCAGTAAGAAAATTTTTTAAAATCATATAGTGAAGAACAAATTTTCTATCCATGAAATTATAATGAAGGAAAAAAACAGCGTGTGCTAGTGTTGCCCTTTTGCCTTAGCAGCAAATGTTCATCATAATGTTTGAAAAAAGTACTTATGTACACTGGAAAAAGCATTAAATATGTCCAGCAAGATATTTTGAGAGACCACACTCCCATCACTTTCACCATAATATATTGTTAAAATTGTTCTTTTGTTGTTACTTATCATCATTTATCTCTTACTGTGCCTAACCTAGAAATTAAACTTTATTTTATGTATATATATTTAGGAAAAATGTAGTATATATTGGGTTCAATAGGAATCCACTCAGGATCTTGGAACCATATCCCCCATTGATAAGGGAATTTATTTTCCCTAATATATATGTCTTTTTAAATTTTTTGATGTTTAGTACTTTCAGAGCTTTTTTTTTTTTTTTTTTTTTTGATCTGCCTAGGTACGATTTTCTCCAGAGTAAACATTAAGAAGGCATAGATCTTTCAGACCTTAAACCCAACTAGACATTAGGAACTCAGCATGAGAAACACCTAACTCTGAATGGAACTTCCTGGGACAGTTTTAACCATAAGACAAAGATGAGAGTCAAATTTACCTAATGGCTTGTCTTAAGTAGTCCCTACTCCCAACCTTATCCACAGACTCATTCTCTGAAATTTGTTACCCTCAGTCTGAAAATACTAAGTGGAAAATTCCAGAACTAAGCAGTTCTTAAGTTTCTGATTTAGCGCCATTCTCACTGAGATGTAATCTCTCTATCCTCCTCTGACCTCCCCCAGAACAGGGATTAGACCTTTGCCCAGCGTTTGCCGCCCATTTTTCACCAAGTGGCCCTCTCACTTGTGTCCTGCTATTACAGGGCTCGTGTTCAAATGATGCCCATTTTACCTAACGATGGTCCTAAAGTGCAAGACTAGTGATGCTGATACTTCAGATGTGGCAGTAAAGGGTTTCCTTTAAGTGAAAAGGTGGCATTTCTCAGTAAGAAAATTTTTTAAAATCATATAGTGAAGAACAAATTTTCTATCCATGAAATTATAATGAAGGAAAAAAACAGCGTGTGCTAGTGTTGCCCTTTTGCCTTAGCAGCAAATGTTCATCATAATGTTTGAAAAAAGTACTTATGTACACTGGAAAAAGCATTAAATATGTCCAGCAAGATATTTTGAGAGACCACACTCCCATCACTTTCACCATAATATATTGTTAAAATTGTTCTTTTGTTGTTACTTATCATCATTTATCTCTTACTGTGCCTAACCTAGAAATTAAACTTTATTTTATGTATATATATTTAGGAAAAATGTAGTATATATTGGGTTCAATAGGAATCCACTCAGGATCTTGGAACCATATCCCCCATTGATAAGGGAATTTATTTTCCCTAATATATATGTCTTTTTAAATTTTTTGATGTTTAGTACTTTCAGAGCTTTTTTTTTTTTTTTTTTTTTTGATCTGCCTAGGTACGATTTTCTCCAGAGTAAACATTAAGAAGGCATAGATCTTTCAGACCTTAAACCCAACTAGACATTAGGAACTCAGCATGAGAAACACCTAACTCTGAATGGAACTTCCTGGGACAGTTTTAACCATAAGACAAAGATGAGAGTCAAATTTACCTAGCTTCTGAAAAGTTGCAGCTCCCCACTTCCCTCTCTCAAAGTGGCTTATCTTATTGGAATAACCACTTTTGGAGAGTCTCAGTATGTGAATGATTGCAAGAAGTGCAAAGCTTTACAATGCTTCTTGGGTTTTGCCTGTAAGAGTTTTCAGCACAAATCAGTAACACCTCAGGGAGCCTCTTGTTAATATGTGTTAGCTTCTGATAGACTGAATTTGGAGACTATTTCTCTAAGAGAATAACACATCACACAGAACCTGTACATACTAAAATTTAATGTTACACCTAATATGCTGAATATAACGACCAACTGGTTTTTGAGCAAGGCATCCAGATGTACTCATAGGAATTTAACCATCAATTCTTAAGTTCATCTGATGGTGTTTATTGTTTTCTGAAGGAAAACATACATAGAATACTACTACTAAAACTCGAGTTTGCTTTTCTTTTAAAGTTAATTTCTATTTTATATTGGAGTATAGTTGATTTACAATGTTGTGTTAGTTTCAGGTGTACAGCAAATTGATTCACTTGTGCATACACGCATAACCATTTGTTTTCAGATTGTTTCCCCATATAAGCTATTACAGAATATTGATAGAGTTCCCTGTGCTGTACAGTGGGTCCTTTAAAACCTGAATTTGGACCAACAGTTACATGTTCAAAAACTAGGCAATTGGGTCACTAGTAAGGGATAAGTTGGGTGAAAGAAAATGACAACTGTTTACAGATTTTGGCAACATTGAAGGCAGGGCTCTTCTCCTTATGTACAACAACTGTGCTAACAGCTGCTTTTTTCTTTCTCCCTGGCTCCCTTCTGAAAATCTTTCTATCAGGTTTTTGAGTCATGATGCAAGAATCTGGGACTGAGACAAAAAGTAACGGTTCAGCCATCCAAAATGGGTCTAGTGGCGGCAACCACTTACTAGAGTGTGGCAGTCTTCGGGAAGGGCGGTCCAACGGGGAGACGCCAGCCGTGGACGTGGGGACGGCCGATCTGACCCATGTGCAGCAGCAGCAGCAGGTACTGTGGCCTGGAGTCGGGCTGTGGAGGGTGGTGGGTGCAGATGCCACTGCTTCGTTTCACACCTGACCATCGTGAACACCTGACCCTTAGCCGGCTCTCTGGCGGTACACAGCGTTTTTTAAGCCTCTGGTGCGCTAGGGCCCCAGCCATTGGCTTTAAGGAATGATTTCTCAACCTTTTGTCGTTTCAGTTTTGGAAGCCCCCTCTGTCTTAGGGAATGGTTGTTGAAAATGAGATTCATTGAACCTCTGGCCACTTCCTTGAAGCCCTTAATATACCAGCCTAAAGTTTAACTACTTAGAATGAAACAAATCTTTGGAGAAACGGTTCCTAATGCTTGAATTAAAAAAATATATACAATAAATAGACTTAAACCTTAGGAAGAAGGAAACAAAATAAGGGGTCAAGGATAAAAAAGAAACAAGGACTATAAATGAAATTAGTAGGTGAGTCAGGAGAGTAGAAATGAGGAGAAACCCCCGAGCAAAACTGGCTAAATAACATAGGCATTGGTGTAAGAAATTGCTAGCCACTACCCAGAGGAGTTAGAGAGATGGGCCACTTAGAAACATTTCTTATATCCATATGGCAGTTGATATGTGGCTAAATCCCAGTACTGTTTTAAATTATCTCTTATTGGTGACTCCCCAGAGTGCTCACAAGTTAGCATATACTCACTCCTGTTATATCCTTTGTAGGCATTTATGTGAGTAACTGTGAGTGACTGGTAAAATATTTCCAAATGGTAAAGGGTGTGACCCAGAAAATGGTGTTGGGTGACCAGGGTGTTGATGCAGATTCAAGTAAGTAAATAGGATTTGCTTGAAGATAAGCAGTGTTTTCACGGCCTGTCTTGGATTCAAGAAATATTGTACATTTTTGTTAATGATCATGAATGATTTTTGTTGCATTTTAGTGTTTGACTCATTTATTCAATTCACAGTAATTTGGGAAAAGGTGAAAAAAGAATGGTAAAATCTTTGGTCTTTCCTGAATGAAACACATTGTTGAGGCTCCAGGGAAGGACGAAAGGGAATCTTCTCAGAGCATTCTCTTGGATTCTATAGCAGAGAAGCCAAGGAGTTTAAAATAAATTTTTTTCATCTGACCCATGTGCAGCAGCAGCAGCAGGTACTGTGGCCTGGAGTCGGGCTGTGGAGGGTGGTGGGTGCAGATGCCACTGCTTCGTTTCACACCTGACCATCGTGAACACCTGACCCTTAGCCGGCTCTCTGGCGGTACACAGCGTTTTTTAAGCCTCTGGTGCGCTAGGGCCCCAGCCATTGGCTTTAAGGAATGATTTCTCAACCTTTTGTCGTTTCAGTTTTGGAAGCCCCCTCTGTCTTAGGGAATGGTTGTTGAAAATGAGATTCATTGAACCTCTGGCCACTTCCTTGAAGCCCTTAATATACCAGCCTAAAGTTTAACTACTTAGAATGAAACAAATCTTTGGAGAAACGGTTCCTAATGCTTGAATTAAAAAAATATATACAATAAATAGACTTAAACCTTAGGAAGAAGGAAACAAAATAAGGGGTCAAGGATAAAAAAGAAACAAGGACTATAAATGAAATTAGTAGGTGAGTCAGGAGAGTAGAAATGAGGAGAAACCCCCGAGCAAAACTGGCTAAATAACATAGGCATTGGTGTAAGAAATTGCTAGCCACTACCCAGAGGAGTTAGAGAGATGGGCCACTTAGAAACATTTCTTATATCCATATGGCAGTTGATATGTGGCTAAATCCCAGTACTGTTTTAAATTATCTCTTATTGGTGACTCCCCAGAGTGCTCACAAGTTAGCATATACTCACTCCTGTTATATCCTTTGTAGGCATTTATGTGAGTAACTGTGAGTGACTGGTAAAATATTTCCAAATGGTAAAGGGTGTGACCCAGAAAATGGTGTTGGGTGACCAGGGTGTTGATGCAGATTCAAGTAAGTAAATAGGATTTGCTTGAAGATAAGCAGTGTTTTCACGGCCTGTCTTGGATTCAAGAAATATTGTACATTTTTGTTAATGATCATGAATGATTTTTGTTGCATTTTAGTGTTTGACTCATTTATTCAATTCACAGTAATTTGGGAAAAGGTGAAAAAAGAATGGTAAAATCTTTGGTCTTTCCTGAATGAAACACATTGTTGAGGCTTCAGGGAAGGAACGAAAAAAGGGAAATCTTTTCTCAGAGCATTCTCTTGGATTCTATAGCAGAGAAGCCAAGGCACTTCCTTCCTGTTTAGGGATATAGCAGCTGACGGTCTCTAAAACATGTATTATTTTCTCCTTACTAAGACTTTTTAGCAGTAAGGAATCATTAGCTTGTTCATCTGTCGGAAGTTGGTGGAACCTGCATGAAACAGTGGAAACTGTTTGGGAGAAAGAACAGAGAGAAGGAAAAGCTGAGGTCTTAATTCAGAGGCGTGAAGGGATTTCAAGATTTGATCTCTCTTTTAGTGCAGGTCAAATTTGATAATGCCTGCTTCCTGGACATCACATCAGCTGGGATTTATGATGCAGGTTTTGTATAAATTTGGGATATTTGCATCAGTGCAAATGGCCAAATCCTATCCAGTGAGATTCATGACAAAACCTACCAGTGTGTGGTGGGAGGGATCCGTGTATTTGTTCAGGAGATATTCTCAGGTATTTATGTTTATATTGGAAATAAGTAGTTGGTAATTTGGTTTGCCATTTTCTGTGCCCTTACCAAACAGAGGCCATGATCAACTGTTTCTTTATGGAGCAGTTGAAGGGGGTATGAACCCTAAGTAATTAGTATCTAGGGTATATTAATTGGATAAATGCAAAATTAACTTCTGATTTTTATTGGAAGAATTGAAAGTCATCCACTATCTCAAAATCATAAGCCAGCCAGAAACTTTACTTTTATGCCGTCCACACACACACACACACACACCCCTTCCCACCACATTAACAGCAATCACAAGTGGACGTCACAGAGGAAGGTGTACACATTCATTTTTAAAAATAAATAGTTTGTTTTTTATAATTGGAGAATAATTGCTTTTCAACATTGTGTTAGTTTCAGCCATACAGCAGTGTGAGTCAGTCACAACTATATGCATATCCCGTCTCTCTTGAATCTCTCCCTTCCACCCCCATCCCACCCCCACCTGTCTAGGTCATCACAGAGTGCCAGGCCAGGCTGCTTGTGTTCTATAGCAGCTTCCCACTAGCTATCTATTTTTCACATGGCAGTGTATAAAATAGGTCAGGGCTACTTCCTCAGTTGACCTCACCCTCTCTTTTCCCTGCTGTTTCCGAGTCCATTCTCTACATCTGCATCTGTTTGCCCTGCAAATAGGTTCACCATTTTTCTAGATTCCATGTATATACGTTAATATACGATATTTGTTTTTCTCTTTCTGACTGATTTCACTCTTGTATATGTGCATTTTAAGGGCATCTTCCTTGAAAACTGTCAGTAGCAAAATTGTTCATGCTTCCCCTCTTTATCTTGAGTCTGACCACTTTTTAAAAAACAGGTCACTGATATACAGGTCATTACCTTTTGATTGTACTTTGAAGTACTTTTAATATTTTTATAACAATTTTATTTCTAATTGCCTCTGATATGTTTTGGGAAGGAAGAATGCAGTTGGTTCTATCATTGTGACTGAAACCCCACATATTGTGGTTGGCAGGCCTTTTTGGTCTTTTAAAGTAAAATATTGACAGCTGTGTGACTTCCCTAAGTGTACAGTGACGCTCTTAACAGGTTGTTGGGGAGAAAGAAAATCTGTGGATGAAATAAGAAAAAAAAAAAAAGACAGGATTCAAAAAGTTTTATGGGACTTGTATTATCAGTTTTCTTCCAGACAGAAAACTGCAGCAGTTAAACTGTTTGGAGTTATCTGAACGTCAGCCATGATGGACATGGGTTGTTTTCGTCATTTTTATTCTACAGGTTTTTGCTTGAAGTGAGAATACCAGCAGTGAGAAAATCACAGCCATGCTGAATTCATTACTGCAGTAGTCACACAAAACCACGGATAAAATTTCAATAACTGCAGGCCACAGTTGAGTAAACAGTTGCACTGAAATTTAATTCCTGTTGACTTTTCCCCCATTCCTCGCCAGGGGCACATTCTGATTCTGTAGTACAAAGACAACAGGGGTTACAGCTTTGATTAATGTAGGACACTGGAAGAGAATTAGAACTGTAAAATACGTTAGAAGTCCATGGAACAAAAAGATCTGGCTTAAAAGGCTTGGTATAAAAATGAGTTAATTATGCTGTGTATGAAATTGAAGGTCCTAAGATTTTCCAGTTGCTCCAGCACAATCATTGACAATATAGGAAGAATTTTTAGCTAGTGCCAAAATTTAAAATAAATAAATGCAAGCCTTTCCATGTTTGATTCATGTTTCCAAAGAGAATTCTGAATAAGAACAAGTGCCTGTTTAGGACGGAGAGCTTCACAAAGGTTCACTGTAGAGCGAGTGACTACTGTGCTGGATTTGGTATATAGGTTGGCTATATTGGGTCCAGAGACAGAATTGTTGTTGTTTTTAATTATGTTATTGACTGCCTAAAGAAATGGGAGAAATCTGGCCTTTCCATTTTCTCTTGGGAGATGAATTGTTAACCAAGTCGAGGAGCCCTGCAGTCGGCCTGAGTTCCCACCCAATACCTTGGCTGACTTGTGCCGTCTAGGCCAGTGGAGTTGGTGATTCTGGTCTGGAAGCTGCCTTCGTTCTCAGAAGCCATCAGCCAAGGAAAAGGACTACCATTATCTGGAGAAGTCCACCCACACACTCACAAACTGGCTTCTGTCCTGAAGACTAAATGTATTATTCAATAATGTTTCCACTGCACTTATATCTGGTGGACTATGATACTACTATAACAGTAGTTTTCTAATAATATAATTTGATAGAGTTTCCGAACATGTTCTTTTAGCTCTTGAATAATTCTTTACACAGTCTCATCAATGCTTTTTGTTTCCTATTACGCCTGCCCCATTTCCAGGTCTGTAAAAGTTCTCTGTTGGATACTGACTATTCCATTATGAAACTCAGCAACAAATACTATTACCAGTTACTGAAGTTCTTTTTTTTTTTTTCCCCTTAAAGGAGGAATTTTAAAATGTCCAGAGCAGTCTCACAAACTGTGTGGATTAATGCATTTTAAAAGTCTTGAATTTTAGAAAGCAGAATTTTATTTCCATATTGCTGCAAATGAGAGCTTTTTCAGATAAGCATATTACATAGAGCATAATGTTTAGAAGTTTCTCCATATACAGCATATGCTGTCAGGTCAATTAACAGAATGCATACTAGGAAATGTTTATTCAATACAAATGAATAGCTGTTAAATAAAACAGCGATTTCTTAACAACATTCCATTTAATGATGGTTTTTTTTTCTTTTCTTTTTCATTTTTTTGGTACCACCTGGCACTTTGTTGTCTGCAAATCAGTGAAGGAGGAGCCTTGGTTGCTGGAGTTTTTAGGTGTGATCCTTTTATTTAAGGAGGCCAGTTTAGAAGTGGTCTGTGAGAAGGGCATTTTAAGAAGATAAACTCTGTGTGGAATTCAGAAATCTATTATTAGGAGAGTGTGGCTAAGTGATGTAGTTACTTCACATAACTCCTTTGACATTCAGTTTAAGGTAACATGTTTCACATTAATAATGTAAAAGAAAAAATGAAAACATTCAGTGACTATTAAGGAGGTGAAAAAGGTAGAGACAACAAGGAACTTCTGCATGCACATGAAGGAGATAAAGGAGGATCCACTGGGTTGAATTGTGCCAGTGAACCATGGAACGGGGTTAAAGATGCCTCGTGAGGGAGAACCAGAGATGCTCAGAAATTACCCTCTTTCTTGTCAAGATGGCAGTGTTTGTTACTGAAGTGACTAGTGGATATTGAACAGAACTGGGAGGAGGTTCTACCAGTGTTTCAAATGTTAACTGCCTCTGTGGTAAACAGTGCTTGGAAGAAATAGTTGTCAGTGTTTGGATGAGCAGTAAGTGTGTAGGAAGGGGACTCTCCCTTTGTTTCTTGTTCTTCCCCGTGTGCTTCTGCAGGGCTTGTGTTAAATGCCACTGGTCATCCTTGGCCTCGTCTCGCCTTCTACAGAGAGAAGCCAGCGTGATTAGGTATAGCTGTGTAGGTGCAAAGATGAACTAGCAGTAGCCATTTCAGCCTTGTCGTTCTTTTTTTTTTTTCTTTGAGAATTATTGCTTATGAACTCTGTCAGGAATCCCCTCAAGTGGACTTCCCCATTGTAGTGACCAGCGACTGAGGCTGAAAAGTCAGAGTATTTGCATGCCATTAGGAAGGGTGAATATGTTCAGCATCTCTGTATCCTAACAGGAAAACTTTCAGAAGAAAGTACAGGGGCTTCCCCTGGTGGTCCAGTGGGTGAGGACGCCACCTTGCAGTGCAGGGGGCGCCAGTTCGAGCCCTGGCCTGGGAAGATCCCACGTGCCGCGGAGCGGCTGGACCGATGTGTCCAATCGTGGAGCCGGAGCTCTGGAGCACATGCGCCCAGAGCCAGCGCTCTGCAACGACAGACGCCACCGCGATGGGAGGCCCACAGGAGCCAAAGAACAAAGACGGATGAAAATAGAGAAATGAAAGACCAATAGAAGTGGCCCACCCGCTCCCCTCCCTCCCCAACCCGACCCCCGCCCAAAAATAAATAAATAAATAAATAAATAAATAAATCTTTAAAAAAAAAAGTACAGAAAAAGAAGATATTCTTCATATTTATTTTTTAAAAGATTTTTTTGATGTGGACCATTTTTACAGTCTTACTTGAATCTGTTACAATATTGCATCTGTTCTGTTTTGATTTTTTGGTTGTGAGGCATGTGGGATCAAACTCTTCTCTCCCCTGCACTGGAAGGCAAAGTCTTAACTGCTGGACCACTAGGGGAGTCCTGAGATTACTCATATTTTTTAAATGCCCTCATGGGCCTAGAGATTGTGATAAGGGCCAGCACCTTCCTTCACTGGTAGGTGAAGACCCAAGCTGTAATTTTAGATTATAAAATTAAGAGTTTTTAAAGGAATTGCTCTGCTCAGATAGACTCTGAAGACACAAGAGTTCCAATATTATAGGAAAAATACCGATGGTCAAACATACTTTGTAGGAATCAGTGTCACCCAAATGTTATTGATAAGACCAAACAAATTAAAATGAAACTGAAATAAGAATTCAAATAATCCTGACAAATAAAGAAAAAGCTGGTGCAACGATAACAAACTTGTACTTTTCCTCAATTCCTTTTGTGACTATTTCTGGAAAAGGTATCTTTCACCCTGAATGCTAAATTTAGTTCTCTCTTATTTAGACCTGCTTTCCATCCAAATATTATTGTCCAAGATTTATGTAACTCGGAATGTGAACCTTGTATGAGATTCTTTCATGTTCCGATTTTTGAACAGCAGTTGTGTGTCATTAATCTCTCCACTGAAAACTAAGATGGCCCAAGAAACAGAAAAAAAGAGTCATGTATATGGAGAGTTTGGTAATAGAAACCCAGATGCTGTATTTCGTTAGGAGTGAAGTATACTCTCTTGACTTGAAGCAAAAGCGTTGCTACTTTAAGAAGGTAATTTTTAGTCTTCACCTGTGAACTAATAAAAAAGAAATACTCCCTATCTCTTGTCTAATCAGAAATCTCTTTTTGAACTTCAGAAGGAATGACTTTAATGGTAATTTGTTGACAGATTAGCTTTGGTGATTGCAGGAGTTTGTTTTGCAAAACTGGCAGGCTCCTATCTGGTCTCTGAAGGCAAGCAACCTGCTTTGCTGTTTTGCAAGTGCCTGCCTTTATTGACAACTAGTGCTGAACAGGCAGAATTGGTATGTTTGTGTAATGTAAACCTATAGCTCGCCTGATGGAGTCTAGTGTACTTTTAGCTAGTGCATAGATTGCTTGATAAAAAGGGTTACAAGGTGACTGCTTTTATGACAAAGTAGAAGAGCAATATAAATGCAAGTGGTGGATGGAGAGACAGAAAGGAAGTTTATATAGGGAATTGAGCCCCATATTAGAAAGTTTCTTTTCATCACTTGGTCTTTGAACTCAAGTCTATTGTACTCATGAAGTGTTACTTGTAACATTCCAGAGACCCTTTGCTAAATTCAGTGTTTGATTTGTGGAAATACAACAATTTTTTTTTTTTTTCCTTCTCTACAAGAAATACAGAGAGGGTTCCAATATTATAGGAAAAATACCGATGGTCAAACATACTTTGTAGGAATCAGTGTCACCCAAATGTTATTGATAAGACCAAACAAATTAAAATGAAACTGAAATAAGAATTCAAATAATCCTGACAAATAAAGAAAAAGCTGGTGCAACGATAACAAACTTGTACTTTTCCTCAATTCCTTTTGTGACTATTTCTGGAAAAGGTATCTTTCACCCTGAATGCTAAATTTAGTTCTCTCTTATTTAGACCTGCTTTCCATCCAAATATTATTGTCCAAGATTTATGTAACTCGGAATGTGAACCTTGTATGAGATTCTTTCATGTTCCGATTTTTGAACAGCAGTTGTGTGTCATTAATCTCTCCACTGAAAACTAAGATGGCCCAAGAAACAGAAAAAAAGAGTCATGTATATGGAGAGTTTGGTAATAGAAACCCAGATGCTGTATTTCGTTAGGAGTGAAGTATACTCTCTTGACTTGAAGCAAAAGCGTTGCTACTTTAAGAAGGTAATTTTTAGTCTTCACCTGTGAACTAATAAAAAAGAAATACTCCCTATCTCTTGTCTAATCAGAAATCTCTTTTTGAACTTCAGAAGGAATGACTTTAATGGTAATTTGTTGACAGATTAGCTTTGGTGATTGCAGGAGTTTGTTTTGCAAAACTGGCAGGCTCCTATCTGGTCTCTGAAGGCAAGCAACCTGCTTTGCTGTTTTGCAAGTGCCTGCCTTTATTGACAACTAGTGCTGAACAGGCAGAATTGGTATGTTTGTGTAATGTAAACCTATAGCTCGCCTGATGGAGTCTAGTGTACTTTTAGCTAGTGCATAGATTGCTTGATAAAAAGGGTTACAAGGTGACTGCTTTTATGACAAAGTAGAAGAGCAATATAAATGCAAGTGGTGGATGGAGAGACAGAAAGGAAGTTTATATAGGGAATTGAGCCCCATATTAGAAAGTTTCTTTTCATCACTTGGTCTTTGAACTCAAGTCTATTGTACTCATGAAGTGTTACTTGTAACATTCCAGAGACCCTTTGCTAAATTCAGTGTTTGATTTGTGGAAATACAACAATTTTTTTTTTTTTTCCTTCTCTACAAGAAAATACAGTGAAGAGAGTTTCACATACTGGCCTGGACTCAACTTTGGTCCAGGTCTCTAGTAAATGGACTGCAGAACATGTCTTAACTTTGTTTCTTAGCTTTCCGTTTCTGGAAATTGTTTGCCTGCTTTCATTTAATCATTATGATGTCACACCTGTGTGTAAGGTAATGTGGGGACCCACACTGGTGTGTTAGGTGCTCAGAAAGCTGGGGAGAATAACTTGGGAGGATTATTTGGTGGGAGCCTGATGAGTAAGCCTGAGAATGATATGAAGGTGGTTAGAACGTAAACTGAGTTCAGTTTGTGCGAGCTTGAGTTTCTAAGTCAGGGGAGGTTTCCAAGCTGAAAAGAAAGGCCATACAAGAGGAGGTAGACTAAAGCTAAAAATAAAGGTTGGGCTTGGCTGCTAGGAAGGAGATCCAGCAAAGATGAATTGTAGTGACAAAGCCACTGCACTTGGTCCTGGATTTAGTAATGGGACAGTAACCATTGCCTTATGTCATCGAGGGTACCATGTTTTTTGGTTTTTTTTTTTGGTTTTGTGTGCATGTTGCAATAAAGCTTTATTTATAGACATTGAAATTCAAATTTTACATAAATTCCATGTCACAAAGTATCAGTGTTCTTTTCTTTTCTTTAGTATTATTGTTCCTTTGATTTTTTTCTCAGTCTTTTTTTTTTTTTATTATTTTATAGCTTATTTAAAAAATGTAAGTATAATTTCTTTGCAGTGCTGTGTTAGTTTCTGTTACACCAAGAGTGAGTCAGCTGTAGGCGTAAATAGACCCCCTCCCTCTTAAGCCTCCTGTCACTCCATCCTACCCATCCCACAGACCCCATCTAGGCCATCACAAAGCACCTGACTGAGCTCCTGAATGTCATGTTATTGACCCCGCCAAGGCCCTCCCTTCCTTTCTCCTCCTGCCTTTGAAACCCTTGGCCAGCTGTCAGCAAGGATGGACCTTTCTCGTCCCTTGTAACCCACCGCAGTATTCTTGCCTGTACAATTCCATGGACAGAGGAGCCTGAGGGGGCTGCAGTCCATGGGGTCACACAGTGTCGGCACGACTGGAGTGCCTAAGCAGCAACAGCTATTCCTCAGCACAGAGCACAGTACCGGGCGGAGAACAGTTCTCTGACTCTGTGAATGAATTAAACGGGAAGAGAAAAGAAGGCCTGGGTCACAAGAGAGGGTTCAGGGGCAAACTGGCAAATTGATAGCACCTTTTGAAAATAAGAGATGTGAGGGTGTCGGGGAGTGGGAGTTCTGAGGGGTGATGCAGGATTTCCAGTCTGACAGACAGCATGGTTCCCCATTGAACAAAGAGAGAGAAGGGCAACGGGAGGAGAAGCCGAGCTCCTTTCTTCCCGTCATTAATCAATTATTATGATATGATAAAGAAAGCACAAACATAATTTGTAAATAAAGGGTGGGTTTATTTTGGAAAAGTCTCCGTTTTGTTTAAAGGCTGTTTGAAAAAAAGACACCCTCCTGTGTCACTCAGCCTCGCTGTCTGATTGTATGTGTTTATTCAGATTAAAATTATCAAATATTTTCCCTTTAGCCCCTGCCAGTTACTAATGAGTATATCTTCCAGAAGTCACATGGGAAGTGCTGATAAACTGCTTGTGTTCCTATTGATCAGGGAATGCGCTTATCTCTCTCAGAGAACAAAACTACCAAGTTAGATCTCTGATAAAGTGTCTCTTATTGACACAGGCTTCTTCGAATGAATAATATTTTTTAAGGTGAAGGGGGTGCCTGTTGTGTTTCCTTTGTTGGAAAAATACAATGTATAATTATTAAACAGCTGGCTCTATTGGAAAACCCATTTAGGGGGTATAGATTCAGCTGCTAAGAGGGAGCGAGGCTTGTTTGTGAGTTGAAGTTGAACCCTTTGTAGAGGTGGATGGAAGGAAGGAAGCTCTGTTCTCTTTAATCTTTCCTGAGAGAATATTTTCCATCTTCTGCGTGAACTGACAGTACAAATACTGACATTCAAGGGGTTAGAAATTTTTAATTTTGTGAAGTTGATAATCCTAAGGTTCTCCTGAATTAAGTCTTTTGCCCCTATTTTCAGACTGTGCTTTGAGAGTGTACCCCAAATAAAATGAACTTCCTGATGCAGATTGATCTGCAAAAGTTTCCTAAAGTAGACCGTTTATTACATACTTTCTCATCCACGCAACCATAAGTAATTGTCAGTATCACGGTCGCTTGTCAAAAGAGGCAGAGTGTCAGCTGATCTAAATCGGTGTTTCAACACTGTACCAATTCTGCCCCCAACACGCTTCTCTCCACATTGAAGGAAGGTGACATGATGTCTTCTTAGTCATTCAAATTGATAGCACCTTTTGAAAATAAGAGATGTGAGGTGTCGGGGTGGGAGTTCTGAGGTGATGCAGGATTTCCAGTCTGACAGACAGCATGGTTCCCCATTGAACAAAGAGAGAGAAGGGCAACGGGAGGAGAAGCCGAGCTCCTTTCTTCCCGTCATTAATCAATTATTATGATATGATAAAGAAAGCACAAACATAATTTGTAAATAAAGGGTGGGTTTATTTTGGAAAAGTCTCCGTTTTGTTTAAAGGCTGTTTGAAAAAAAGACACCCTCCTGTGTCACTCAGCCTCGCTGTCTGATTGTATGTGTTTATTCAGATTAAAATTATCAAATATTTTCCCTTTAGCCCCTGCCAGTTACTAATGAGTATATCTTCCAGAAGTCACATGGGAAGTGCTGATAAACTGCTTGTGTTCCTATTGATCAGGGAATGCGCTTATCTCTCTCAGAGAACAAAACTACCAAGTTAGATCTCTGATAAAGTGTCTCTTATTGACACAGGCTTCTTCGAATGAATAATATTTTTTAAGGTGAAGGGGGTGCCTGTTGTGTTTCCTTTGTTGGAAAAATACAATGTATAATTATTAAACAGCTGGCTCTATTGGAAAACCCATTTAGGGGGTATAGATTCAGCTGCTAAGAGGGAGCGAGGCTTGTTTGTGAGTTGAAGTTGAACCCTTTGTAGAGGTGGATGGAAGGAAGGAAGCTCTGTTCTCTTTAATCTTTCCTGAGAGAATATTTTCCATCTTCTGCGTGAACTGACAGTACAAATACTGACATTCAAGGGGTTAGAAATTTTTAATTTTGTGAAGTTGATAATCCTAAGGTTCTCCTGAATTAAGTCTTTTGCCCCTATTTTCAGACTGTGCTTTGAGAGTGTACCCCAAATAAAATGAACTTCCTGATGCAGATTGATCTGCAAAAGTTTCCTAAAGTAGACCGTTTATTACATACTTTCTCATCCACGCAACCATAAGTAATTGTCAGTATCACGGTCGCTTGTCAAAAGAGGCAGAGTGTCAGCTGATCTAAATCGGTGTTTCAACACTGTACCAATTCTCGCCCCCAACACGCTTCTCTCCACATTGAAGGGAAGGTGACATGATGTCTTCTTAGTCATTCAAATCCAATAACTTTTAATCTGAAGGTTAAGTAGTGAGGTATAAACTAAGAGATGATAATATCAATTTTATGTTCACTGAAGGGCACAATATACCTCTTTCCAGTAGAGAGAAAATTGTGCGTAAAATGTCTTTTGCTTCTCAGCAGCAGAGCCAGGCCTCTAAGAGCCAAAGGAAGATCAAGTTTTTGGAAAAAAATTTAAAAAAATAAGATGTGTAACATCCTAGACCAGGGTGAAAGAAGCCTTTTACTGTTGTAATGAGTGTGTTAATTTTTCAGAATTGCACAGTAAGAAGTAGCTCCATTTTTATAGCCTCTTGTATTGACTCTTGTTATGCTCTGTACGAACTCAACACCCTTTTCAAGGTTAAAGACTAGGAGAGAATGACATAATGTTCTTTCTTTCCTGACTATTTTTGGTCCTAATGTGTATGATAAATAATACTGTGATAATATTGCTTACCTTGCCTCATTTTTTTCCCTCCTCATAGTGATATTTCCATTTCCATGCACTAGAAATCCAACCTGCCAGAGTATTAAGTGAAAATGCCTTGGCAATGTGCTTTTTTATCCTAATCTGCTGATTTATCTCATTAGATTTACACTTGTCTTACACACACAGGTTTGTGTCTGTATTTCATGAATATGCTGTGTGCATTTATGTATAAACTAAGGGTACCATTAATATGTCATAAGAGTGGAAACAGCCTGTATTACCTGGGGATGTGATATTCCTCTTTATGCGTGAACTGACAGTACAAATACTGACATTCAAGGGGTTAGAAATTTTTAATTTTGTGAAGTTGATAATCCTAAGGTTCTCCTGAATTAAGTCTTTTGCCCCTATTTTCAGACTGTGCTTTGAGAGTGTACCCCAAATAAAATGAACTTCCTGATGCAGATTGATCTGCAAAAGTTTCCTAAAGTAGACCGTTTATTACATACTTTCTCATCCACGCAACCATAAGTAATTGTCAGTATCACGGTCGCTTGTCAAAAGAGGCAGAGTGTCAGCTTATCTAAATCGGTGTTTCAACACTGTACCAATTCTCGCCCCCAACACGCTTCTCTCCACATTGAAGGGAAGGTGACATGATGTCTTCTTAGTCATTCAAATCCAATAACTTTTAATCTGAAGGTTAAGTAGTGAGGTATAAACTAAGAGATGATAATATCAATTTTATGTTCACTGAAGGGCACAATATACCTCTTTCCAGTAGAGAGAAAATTGTGCGTAAAATGTCTTTTGCTTCTCAGCAGCAGAGCCAGGCCTCTAAGAGCCAAAGGAAGATCAAGTTTTTGGAAAAAATTAATAAAATAAGATGTGTAACATCCTAGACCAGGGTGAAAGAAGCCTTTTACTGTTGTAATGAGTGTGTTAATTTTTCAGAATTGCACAGTAAGAAGTAGCTCCATTTTTATAGCCTCTTGTATTGACTCTTGTTATGCTCTGTACGAACTCAACACCCTTTTCAAGGTTAAAGACTAGGAGAGAATGACATAATGTTCTTTCTTTCCTGACTATTTTTGGTCCTAATGTGTATGATAAATAATACTGTGATAATATTGCTTACCTTGCCTCATTTTTTTCCCTCCTCATAGTGATATTTCCATTTCCATGCACTAGAAATCCAACCTGCCAGAGTATTAAGTGAAAATGCCTTGGCAATGTGCTTTTTTATCCTAATCTGCTGATTTATCTCATTAGATTTACACTTGTCTTACACACACAGGTTTGTGTCTGTATTTCATGAATATGCTGTGTGCATTTATGTATAAACTAAGGGTACCATTAATATGTCATAAGAGTGGAAACAGCCTGTATTACCTGGGGATGTGATATTCCTCTTTATTATTGTCAGGGTGATATTCTGTAATGTAGCGATTCACAATTATAATTGGCAGGATTGCATTCTGGAATTATTTTAAACTTGTCTCTCAGTAATTTATTCAGTACCTTTGTTGGACAAGTTTTCGGTACAAGGCAGTGTATTGAGCTTGTGACCATACTGGGAATTGGTGAGCTGAGGCAGAAGGCCAAATCTGCCAAATCTGGCCTGCCACCTTCTCTTTGAAAAAAAAAGATTTTACCAGAACACGGCCGTGCCCTCCCCCACCCCCTGCCCCTTTCTAAATTTTTCCTCGTTTTGTCTGTGCTGAGTGTTTGCTGCTGGCCTTTTTCTAGTTGCAGTGAGTGGGGCAACTCTCTAGTTGATGTGTGTAGGCTTCCTGTTGCAGTGGCTTCTCTTATTGCGGAACTTGGGCTCTAAGGCATCCAGGCTTCAGTAGCAGTGCCACATAGGCTCAGTGGTTGCAGCTCCCAGCCCTAAAGCATAGGCTCAAGTTGTAGTGCACAAGTTTATTGGTTCCGTGACCTGTGGGATGGCTCCATCTGTGCTGCTGCACTGACAGGTAGATTCTTTCTCACTGAGCCACCAGGGAAGCCCCGAGCTCCCCTTTTTCGTCTGGTCTGTGGCTGCCTTCTCTTACCACAGCAGAGGTGAGTTGTTGCATGGAGCATGTATGGTTCACAAAGCCAGAAATACTTGTAATTTGGTCCTTCATGGAAAAAGTTTGTTGATAAGCTGATTAGTGAATGGCAGATGTGGCCATCTTTGCCTTTCAAATCTTCTGCTCTTACTTTATCATATCACATAACAAAATTCAAGGATCATCCCCTCATTTTTCCACTAAAGTATGCATGTACTATGCTGTGCTAAGTTCCTTCAGTGTTGTCTGTCTCTGCGACCCTGTGGACCATAGCCCTCAGCAAGGTGCTCCATCCTTGGGTCTCAGTAATCTGCTGAGTTATCTCATTAGATTTACACTTGTCTTACACACACAGGTTTGTGTCTGTATTTCATGAATATGCTGTGTGCATTTATGTATAAACTAAGGGTACCATTAATATGTCATAAGAGTGGAAACAGCCTGTATTACCTGGGGATGTGATATTCCTCTTTATTATTGTCAGGGTGATATTCTGTAATGTAGCGATTCACAATTATAATTGGCAGGATTGCATTCTGGAATTATTTTAAACTTGTCTCTCAGTAATTTATTCAGTACCTTTGTTGGACAAGTTTTCGGTACAAGGCAGTGTATTGAGCTTGTGACCATACTGGGAATTGGTGAGCTGAGGCAGAAGGCCAAATCTGCCAAATCTGGCCTGCCACCTTCTCTTTGAAAAAAAAAGATTTTACCAGAACACGGCCGTGCCCTCCCCCACCCCCTGCCCCTTTCTAAATTTTTCCTCGTTTTGTCTGTGCTGAGTGTTTGCTGCTGGCCTTTTTCTAGTTGCAGTGAGTGGGGCAACTCTCTAGTTGATGTGTGTAGGCTTCCTGTTGCAGTGGCTTCTCTTATTGCGGAACTTGGGCTCTAAGGCATCCAGGCTTCAGTAGCAGTGCCACATAGGCTCAGTGGTTGCAGCTCCCCAGCCCTAAAGCATAGGCTCAAGTTGTAGTGCACAAGTTTATTGGTTCCGTGACCTGTGGGATGGCTCCATCTGTGCTGCTGCACTGACAGGTAGATTCTTTCTCACTGAGCCACCAGGGAAGCCCCGAGCTCCCCTTTTTCGTCTGGTCTGTGGCTGCCTTCTCTTACCACAGCAGAGGTGAGTTGTTGCATGGAGCATGTATGGTTCACAAAGCCAGAAATACTTGTAATTTGGTCCTTCATGGAAAAAGTTTGTTGATAAGCTGATTAGTGAATGGCAGATGTGGCCATCTTTGCCTTTCAAATCTTCTGCTCTTACTTTATCATATCACATAACAAAATTCAAGGATCATCCCCTCATTTTTCCACTAAAGTATGCATGTACTATGCTGTGCTAAGTTCCTTCAGTGTTGTCTGTCTCTGTGCGACCCTGTGGACCATAGCCCTCAGCAAGGTGCTCCATCCTTGGGGTTCTCCAGGCAAGAATACTGGAGTGGATTGCTCTGCCCTCCTTCAGGGAATCTTCCCAACCCAGGAATTGAATCTGTGTCTCTAAAGTCTCCTGCATTGGCAGGCAGATTCTCTACCACATCGATATGTACATATCTCATAGTTTGAGACTTATTTTCTAAAATGAAAAACTAACATGTAGTTGCCATCATCCCTGTAGAGGTTGCTTTCCAATCATTTAACTGAATGTATCTTATAAATGAAAACTTTTGGCAAGAGTGTCAACCAGCCTACTAAGGAAATGAAGGGTGGGACACTGAATGAGTCACTCTGAGACAGAACTTCTTTGGCCATGGTTCTTCTATAGCATATCTTTTGTCTGTATTCCCACGGTTGGTTAGAAGATGAAAAGAAATATTCTGAATGTGCCCCTGCATTCATAAAATTTATCATCTAATTGGCCTAGAATAAGATGTAGACATGTGAATTGAATATCAGTAAAAATTTAAAAGCACATGAAACTGTAGAAGAGATGCATCTGATTAATCCACAGATATGTGATTTAAACAGTAAACCTTCAGTGACCCCATGGACAGAGGAGCCTGGCAAGCTACAGTCCATGAGGTCGCTAAAGAGTAGGACACGACTTAGGGACTAAACAACAGCCACCACCCAGAGTTGGAGTTTATTTGTATCTATGTTTGTGGGATTTTTGAAGACTGATACAATTGAAGAAGCAGTAACTGGGTATGTGCACACCAGCAGATTTAGTTTAACTCTTTCGATCAGGAGATAATGGATAGAAGGTATATACTGAGCTATGTGGATTTCGATTATGACTTAGATATTACCTTGCCAAGAAATGTATCTTTGCTATTTTGTCATTTTAAATTCCGGGAGAAACAAGGGTGGTTTTCTGTTGTCGAAGTCCTGGGGGCATATCATAAGGAGAGGTCTTTTTGTGCTGGATGCAAGCATCTGAGCTGATTGGTCTCCAGGAAATGGTCCGGGGCCTATCTGTTTACACAGACCATTGCCTGAGTTGAGTGTGTGATTTCCAGAGATTAGATGAGGACTGACAAGACTGGTCATTTGGTTGGTGGTGTCCATATTTCACATATTTTTATATTGAATTTTACCTCATTCACCTCTATTCATCATTTAGCTAGAATGACTGACTGAAACTGTAGGACTTATTTTAAAATAGTTGTCCAGTTTGAAGATATGTACCCAGTGCAGCGATTTTTATGAACTGATGGCCTTTCCTAGAAAATGCATTGGCCTGGTGTTTTCTCCTTTCCACGTGTCTTCTTTCTTTCTTACCTTCTTGTTTGTTTCTGTTTTAAGTTTGTTACCAGATGACTTATATCCCAGTTAGTAAAAATCTTTCTAGTCTTCCAGGCAGGTGGGTTTCTCTGCCATAGGTCATGAAGGGTGGGACACTGAATGAGCCACCCTGAGACAGAACTTCTTTGGCCATGGTTCTTCTATAGCATATCTTTTGTCTGTATTCCCACGGTTGGTTAGAAGATGAAAAGAAATATTCTGAATGTGCCCCTGCATTCATAAAATTTATCATCTAATTGGCCTAGAATAAGATGTAGACATGTGAATTGAATATCAGTAAAAATTTAAAAGCACATGAAACTGTAGAAGAGATGCATCTGATTAATCCACAGATATGTGATTTAAACAGTAAACCTTCAGTGACCCCATGGACAGAGGAGCCTGGCAAGCTACAGTCCATGAGGTCGCTAAAGAGTAGGACACGACTTAGGGACTAAACAACAGCCACCACCCAGAGTTGGAGTTTATTTGTATCTATGTTTGTGGGATTTTTGAAGACTGATACAATTGAAGAAGCAGTAACTGGGTATGTGCACACCAGCAGATTTAGTTTAACTCTTTCGATCAGGAGATAATGGATAGAAGGTATATACTGAGCTATGTGGATTTCGATTATGACTTAGATATTACCTTGCCAAGAAATGTATCTTTGCTATTTTGTCATTTTAAATTCCGGGAGAAACAAGGGTGGTTTTCTGTTGTCGAAGTCCTGGGGGCATATCATAAGGAGAGGTCTTTTTGTGCTGGATGCAAGCATCTGAGCTGATTGGTCTCCAGGAAATGGTCCGGGGCCTATCTGTTTACACAGACCATTGCCTGAGTTGAGTGTGTGATTTCCAGAGATTAGATGAGGACTGACAAGACTGGTCATTTGGTTGGTGGTGTCCATATTTCACATATTTTTATATTGAATTTTACCTCATTCACCTCTATTCATCATTTAGCTAGAATGACTGACTGAAACTGTAGGACTTATTTTAAAATAGTTGTCCAGTTTGAAGATATGTACCCAGTGCAGCGATTTTTATGAACTGATGGCCTTTCCTAGAAAATGCATTGGCCTGGTGTTTTCTCCTTTCCACGTGTCTTCTTTCTTTCTTACCTTCTTGTTTGTTTCTGTTTTTAAGTTTGTTACCAGATGACTTATATCCCAGTTAGTAAAAATCTTTCTAGTCTTCCAGGCAGGTGGGTTTCTCTGCCATAGGTCATGACTTGAATTCCGTCATTCTTCTGTTTTGAACCTTTTTAAGTTCTCTCCTTTGTGAATCTGATGAAACCCCAGCATCTTTCAGTCTGCGAAGTGTGTATATTTGTGTGTGTTTGTTCAATTTTGCAATTACAGTCTCATGTGCATCATACCCCAACTTCCTACCCCTCCCCAATTAAAACACTCTACAGCCCACACTACATGTTAATTAGATTGGCTAGCTGGTTAACTGTTCTGACAAATGTTCCTAGATTTTTTGGTTTAGTTAATGTTAAGTGCATTAGTAACCTATCTCTAATTTGGAAAAGGTTTCCTTTTCTGGCTCTAAATGCTTACCAGTGTGTCCCTGGAATTAGTTCTTGAACATCTTATTAAGCATAGCACTATAAATGCCAACTCTGAGGAAAACTCTTGAGAAGTAAGGTCATGTACTCTGCACAGGTCCTGAGAGTCATTTTGGTTCTGCTTTTTAAGTCATTTCAGTTGGTCCTAGTCTTAGTAGCCTTCTGGACTACCTGCCAGGCCCTCTGTCCGTGGGATTCTCCAAGGCAGGGATAGTGGGTGGAGTGAGTTGCCATTTCCTTCTCCAGGGAGAGTTTCCCAACCCAGGAATCAAACCCAGGTCTCCTGCATTGCAGGCGGATTCCTTACTGAATGAGCTAAGAGGGAAACCTATGTTTATTCAATGAATTGAGCACTTTTCAAATATAAGAACATTATAGAGTTGTAGGCTGACAAACTGTCATTTGGTTGGTTGTCCATATTTCACATATTTTTATATTGAATTTTACCTCATTCACCTCTATTCATCATTTAGCTAGAATGACTGACTGAAACTGTAGGACTTATTTTAAAATAGTTGTCCAGTTTGAAGATATGTACCCAGTGCAGCGATTTTTATGAACTGATGGCCTTTCCTAGAAAATGCATTGGCCTGGTGTTTTCTCCTTTCCACGTGTCTTCTTTCTTTCTTACCTTCTTGTTTGTTTCTGTTTTTAAGTTTGTTACCAGATGACTTATATCCCAGTTAGTAAAAATCTTTCTAGTCTTCCAGGCAGGTGGGTTTCTCTGCCATAGGTCATGACTTGAATTCCGTCATTCTTCTGTTTTGAACCTTTTTAAGTTCTCTCCTTTGTGAATCTGATGAAACCCCAGCATCTTTCAGTCTGCGAAGTGTGTATATTTGTGTGTGTTTGTTCAATTTTGCAATTACAGTCTCATGTGCATCATACCCCAACTTCCTACCCCTCCCCAATTAAAACACTCTACAGCCCACACTACATGTTAATTAGATTGGCTAGCTGGTTAACTGTTCTGACAAATGTTCCTAGATTTTTTGGTTTAGTTAATGTTAAGTGCATTAGTAACCTATCTCTAATTTGGAAAAGGTTTCCTTTTCTGGCTCTAAATGCTTACCAGTGTGTCCCTGGAATTAGTTCTTGAACATCTTATTAAGCATAGCACTATAAATGCCAACTCTGAGGAAAACTCTTGAGAAGTAAGGTCATGTACTCTGCACAGGTCCTGAGAGTCATTTTGGTTCTGCTTTTTAAGTCATTTCAGTTGGTCCTAGTCTTAGTAGCCTTCTGGACTACCTGCCAGGCCCTCTGTCCGTGGGATTCTCCAAGGCAGGGATAGTGGGTGGAGTGAGTTGCCATTTCCTTCTCCAGGGAGAGTTTCCCAACCCAGGAATCAAACCCAGGTCTCCTGCATTGCAGGCGGATTCCTTACTGAATGAGCTAAGAGGGAAACCTATGTTTATTCAAAATGCACTCACCAGGTTTACGCATCCTTGCACTTTTCAAATATAAGAACATTATATACTCAATAGAAGGTCTTTGACCAAATCAGCAAAGATTACAGGAAGTGATATATAAAGTATCTGCACTGTCTTATGTGGCTTATATGATCTTGTGTAGCCCATTCTGGGGGCAGTTTGGCATGGTGTTGCAGGACTTTAGAATGGTCACACCCTTGGATTCAGGGTCACACTTTTACTGAGCAATTGTATAGCATTCTGCAGTGGTTTTCAAGCTTTCTAGATGTATGAGAGTCATCTGGAGGACTTCTTAAAACAGATTGCAGGACCCACCCTCAGAGTACTTTATTCTGTAGATCTGGGGTAGGGCCCAAGAAGTTGCATTTCTGATGCTTCTAGCCCATCCTGTGCTGCTGACTAGAGCACACTTGATGGTCACTGGAAAAGGCAGAGCATCAGAAGCATAAATGATGGAGCCAGCCTGTTTGGTCCAAATCATTACTGTGACACTAGTTTGGTGATAGTACAATTCAGTTGATTTCTCTGTGCCTCAGTTTACACATCCATCAAATGGGGGTAATATCAGCATTTAATAGTCTGAGTACATGAGTCTATAATTGTTATCTTCTCTCCTCCTTATCTTTATCACTATCATTATTAGGAATTTAACCAGCAGAAATAATGTGAGACATAAAGATTTTTACCTGAAGGTATTCATTGTGGTGGTATTTGTGATATGAAAAATAAAAAAATAGCCTGAATCACTGACATTGAAGAAAGGTTAAGTGTCAAGCAGTATTAGTTACCCATTAAGACTCACGCTCCTGTAGAAATCTTTTATTACTTTATCAGTTATAAAAAGTTTTACCTTTAAAAATTATAGTACAATAATTGGTGGCAGGAAATATATCTGAAAAAGCCTGTGAAAAAGGTTATTGATAGGTTTTGTATGTTTATGGGATTGCATTTTGTTTTGTATAGTTTTCACTCTTCTGTATATTCTGAAGTATCTAGAGTAATACTTTTCTTATACTGAAAATGTTATTATATAAGGCTGGACGGATTCCTTACTGAATGAGCTAAGAGGGAAACCTATGTTTATTCAAAATGCACTCACCAGGTTTACGCATCCTTGCACTTTTCAAATATAAGAACATTATATACTCAATAGAAGGTCTTTGACCAAATCAGCAAAGATTACAGGAAGTGATATATAAAGTATCTGCACTGTCTTATGTGGCTTATATGATCTTGTGTAGCCCATTCTGGGGGCAGTTTGGCATGGTGTTGCAGGACTTTAGAATGGTCACACCCTTGGATTCAGGGTCACACTTTTACTGAGCAATTGTATAGCATTCTGCAGTGGTTTTCAAGCTTTCTAGATGTATGAGAGTCATCTGGAGGACTTCTTAAAACAGATTGCAGGACCCACCCTCAGAGTACTTTATTCTGTAGATCTGGGGTAGGGCCCAAGAAGTTGCATTTCTGATGCTTCTAGCCCATCCTGTGCTGCTGACTAGAGCACACTTGATGGTCACTGGAAAAGGCAGAGCATCAGAAGCATAAATGATGGAGCCAGCCTGTTTGGTCCAAATCATTACTGTGACACTAGTTTGGTGATAGTACAATTCAGTTGATTTCTCTGTGCCTCAGTTTACACATCCATCAAATGGGGGTAATATCAGCATTTAATAGTCTGAGTACATGAGTCTATAATTGTTATCTTCTCTCCTCCTTATCTTTATCACTATCATTATTAGGAATTTAACCAGCAGAAATAATGTGAGACATAAAGATTTTTACCTGAAGGTATTCATTGTGGTGGTATTTGTGATATGAAAAATAAAAAAATAGCCTGAATCACTGACATTGAAGAAAGGTTAAGTGTCAAGCAGTATTAGTTACCCATTAAGACTCACGCTCCTGTAGAAATCTTTTATTACTTTATCAGTTATAAAAAGTTTTACCTTTAAAAATTATAGTACAATAATTGGTGGCAGGAAATATATCTGAAAAAGCCTGTGAAAAAGGTTATTGATAGGTTTTGTATGTTTATGGGATTGCATTTTGTTTTGTATAGTTTTCACTCTTCTGTATATTCTGAAGTATCTAGAGTAATACTTCTTGCCTTTATACTGAAAATGTTATTATATAATGTACTTTCAAACTGTTTGAAAAAATTTTTATGAGTGGATAGGAATGACAGAGAATACCTATCCCTTGAACAAGATTTATATGTATTTTATATGATATATGTATATAGTATCTTACATAAATATTATACAAATTTAATATAAACTTATAAAATAGTACAAATGAAATATTTAAGTATGTATCTCATGCATATTTATATTAAAAAAAGTTTTTGCACAGAATTCAAGGGAAAAGTTTTGCTAATTATAAGATTTGTCTCCCATAACATGTTTGTGTGTTCAGCTACTACACATTTTTTGCTAGTGGTGTCTTTTTGCCAACTTCTAGGTTCTTCTACCATCAAATTGGACAACCACTAGCCATCCTTATATACCATCATCAGTGTGTGACTGAAGTCAGTCTACAGTCACTTGAAAGAGTATAGATTCTTCCACTGCTCCCATAGTCAACATTCCTTCCGTGTTTGTTTGGACTTTGTCATATATTATAATTACAGTCATATACAAATAAGCCTAGTTGCTTGCCCAATGCATACTGTTTCTACTACAGATCTCTTTCATTGCCCTAGGGAGCTAGAAAAGGTAGAGGAGCATTTAATTCAAGACAGTTTGGTGTCTTACTGACAAAGGTTTAAAATCCAAGTCTAGTGCTTAACTGAATGCAGGAATTTGAGCAAGTTACGATCTCTGAGCCTCGCTTTTCATCATCTGGGACAATAGAAATAACCTTACGAATTATTATAAAGGAATTTAACCAGCAGAAATAAGGGAGACATAAAGATTTTTACCTGAAGGTATTCATTGTGGTGGTATTTGTGATATGAAAAATAAAAAAATAGCCTGAATCACTGACATTGAAGAAAGGTTAAGTGTCAAGCAGTATTAGTTACCCATTAAGACTCACGCTCCTGTAGAAATCTTTTATTACTTTATCAGTTATAAAAAGTTTTACCTTTAAAAATTATAGTACAATAATTGGTGGCAGGAAATATATCTGAAAAAGCCTGTGAAAAAGGTTATTGATAGGTTTTGTATGTTTATGGGATTGCATTTTGTTTTGTATAGTTTTCACTCTTCTGTATATTCTGAAGTATCTAGAGTAATACTTCTTGCCTTTATACTGAAAATGTTATTATATAATGTACTTTCAAACTGTTTGAAAAAATTTTTATGAGTGGATAGGAATGACAGAGAATACCTATCCCTTGAACAAGATTTATATGTATTTTATATGATATATGTATATAGTATCTTACATAAATATTATACAAATTTAATATAAACTTATAAAATAGTACAAATGAAATATTTAAGTATGTATCTCATGCATATTTATATTAAAAAAAGTTTTTGCACAGAATTCAAGGGAAAAGTTTTGCTAATTATAAGATTTGTCTCCCATAACATGTTTGTGTGTTCAGCTACTACACATTTTTTGCTAGTGGTGTCTTTTTGCCAACTTCTAGGTTCTTCTACCATCAAATTGGACAACCACTAGCCATCCTTATATACCATCATCAGTGTGTGACTGAAGTCAGTCTACAGTCACTTGAAAGAGTATAGATTCTTCCACTGCTCCCATAGTCAACATTCCTTCCGTGTTTGTTTGGACTTTGTCATATATTATAATTACAGTCATATACAAATAAGCCTAGTTGCTTGCCCAATGCATACTGTTTCTACTACAGATCTCTTTCATTGCCCTAGGGAGCTAGAAAAGGTAGAGGAGCATTTAATTCAAGACAGTTTGGTGTCTTACTGACAAAGGTTTAAAATCCAAGTCTAGTGCTTAACTGAATGCAGGAATTTGAGCAAGTTACGCACATCTCTGAGCCTCGCTTTTCTCATCTATAAACTGGGACAATAGAAATAACTTGTGGAGAGGGTTCATGTGACGAATACTTTGAATAATAATGTATATAAGGCCTTAGCACAGTAGTTAGCCCTTTAAAATGTGCTCACGACACTATTATTGTCCTTGTTGAGTGCCTTTTGAGGACATGGCAAAGGCTTCACAGCCATCTTAGGAGCCCAGAGATAGAAGTTGGGGCCACCAAGTTGGTTAGGCAAACTGTTCCATTCTTTTTTCTACTCCAACCACTTCATACTAAAAGTCATCCACTTTAGAACATTGTAGACATTCAAGTTGGATACCTCCAAGGGAACACTACTACATGAATACAGAAATTCCTGTGTGTTCTTCACTAAGATGATTAATAGAAATAAGCACACAGACCTGTTTGACAACTCTTCATTTAGAAACTGACTGCTACAAAGAGACAGCAGAGAATCAGTTCTTGTAGGCAATTAGTGCCCCAATTTACCATTTTAGAAAAGAAAACACATATCCTAATAAATACAGAATTTTTCCTCCATGCCTACTAGCAGCATTACTGAAGGGGCCCCACACACAAATGTTTTAAATTTAGAGGCAGAGTTAAGGACACAGTTTGTCTCCAGAATCTGAATTGAATCAGGGTTTTATTTCAGATAAAATCTTTGGGGCTCATAACTTAAAAAACACAACTTTTACTGGCATTACGCAATTTGCCACGGGTCATTTAGCAAAATGTTTGTATATGTAAGCCTAGGTTCTTCTTTTAAGAAAAAGGAGGGAGGGGGAAGGCGGGGATTGGATTTTGTTAAAATCCAGGTGGCGTTTCAGTTTATATTTAATTTTAATTGGAAATCAAATACAGTCAAGGGAGAAAAAAATCTACCATGTTTTCTTTACTAAGAGTATCCATTGGGGAGGGAAAGGACGCTGCCAGCCAAATTTTAAGAAGCAGCTTTTTTATTGGCATGTCTATTTTTTTTCTGGCTACATTCTTGTGCCTACATTTTCTTTTTTAACATCTCCGTTTTTGCACATGGCAGTGATCTTTTTTATGTCTCAGTGCTCCATGCTGTCCTGCCTCTGTAATTTCCATGGGATCAGTACCTAGAACCAAGATAGCAAGTAATTACATACTGCACAGAATCAATAGCTTCCCTAGGCTGTTGTCTGGCAAACCCCCTGTTTAGGTTCCAGTCTGAGACAATACTTGATTCTTGTGGCCTGACTTGATTTGTGAAAGACTTGGAAGTTTCTAAAGAATTAAGAACAGGGCTTCCTTGATGATCCGGTGGGTAAGGACACTGCCTTGCAGTGCAAGGGGCGCCAGTTCGATCCCTGGCCTGGGAAGATCCCACGTGCCGTGGAGCGGCTGGACAGATGTGTCCAATTACTGAGCCGGAGCTCTGGAGCGCATGCACCCAGAGCCGGTGCTCTGCAACGACAGACGCCACCGCGATGGGAGGCCCCCACGGGCAAAAGAACAAAGATGGGTGAAAATAGTTAAATGAAAGACCAGTAGAAGTGGCCCACCCGCCCCTCCCTCCCTCTCCACCGCCCCCACAAAAAAATTAGGAAAAAAAAGAAAGAATTAAGAGGAAAAAAAGGTTGATTAAAAAAAAATTTTTTTTAAAGTAGAGTATTAGAAGGTCCTCCTGTGTATGGATATAATTGGGACTTCCCTGGTGGCTCAATGGTAAAGAATCTGCCTGCAGTGCAGGAGGCAGTCCCTGGATTGGGAAGCTCCGCTGGAGGAAGACATGACAACCCACTCCAGTATTCTTGCGTGGAGAATCCCATGGATAGAGGACCCTGACAGGTTGCAGTCCATAGAGTTGCAGAGTCAAAGACAACTGAAGCAACTAAGCATCAGCGGCGGCATTAGAAGGTCCTCCAGTATACAGCTATAACCAGCCATAGGTGCATTTTGTGAAACTGCTATAAAATATTGGCAAAGACTATGACACCGGAGGGCTACGGAATATGCTGGAAGAGATGGCTAGACAGGCACTGAAGTCCATCATTCCTGCAGGATACTCCCATGTGCCAGAGCCAAGAGTGAACTCCTCAGTGCTGGCCTGGTGTGAGAAGTGAGTATTTGCACATGGCAGTGATCTTTTTTATGTCTCAGTGCTCCATGCTGTCCTGCCTCTGTAATTTCCATGGGATCAGTACCTAGAACCAAGATAGCAAGTAATTACATACTGCACAGAATCAATAGCTTCCCTAGGCTGTTGTCTGGCAAACCCCCTGTTTAGGTTCCAGTCTGAGACAATACTTGATTCTTGTGGCCTGACTTGATTTGTGAAAGACTTGGAAGTTTCTAAAGAATTAAGAACAGGGCTTCCTTGATGATCCGGTGGGTAAGGACACTGCCTTGCAGTGCAAGGGGCGCCGGTTCGATCCCTGGCCTGGGAAGATCCCACGTGCCGTGGAGCAGCTGGACAGATGTGTCCAATTACTGAGCCGGAGCTCTGGAGCGCATGCACCCAGAGCCGGTGCTCTGCAACGATAGACACCACCGCGATGGGAGGCCCCCACGGGCCAAAGAACAAAGATGGGTGAAAATAGTTAAATGAAAGACCAGTAGAAGTGGCCCACCCGCCCCCCTCCCTCTCCACCGCCCCCCCACAAAAAAAAATTAGGAAAAAAAAAAGAAAGAATTAAGAGGAAAAAAAGGTTGATTAAAAAAAAATTTTTTTTAAAGTAGAGTATTAGAAGGTCCTCCTGTGTATGGATATAATTGGGACTTCCCTGGTGGCTCAATGGTAAAGAATCTGCCTGCAGTGCAGGAGGCAGTCCCTGGATTGGGAAGCTCCGCTGGAGGAAGACATGACAACCCACTCCAGTATTCTTGCGTGGAGAATCCCATGGATAGAGGACCCTGACAGGTTGCAGTCCATAGAGTTGCAGAGTCAAAGACAACTGAAGCAACTAAGCATCAGCGGCGGCATTAGAAGGTCCTCCAGTATACAGCTATAACCAGCCATAGGTGCATTTTGTGAAACTGCTATAAAATATTGGCAAAGACTATGACACCGGAGGGCTACGGAATATGCTGGAAGAGATGGCTAGACAGGCACTGAAGTCCATCATTCCCTGCAGGATACTCCCATGTGCCAGAGCCAAGAGTGAACTCCTCAGTGCTGGCCTGGTGTGAGAAGTGAGTATCATTCACATGAAGACCCAGTTATTTTTCATTTTCCACCGAACAATTAATCACGTGTTCATTGGAAAAAAATTATTAGAAGATGTAACTAAGAAAGCAGAAAGAACAAAAACCAGGAAGCCATGCCTACAGCACTCTTATTTTATACAGATAACAATTATTGATATTTTGGTAGATGTTCTGTAGTTTTGCTAATTTTACTATTATGTCTTCGCATTTTTATGTATTTCTTTCCCACTCCTACCACAGAACTTTATATGGGGGAAGAAAAGCTAGCAATAATATTGTTCGCTGGGGGAATTGTTCATTGTTCAGTCTCTAAGTTGTGTCCAACTCTCTGCAGCCCCATGAACTGCAGCATGCCAGGCTTCTTCTTCCTTATCTCCCTGAGTTTGTTCAAACTCATGTACATTGAGTCTGTGATGCCATTCAGCCATCTCATCTTCTGTTGCCCCTTTTCCTCCTGCCCTCAGTCTTCCCAGCATCAGGGTCTTTTCCACTGAGTCAGTTCATCACATCAGATGGTCAAAGTATTGGAGCTTCAGCTTCAGCATCAGTCCTTTCAATGAATATTCAGGGTTGATTTCCTTTAAGATTGACTGATTTGATCTCGAAGTCCAAGAGACTCTCAGGCCTCTTCTCCAGCACCACAAATTGAAAGCATCAGTTCTTACTGGGGGAATGGTTAGAGTTAATTCACTTTTTCATGTTAATTTTAACTTTATATTTTATATTTATAGCTGTAGGGGAAAATGTGTATTCTTAGTTTCAGATTTCATAGTTGAAGGGCTAATTAACGCTACCTATTTTCCTGACTGACCTCCCCCTCCACCACGTTGTCCCAGCTTTGCCAAGTAATTCCATGTTTAGGCACATTTGTTAAAATTTTTGCTTGTTTTTTTTTTTCCTGTTTTTATTAATTTTTATTGGAGTATCCTTGCTGTATACTACCATGTTAGTTTCTGCTGTACAGAAAAATGAATCAGCTGTATGTATACATATATCCTCTATTTTTTTTTTTTTCCTTCTCATTTAGGTCATCACAGAGAATTGAACAGAGCTTTCCATGCTATACAGTAGGTTCTCATTAGTGGCTCAGTGTTAAAAAATCTGCCTGCCAATGTAGGAGACACAGATTAGATCTCTGGGTTGAGAAGAGCTGCAGGAGAAAGAAATGGCAACCCACTCCAGTATTCTTGCCTGGCGAAACCCATGGACAGAAGAGTCTGGGAGACTACACTCTATGGCATCACAAAGAGTTGGACTCGACTGAGTGTCCGTGTGCCCACGCATGCACGCACACACATACACGTTGATCCCAATCTCCCAGTTCCTCCCACCTCCCTCCCCCTCTGTTATATATAAGTTTGTTCTCTACATCTGTCTCTATTTTTGCTTTGCAAATAAGTTCATCTGTACCATTTTTCTAGATTCCATATGGAAGTGATATTATATGACATTCGTCCTTCTCTTTCTGCCTTAGTTCAGTCTGTATGACAGTCTCTGTGTACATCCACATCTTTGCGAATGGCACAATTTTCTTCCTTTCTATGGGCAAATAATATTCTGTTGTATATGCATAGCACATCTTCTTTGTCCGTTCCTTGGTTGATAGACATTTAGGTGGTTGTAAGTACTGCTGAAATGAACATTGGGGTGCATATATCTTTTTGAATTACGAGTTTCTTCAGGTATATGCCTAGAAGTGGAATTGCTAGGAGAGGAGGGAAACAGTCAGCACTGGAGGATGGTTAATAAGCTACCATTTTCCGTAAATGAGTATGTTTCTTCATTTGATCCAAAAATCTTAAGCATCCCTTTTGTCACAGATTCTTTTGAGGCTTGAAATAACTAATATAAAAGATAGTAAAGGTATTTAAAGTAACAGTAATATTGATAGGAAATTTATTGAAAGCACTTGCTTCCAGGCTAAGGCTCAGTGCTTCCACATATATTAGTACAGTTTGTCCTTGTAAGCATCCTGTAAGCCAAGTGCCCTTAAAATTCCTATTTGTCATAGGAAGTAACATAACCAGTTTTGAAGTTCATTCACCTTAATACCGGAGAAGACCAGCTTCTAGTCCGCATCTTCCTGAGTCCCCTTTATTGTATACTGCCTGCCATTATAGTCATCACAGAGAATTGAACAGAGCTTTCCATGCTATACAGTAGGTTCTCATTAGTGGCTCAGTGTTAAAAAATCTGCCTGCCAATGTAGGAGACACAGATTAGATCTCTGGGTTGAGAAGAGCTGCAGGAGAAAGAAATGGCAACCCACTCCAGTATTCTTGCCTGGCGAAACCCATGGACAGAAGAGTCTGGGAGACTACACTCTATGGCATCACAAAGAGTTGGACTCGACTGAGTGTCCGTGTGCCCACGCATGCACGCACACACATACACGTTGATCCCAATCTCCCAGTTCCTCCCACCTCCCTCCCCCTCTGTTATATATAAGTTTGTTCTCTACATCTGTCTCTATTTTTGCTTTGCAAATAAGTTCATCTGTACCATTTTTCTAGATTCCATATGGAAGTGATATTATATGACATTCGTCCTTCTCTTTCTGCCTTAGTTCAGTCTGTATGACAGTCTCTGTGTACATCCACATCTTTGCGAATGGCACAATTTTCTTCCTTTCTATGGGCAAATAATATTCTGTTGTATATGCATAGCACATCTTCTTTGTCCGTTCCTTGGTTGATAGACATTTAGGTGGTTGTAAGTACTGCTGAAATGAACATTGGGGTGCATATATCTTTTTGAATTACGAGTTTCTTCAGGTATATGCCTAGAAGTGGAATTGCTAGGAGAGGAGGGAAACAGTCAGCACTGGAGGATGGTTAATAAGCTACCATTTTCCGTAAATGAGTATGTTTCTTCATTTGATCCAAAAATCTTAAGCATCCCTTTTGTCACAGATTCTTTTGAGGCTTGAAATAACTAATATAAAAGATAGTAAAGGTATTTAAAGTAACAGTAATATTGATAGGAAATTTATTGAAAGCACTTGCTTCCAGGCTAAGGCTCAGTGCTTCCACATATATTAGTACAGTTTGTCCTTGTAAGCATCCTGTAAGCCAAGTGCCCTTAAAATTCCTATTTGTCATAGGAAGTAACATAACCAGTTTTTGAAGTTCATTCACCTTAATACCGGAGAAGACCAGCTTCTAGTCCGCATCTTCCTGAGTCCACAACCTGATCCCTTCACTCTAGCACACGGTCCCCTATGGTTGTGGTGACCATCAGGCCTGGCGTCTCCCACTGTCCTTGGCCACTCTCCCCATTGTGAGGCCTTGAAAGGTTGTATCATTCCTAATTCTTTCTCTTCCTGCCATCTTTGCTTGCTCAGTCCAGTAAGAAAATCCCAGGAATTCCCATAGATGGAAGCTTTTCCATTCTCATCTTTTTATTATAAGGTTGAGCTTTTATTTTTAGCAGCCATGCCCACTTTTAAGCATCTGCACCTTGGATTTGGTTTTTTCCATTTCCAAAGATGGATCCAGCTTCATACCTGTTGCCTGCATTCTTCTTCTTTTTTAAAATATTTATTGATGTATTTGGCTGTACTGAATCTTAGTTGTTGCATGTAGGATGTTTGCCTGTGGGACCTAGTTCCCCAACTAGGGATTGAACCCTTGCGTTGGAACCACGAAGTCTTACTTGATGGACTGCAGGAAGCCCTGCCTGCGTCCTTCTTCTAACAAACACCCAAGCAGAAATGAGTGTGATTCCTTCTGTTTCTCAAACGCTTCTATTGGATGGTTTTTGTTTCCCTCCAGAAATGTCAAAAATTAAGCATCACTTGTGATTAAAGGTTTATAGCATGCTGCGGACAATAAATCTCAATCATGAGAGTTTCTGAAAGATCTGAAACACACCTCCACCATGGAAATTTGTCAGATGTCAGATGGCTGTCTCCTTAGCTACTCGGGGGCACGGAAGTGTTGGCTTTTAAGCAATGGGAAGTCTGGCTGGGTTCATAAGTCTGCACGTAATAAGCTGTAAGCTGCAGTGGTTGCAATAGCTGTTTCACAAACAACTTAAGAGCAACTATTTGGGTTTGGACAAGTTTCCCTTTTTTTTTTTTTTTTTTCTTGTTCTTTCGCTTGGGTCTGTGGAACCAGAAGACTTAAAACTGCAAACTTTCTCCAGGTACCCCAAACAGCTGTCACCAACTGACATGGTTGGGGAAATACCTTCTGTGTTTTCTCAGTATTATATAACAGTCTTGAAGTTCATTCACCTTAATACCGGAGAAGACCAGCTTCTAGTCCGCATCTTCCTGAGTCCACAACCTGATCCCTTCACTCTAGCACACGGTCCCCTATGGTTGTGGTGACCATCAGGCCTGGCGTCTCCCACTGTCCTTGGCCACTCTCCCCATTGTGAGGCCTTGAAAGGTTGTATCATTCCTAATTCTTTCTCTTCCTGCCATCTTTGCTTGCTCAGTCCAGTAAGAAAATCCCAGGAATTCCCATAGATGGAAGCTTTTCCATTCTCATCTTTTTATTATAAGGTTGAGCTTTTATTTTTAGCAGCCATGCCCACTTTTAAGCATCTGCACCTTGGATTTGGTTTTTTCCATTTCCAAAGATGGATCCAGCTTCATACCTGTTGCCTGCATTCTTCTTCTTTTTTAAAATATTTATTGATGTATTTGGCTGTACTGAATCTTAGTTGTTGCATGTAGGATGTTTGCCTGTGGGACCTAGTTCCCCAACTAGGGATTGAACCCTTGCGTTGGAACCACGAAGTCTTACTTGATGGACTGCAGGAAGCCCTGCCTGCGTCCTTCTTCTAACAAACACCCAAGCAGAAATGAGTGTGATTCCTTCTGTTTCTCAAACGCTTCTATTGGATGGTTTTTGTTTCCCTCCAGAAATGTCAAAAATTAAGCATCACTTGTGATTAAAGGTTTATAGCATGCTGCGGACAATAAATCTCAATCATGAGAGTTTCTGAAAGATCTGAAACACACCTCCACCATGGAAATTTGTCAGATGTCAGATGGCTGTCTCCTTAGCTACTCGGGGGCACGGAAGTGTTGGCTTTTAAGCAATGGGAAGTCTGGCTGGGTTCATAAGTCTGCACGTAATAAGCTGTAAGCTGCAGTGGTTGCAATAGCTGTTTCACAAACAACTTAAGAGCAACTATTTGGGTTTGGACAAGTTTCCCTTTTTTTTTTTTTTTTTCTTGTTCTTTCGCTTGGGTCTGTGGAACCAGAAGACTTAAAACTGCAAACTTTCTCCAGGTACCCCAAACAGCTGTCACCAACTGACATGGTTGGGGAAATACCTTCTGTGTTTTCTCAGTATTATATAACAGTCTTGAACCCTTTCCCCACCCAACAAAAAGGGATTGACAACAAAAATATTTCTGGTACCTTGTGCTTCTTTAGAAAATTGCTCGAGCAGCTTCACTGATGAATGAGTTAGTCCTTTTGAAGTCACCACAGTCATTTTCATTGTTTTACTTTCTGGGATACTAGATTATTTTGCTTTAAGAGTAACTAGCCCCTTGGACGCAATGTCCTTTGCTTCCCAAAAGTGGTGTTTTGTGTTAATGTTTCCGTGGCCCATGTTTTGCCTGCATCTAACACCGCTCCAGTCAACAAAGAAAAATGGCTTGGCACGATAAATAAAAGATCGTACTCACTAAGGATGTCTGCTGAGACTTACGGTGGGAGTTTTAAAGATTCATAACCTACAAGTCAAACTATGTACATTTCCCTGGCAGCAGAGCATGTGTTTGTTTCCTCTCTGGGAAATAGCCTTTAACTTTCATGGCTTACTTTGCAAAGTCAGCTGATGGCCCCCAGTCCTTGGCTTTACCCATGCAGTCAGCTTCCATGGTAGTTGGTCACCGTTCTGGATCAACACAAAAGCCCAAATACTAGACTGCAGTGGATCTTTCAAAGTTTATCTCTCACCTTCAGAAACAAACTGGAAGGTCTGCTTTTCACAAGCACTGTGGAACAGGCTTGGAAAGGCATTTTTCTTCGAAGAGAAGTTGAAATTGGAAAATCTTCCCCACTTTGGTATTGCTGTTTGAGAGTCAGGGAACCTCAGTTCCTTGAAGGTGCCGTCATGGCCACATTTGTGTTGTCATCACAAAGAAGAGACACACTTGGGCTGGAGAAGAAAGCCAGGCTATTTCAGTTCCAAGTACCAAGAACTGGGGGAAGAAAAAAAAAAGTACATCTCTAGATGGATCGTGTGTGGCTATCTCAAGCTGCTTTGAAAGTTCGGAGTAGGTCCCATTCTACCCAGTGTCCTTGTGGGGTCAGGGTTTCTCTCCAGCAGCTGTCAGAGAACTTTGATATCTCCTAACAGTTTTTTTTTTTTTTTTTTAATTTAGTTTTGGCCACACTGTGCAGGGTCTTAGTTCTCTGACAAGGAACCAGATCCTTGCTCCCTGCATTGGAAACAAGAGTCTCAACTATTGGACCCCCAGGGAAGTCCCTCTCCTAACAATTCTTTCTTGTGTTTAAGTAGGTTATTCTTCTGTTCCTGGCTACAGATACTGAGCTCTTTTCAGAATGTATCCTTCCCGAAGGAATGATAGAAGACTTGATTTTGTCCCTTTCACACATTGATCTGTTCCCACTTAATTGTACCTTTTGTCTCCTGTATCCTCACCTCTCTTTCCCCCTTTCAGTTGCAAGTCCCAGTGGGATCCCTTCTCTCCTTTTTCTTTCTCTGTAGGGTTATAGAATTTTTTAAATTCCTTAGATGATCCAGCCTCACATTTTATGGATAAAGAAACTAAGCACAGACAAAATGAGGGCTTTGTCCTTTGATTAACGTTTGCATGGACGCCCCTGATGTGTTTAGAAACAGTCTTCTGGGGTACTGATGTGGGCCTTTCTACAGTCTGTCAGCCTGGATAAAATCAGCAAGTTCACTCCTGTGCTTACGAGCACCATTAAGAACTAAGTTTGATATTTAGGGTATATCTGTGTGACTGTGTGTGCATACATGTACATCTGTTTAAATTTTTCTATTATCATTTATTCAAAAGTGGGTATTTTTCTTCACTGTAATCTTTTCAGAGCAGGGACTAACAAACTTTTAAATGTGCTTTCAACTGTAACCCTTTTTGGCTCTGTGAGCTCTTCTGTCCTGTTCCAGATGCTCTGTGTGAAAGCTTCCACAGGCAAATGGGCATCACCATGTTCCAGTAAAACTTTATTTATAGGAACAGTGGACTAGATTTGACTTCTAGGGCAATCATTTGCTGACCCCTGCCCTAGAAGATGCAGAGACAGTACCTGAGGGAAATCGTCTCTAGGTAGCAGATGGTGAAGTTCATCTGCTAGTCACACCATGCTTTTAAGGTTGATAACTTTTCATGTTTTCACTTTCTTCTTTAAAAAAATGAAAACAAAATTTCCCAGCTCTATCCTTCCCGCCACAGTTTGTTTCCCAACTGCCATTCCTTTAAGTGTCATTTACTGTGGTTATCCTGGTTGCTGCGAGCCCTCATCTTCCTGAATGCTATTGAGAAAGAAGCTGAGACTTCCCAGAATATACCAGCAAACCCTTGTAAGATGACTTCAGCCCTCCTCTCCTTGTCTCACTGTTGTCAGACTTGCCAGGGGTGACCTCTCTTGTAATTCCTACTGGACATTCCTAGTCTTCATAAACTGGTCTCTTATCACTTGCCTCCCCTCTCTCCTTTGGCCTTTTATTGGTTTTCTACCTGGAATGCGTAAGAACTGTGAATTGGCCTTTGTCCTTGTCTGATGTGCACAGTGTATACTTTTACTAATAAGATAACAGTGTGCAGCATCAACAGATTATTCTCTCCTCTGCTTTCAGTGCTTTTTCTGCTGGACAAGAGAAAAACAAGCAAAAACACACTGTTTTGTTTGTTTGTTTGTTTGTTTGTTTGTTTTTCCCTTTGGAGACACTTTTCTTTCCAGAAACTTTGTAAATGGGGTCAGATTGATCTGGTGGAGGAGGGTGAAGAGAAATGAGAATGGAGACTTAGGGGTTAAGAGAATGAAGCTGAAATGCCTTCCTAGCTGATGATGTCTGTCAATCCATGTCAATTTCTAGGGAATCTTTTGACTCATGTTCTTAGGCAATAGATGAGTAACTCCTTCAGTGGGACAGAAAAATAAGTGACCCTGGGTTAAAAGGATAAAAGAAGTGACTTCTCAAGTTTGGGAAATGTAAAGGCTCTCCTCTCTGCAAATAATGGTCAGTTCAGTGATGGGAGTATCATCCCGACTGGGTTTGAGTTTTGCTGCTGTAACTCAGATTTGTAGCAAGTCCCTAACTTTTCAGCCGTGGGAAACTGCTTTGTTTCAAAGGTTCTTTTGCTTCTAAAATTACATGCTGTTTATCTTCTCATTAGTGTCTAATTAAATTAGAAATCGTGCCCTGTTTTAAATATTTGCTTCTTGGTTGACTTTTGAAAACTGTAGTACTAAGCAAATTCAGTACCATGCTTTTAAGGTTGATAACTTTTCATGTTTTCACTTTCTTCTTTAAAAAAATGAAAACAAAATTTCCCAGCTCTATCCTTCCCGCCACAGTTTGTTTCCCAACTGCCATTCCTTTAAGTGTCATTTACTGTGGTTATCCTGGTTGCTGCGAGCCCTCATCTTCCTGAATGCTATTGAGAAAGAAGCTGAGACTTCCCAGAATATACCAGCAAACCCTTGTAAGATGACTTCAGCCCTCCTCTCCTTGTCTCACTGTTGTCAGACTTGCCAGGGGTGACCTCTCTTGTAATTCCTACTGGACATTCCTAGTCTTCATAAACTGGTCTCTTATCACTTGCCTCCCCTCTCTCCTTTGGCCTTTTATTGGTTTTCTACCTGGAATGCGTAAGAACTGTGAATTGGCCTTTGTCCTTGTCTGATGTGCACAGTGTATACTTTTACTAATAAGATAACAGTGTGCAGCATCAACAGATTATTCTCTCCTCTGCTTTCAGTGCTTTTTCTGCTGGACAAGAGAAAAACAAGCAAAAACACACTGTTTTGTTTGTTTGTTTGTTTGTTTGTTTGTTTTTCCCTTTGGAGACACTTTTCTTTCCAGAAACTTTGTAAATGGGGTCAGATTGATCTGGTGGAGGAGGGTGAAGAGAAATGAGAATGGAGACTTAGGGGTTAAGAGAATGAAGCTGAAATGCCTTCCTAGCTGATGATGTCTGTCAATCCATGTCAATTTCTAGGGAATCTTTTGACTCATGTTCTTAGGCAATAGATGAGTAACTCCTTCAGTGGGACAGAAAAATAAGTGACCCTGGGTTAAAAGGATAAAAGAAGTGACTTCTCAAGTTTGGGAAATGTAAAGGCTCTCCTCTCTGCAAATAATGGTCAGTTCAGTGATGGGAGTATCATCCCGACTGGGTTTGAGTTTTGCTGCTGTAACTCAGATTTGTAGCAAGTCCCTAACTTTTCAGCCGTGGGAAACTGCTTTGTTTCAAAGGTTCTTTTGCTTCTAAAATTACATGCTGTTTATCTTCTCATTAGTGTCTAATTAAATTAGAAATCGTGCCCTGTTTTAAATATTTGCTTCTTGGTTGACTTTTGAAAACTGTAGTACTAAGCAAATTCAGTAGGCACTCCAGACCTTTAAAACATGAAATTCCAAGCAAAAGTGTCCTTTAAAATGCCAACAATGAATCAAAAAAGAAGGAAGTTAGAGGAAATCTTCATTTTGAAGACAGAGCTAGTCAATGAATTTGGATACAAAACTCCTAGAATTTAGTCCCTTGTAGCTGGGAGACCTAAGGCAGATGCTTCGTCATAGTATCTTCATCTCGAAGATGAAGTTAATAGTGACCTTCCCGCACACTTCAGAGGGGCATCAGGGGAAACAAATGAGCTATCATTATAGGTCAAAATGTTTTTCAAGTGATGGAACTATAAGTCCAAGGTTCTTCGTTAATGAGATGTGATTTTAATTTGCAGTCTACTCTTTCAGACTCTTGCATGTTTTTATTTTTTGTACTTTTTTTTTTTTTTGATGTAGACTATATTTTTAAAGTGTTTCCATTGAATTTGTTACAGTATTGCTTCTGCTATTTTATGTTCTGGATTTTTGGCCCTGAGGCATGTGGGATCTTATCTCCCCAACCAGGGATGGAACCCTCAACCCCTGCATTGGAAGGTGAAGTCTTTGTAACCACGGAACCGCCTGGGAAGTCCCTCACATGTTGTTAAATGTGATGCACTCCTCTTGGGTCACTCATATACCATGACTGCCGGTTTTCATGCCTTGTGATTTCCATCCCTAGCCAATAGTGGGGAAAAAAGCAGGCATCCAAACATTTTTCCGAGGTTTTAATTTTTATTCTTTTTCATTCCTTTAGTACATCAGAAACTTTTTTTTTTTTTTTAACAAAAAAGGCACTGTATGAGTTTTCCTTTATTCAAAAAAAAAAGAAAGAGTCATTTAGAGCATCCTGGAAACAAAAGCCAGGTTATATACCCCTGATGAAGCCAAGGAGGAGGTGACATGAGATTGGGCAGGAAGGATAACGGGTTGGCTTGTTACTTATCAAAAGAATATTTGCTGTTGGCCTTAGTATAACAATTTTTAAGGTTCTTTTGCTTCTAAAATTACATGCTGTTTATCTTCTCATTAGTGTCTAATTAAATTAGAAATCGTGCCCTGTTTTAAATATTTGCTTCTTGGTTGACTTTTGAAAACTGTAGTACTAAGCAAATTCAGTAGGCACTCCAGACCTTTAAAACATGAAATTCCAAGCAAAAGTGTCCTTTAAAATGCCAACAATGAATCAAAAAAGAAGGAAGTTAGAGGAAATCTTCATTTTGAAGACAGAGCTAGTCAATGAATTTGGATACAAAACTCCTAGAATTTAGTCCCTTGTAGCTGGGAGACCTAAGGCAGATGCTTCGTCATAGTATCTTCATCTCGAAGATGAAGTTAATAGTGACCTTCCCGCACACTTCAGAGGGGCATCAGGGGAAACAAATGAGCTATCATTATAGGTCAAAATGTTTTTCAAGTGATGGAACTATAAGTCCAAGGTTCTTCGTTAATGAGATGTGATTTTAATTTGCAGTCTACTCTTTCAGACTCTTGCATGTTTTTATTTTTTGTACTTTTTTTTTTTTTTTGATGTAGACTATATTTTTAAAGTGTTTCCATTGAATTTGTTACAGTATTGCTTCTGCTATTTTATGTTCTGGATTTTTGGCCCTGAGGCATGTGGGATCTTATCTCCCCAACCAGGGATGGAACCCTCAACCCCTGCATTGGAAGGTGAAGTCTTTGTAACCACGGAACCGCCTGGGAAGTCCCTCACATGTTGTTAAATGTGATGCACTCCTCTTGGGTCACTCATATACCATGACTGCCGGTTTTCATGCCTTGTGATTTCCATCCCTAGCCAATAGTGGGGAAAAAAGCAGGCATCCAAACATTTTTCCGAGGTTTTAATTTTTATTCTTTTTCATTCCTTTAGTACATCAGAAACTTTTTTTTTTTTTTTAACAAAAAAGGCACTGTATGAGTTTTCCTTTATTCAAAAAAAAAGAAAGAGTCATTTAGAGCATCCTGGAAACAAAAGCCAGGTTATATACCCCTGATGAAGCCAAGGAGGAGGTGACATGAGATTGGGCAGGAAGGATAACGGGTTGGCTTGTTACTTATCAAAAGAATATTTGCTGTTGGCCTTAGTATAATAATGTTAATGAGATTATTAGGTGGAGGAGATTTTCAATAAATAATTGATAAGGATTAGAAGCTGCCTTTTCTGCAAATAAACTTCAGAATAATTAATATTCATGGACTCTGTTTGTCAACAGAAAAATGTAAATGAAGAGCCAGTCCCATGGCCAGACAGGCATCCTGAAGGGCATCTGTAAGAGAAGGGTTAAGGAAGGAGGGAGGCTGGCTACAAAGCGCAGACCCAGACCCCAACCTTGTGCAGCCAATCCAATTTTTCACATCTCAGCAGACACATTTTCCAGTTTGTGTCTCCCTCTGAAAGAAACCCCAAAATTCCGACCCCTAATAGATTGTTGGTTACAAAGTATGAAGGACAGGAAGAGGTAAGAGAGAAGGCGTCTTGCTAATGCAAAAGCAGTGTACTGAAAGTCACTTTTATTTCTTATTTATAATCTACATGCACACTCTGGATAATAGATGATGCTGTTCATTCAGTACTTCAACTTCAAAGTCGGGCGAAGGCATGGATGACAGAGCCAGGAGCGGGGCTCCAGAGGTGCTCACAACAAGAGGAAAAATGCCTGTTTACAGGATTGCATTTGTTAGCACGCTTCTCTTCAGATATCGTTCCCCCAGGAATAGCAAGAATATGTGCAGTGCGAACAATGATTTAACATCTGAAAATGGTCCTTAAAGAGTTTCTGTCTGGTAGTAATGTGATGAAGGCTTCTGAAGGGAACCTGGGGACTTCATTTCTGCTATTTATCTATATGTCTCTCTGGTTTAGTAGGAGATAATTGCATATTTAACCCCTCAAATAACTTTAACCCTCAAGGTGCCAACTTTTTTTACCCTGTGTGAAATGTGGCTTTTCTCCTGGCAAAGGCAGACTTTGGAATTCCCTTGCCAAAAATGACTTTAATTTTTTTTTTTTAATGTGAGTATGTATGTGCATGAGTGTATCTGGATGGATGGATGAGAAGCACGTCCTTGCTTTCCCCTGTTTGGAAGCAGCTGTTAATGTTTTCCTTAAAATGAATCGAACCTGTCTTTTTATTTATCAAAAGAATATTTGCTGTTGGCCTTAGTATAATAATGTTAATGAGATTATTAGGTGGAGGAGATTTTCAATAAATAATTGATAAGGATTAGAAGCTGCCTTTTCTGCAAATAAACTTCAGAATAATTAATATTCATGGACTCTGTTTGTCAACAGAAAAATGTAAATGAAGAGCCAGTCCCATGGCCAGACAGGCATCCTGAAGGGCATCTGTAAGAGAAGGGTTAAGGAAGGAGGGAGGCTGGCTACAAAGCGCAGACCCAGACCCCAACCTTGTGCAGCCAATCCAATTTTTCACATCTCAGCAGACACATTTTCCAGTTTGTGTCTCCCTCTGAAAGAAACCCCAAAATTCCGACCCCTAATAGATTGTTGGTTACAAAGTATGAAGGACAGGAAGAGGTAAGAGAGAAGGCGTCTTGCTAATGCAAAAGCAGTGTACTGAAAGTCACTTTTATTTCTTATTTATAATCTACATGCACACTCTGGATAATAGATGATGCTGTTCATTCAGTACTTCAACTTCAAAGTCGGGCGAAGGCATGGATGACAGAGCCAGGAGCGGGGCTCCAGAGGTGCTCACAACAAGAGGAAAAATGCCTGTTTACAGGATTGCATTTGTTAGCACGCTTCTCTTCAGATATCGTTCCCCCAGGAATAGCAAGAATATGTGCAGTGCGAACAATGATTTAACATCTGAAAATGGTCCTTAAAGAGTTTCTGTCTGGTAGTAATGTGATGAAGGCTTCTGAAGGGAACCTGGGGACTTCATTTCTGCTATTTATCTATATGTCTCTCTGGTTTAGTAGGAGATAATTGCATATTTAACCCCTCAAATAACTTTAACCCTCAAGGTGCCAACTTTTTTTACCCTGTGTGAAATGTGGCTTTTCTCCTGGCAAAGGCAGACTTTGGAATTCCCTTGCCAAAAATGACTTTAATTTTTTTTTTTTAATGTGAGTATGTATGTGCATGAGTGTATCTGGATGGATGGATGAGAAGCACGTCCTTGCTTTCCCCTGTTTGGAAGCCAAGCTGTTAAAATGTGGATATTCAGAGGCATGAAAACTTTAAAAGAATAAAAAGAATGACAGAAACAACTGTCTTTTTATTTTGATTTCCTCATGGCTTGTGCTGGGAGAGAACAGAAAAAGCACCAGAGACCCTAGAGAAGTTGTAGATGGACCCTAAATCAAAAGTGTCAGTTTGTCGCTTGCCTCCGCAATGTGGTTTTCTCAATTAGTGGTCCTTCTGGGAGGCCTGCTTAAGAGCCGATGTGAAACAAATATTAACACAAATTGTATAATTATATTACAATCCCCAAATTCCTCCAAGATGCAAAGTGGTTTTCAGCTAAGAACACGCCTGCAATAAAACATCCTATAGTCAAAGGAAGCGCGCTCAAAGGCAACCATGAGACTGGATCCGAGCGGCTTTCACAGTTTATTTTCATGGTATTTAAATTATGATACCAGTGGGTATTTTTAATTAGTGTGCACTTGTCTACATAAGCCATGTTGGCAAATTTGACTCATTCATACAGTAGTTGCTGTAAAAGAGGCCAGCACAGCCTGCAGGAATTAAAATTAAAAGTTTCTGCAAGCTGTTGTCGACATGACCATATCTCATTAACTTTAAAAATGGAGATTATTTGCCTGAAAGCTTGATTTGACTAGCAGTAATCAAATATTAGGCTCAGTGGAGTGAAGGGTGGAGGGGGGAGCGCCATTGTTGTGATATATACCACTAAGTGTTTTGCAGTTTACTTTAAATAGCAGTATAAGATTTTTGTTTTGACAAAAGGAATAGGAAAGAGAAACACAGACATATGGCCTCCAAAGTATTATTAGGATAGTTTTATTTTAGATTAAGCTTCATTATTTACTAAGTTTGCAGAAGACAAATATGATTGTGCTGATTACCAATTCTTCTCTAGTTAAGGAAGCAGCTTGATTATCTGGAACAGCTCCCCCGGCTGGATCAAAGTTTCAGTATTGGAAACGGGGGCCAATCTCATGAGAATCTGTCTTTTCTCTCCTGGTAAATTGGCATGAACCTTAAGTTCGTAGGTTGGATGCATCCCATTGTTTTAACTGAATGTGATGAAAAGGGTGCAAAGTAGTGTATAAAATGCACCCAAAGAGAAGAGCTGGCATCTTATCTCCTTTCTGAATAGCTTGTTATTTGAATGAGGTATCTGAGCAAAGCATCTCTTTTTGCCAGTAATTAAGGAGTCTCATGTTGAAAGCCTGAAGTCACTGCAATACGGTAGACATGGTCCCATTTTCAGATCTCATTTTATATTTTCACACGTACAAAGGCACATTTGTGATGCAGAAGTGTAAACTGTAAAATGAAGATGCATTTGGGGGGATAAAAAGGAAAGAAAAAAGGTGCAGTTAAACAAAAGGCTGAAGATAAAGTCTTACGCCTTTTTATGTCTCTGAGCTGGGAACACGTTCTGCATTTTACTAAAGGACCATGAGGCTAGAATGTAACTGGTTTTTGCATTAGGCTCTCCCTGGAGGTAGCAGAAAAATATCATGTCCCTGCATGAAATGCGAATGTGAAATCTACCAGAAAGAAATATTTATGACCATTTTATGCTTGATTAAGCTTGGATGACATCTGTTAGAAGACAGGGACTGGACAAAGAGAGAGCCGCTCGGGGGCAAATGTTAACGGAGTTGTTTAGACGACGCTAGGGCAGAAGCATCCATTTACTGCCCGGCAAAACACGGGAATTGTGTTAGCAAGAGTGCAGCTGACAGGCAGCCACTAGGACACTGTAAACTGACTCGATGAAATAGTCCAGTACAGCTGTTGATAGTCAGTGCACCGCTTCGGTTTATGAGCAAGTACCTAGGCAAAACCCTGATCCTGTAACTTCCTGGGAGCTGATACCTCAATAAAGTTACACACATGTGACTCAGCTGTAAAGGGCAATCATCTTCACTGTTTCCACTGAGTTTCGCATTCTCCTGCCAGGCCGACTGAGCAGTACCAGGGAACATTCTCTCTCTCAGCAAAAGGAGAATTAATTAAATGACATACTTGCTTCTAGAATTTTTTTGCCACTGAAGTGTCTTTTTTTTTTTTTTTTTAATTTTTATTGGAGTATAGTTGATTTACAGCGCTGTTTTAGTTTCTGTTGTACGGCAAATGGAATCAGTTACATATATATACATATATACCACTCCTGTTTAGATTCTTTTTCTGCATAGGCCATTACAGAGTATTGAGTAGGGTTCCCTGTGCTGTTAGGTCCTTATTAATTATCTGTTTTATATATAGTGATGTGTATATGTCAGCCACAGACTCCTAATTTATCCCTCCTTCACTTATCCATAGGGTAGCCATAAGTTTGTTTTCTCTATCTGTGACTGTTGTTTGCTTTTATAAGTTCATTTGTACCTTTTTTTAAAATTCCACATATAAGTCATATCATACGATATTTATCTTTCTCTGACTTACTTCACTTGGTATGACAGTCCACTAGGTCCACCCATGTTGACACAAATGACATTATTTTGTTCTTTTTTTATGACTGAAGTAAAGTTTCTTTTCTTATCTGAAGTTTCTCTGTTTCAAAAGAGAGAAATATAGGCCCATCTGTTTTATAGAAGCACTTCATCACTTTAAACAGTGCAAACGTTTGCCTAAAGAAAGAAAAGAAAAAGTTTTCCAACAACGGCAAGCATTATATCAGTTGTTAAACATTTCAGTCTTAAAGTCAAGGCTGTTTGTCTGAGGCAAGGGCTCTACCCAGAGTGGAGGTATGAACAGTTATTCCATTCTGGTTCTTTTCCCAGCTTCTCTTCCTGTAAATTTTCTCTGTCTGGAATGCTGATGGGAAATGTTATTTTGTTTTTGTTTGCAGCAGTTCTGTTGTTTTGATTTTGTCTGAGTGGTATGGAAAACAGTACGTCACTTAGAGTGGGTGTTTTGTCTACCGGCCATTTGGCCATTGCACATATATTTCTCATACTTATTACATGATGACAAGGGAACTGAAAAGGCACAATTTTCCAGTTGAATTTTTTCTTTCCAGTTTAATAATAGTGAAAAAAGAAAACAAAGTTAATAGATCTAGCAGTTTGATGGTACTTTAAATGTGATAGCTGACTTGAAGTGCGTTTTATTTTTTTTCCTTGGTTCCTGTGGTTCAGGGGCTATTTAGGCTGAGGGCAGATTAATGCATAGATCAGTTTCTATAATAAAGTGCCTATGGATCCTGTTTCACTTTTTGCAGAGAGTTGTGAAATGCTGTAATTTAAGTAGGAAAATTCATAAAAGGATAATAAACAATTTTAACATCATTCCTGTGCTTAGCTTGGAATACTCTGGCCTTGGTTTTAGGCCACGTGTAACATAACCTCCACTGATAAATGGATTTTAATTAAAATGAATCAAAATGAAATTTGGATGAAAACCCAAAATACAAATCTCAAAGAATAACTTAAGGCTGTTTACTGGCTCAGTCTGGACATGCTTTATCTGAAATCATTCTCCACATTTGCACTGTTAAGGAACATATTGCCAGAGTGTAGAAGTTAGCTCTACAAGTAAGTAATTTTTGGTGTAGCACAAAAAATATAAAATGGAAACGATGATTAATTTTTCAATTTCTCTCTGCAGATATCTAATCATTGTAGCCATGGACCGCCAAAGGCTCCCATTAAAGATTTAAAATGCAAGAGGAAGGTAGACTCCAAAAGATGGGATTTGGAATTAAATAATGTAAAATAACTTGGGACCGGGCAAGAGGCTCAGACCTTTTAAAAATTATATCAGTTGTTAAACATTTCAGTCTTAAAGTCAAGGCTGTTTGTCTGAGGCAAGGGCTCTACCCAGAGTGGAGGTATGAACAGTTATTCCATTCTGGTTCTTTTCCCAGCTTCTCTTCCTGTAAATTTTCTCTGTCTGGAATGCTGATGGGAAATGTTATTTTGTTTTTGTTTGCAGCAGTTCTGTTGTTTTGATTTTGTCTGAGTGGTATGGAAAACAGTACGTCACTTAGAGTGGGTGTTTTGTCTACCGGCCATTTGGCCATTGCACATATATTTCTCATACTTATTACATGATGACAAGGGAACTGAAAAGGCACAATTTTCCAGTTGAATTTTTTCTTTCCAGTTTAATAATAGTGAAAAAAGAAAACAAAGTTAATAGATCTAGCAGTTTGATGGTACTTTAAATGTGATAGCTGACTTGAAGTGCGTTTTATTTTTTTTCCTTGGTTCCTGTGGTTCAGGGGCTATTTAGGCTGAGGGCAGATTAATGCATAGATCAGTTTCTATAATAAAGTGCCTATGGATCCTGTTTCACTTTTTGCAGAGAGTTGTGAAATGCTGTAATTTAAGTAGGAAAATTCATAAAAGGATAATAAACAATTTTAACATCATTCCTGTGCTTAGCTTGGAATACTCTGGCCTTGGTTTTAGGCCACGTGTAACATAACCTCCACTGATAAATGGATTTTAATTAAAATGAATCAAAATGAAATTTGGATGAAAACCCAAAATACAAATCTCAAAGAATAACTTAAGGCTGTTTACTGGCTCAGTCTGGACATGCTTTATCTGAAATCATTCTCCACATTTGCACTGTTAAGGAACATATTGCCAGAGTGTAGAAGTTAGCTCTACAAGTAAGTAATTTTTGGTGTAGCACAAAAAATATAAAATGGAAACGATGATTAATTTTTCAATTTCTCTCTGCAGATATCTAATCATTGTAGCCATGGACCGCCAAAGGCTCCCATTAAAGATTTAAAATGCAAGAGGAAGGTAGACTCCAAAAGATGGGATTTGGAATTAAATAATGTAAAATAACTTGAGGGCACCAGTGAAGGAGTAGCTGTTGGCACAAGAAGAGATGCTCTCAGACTTTTTTTTTTGTGAGAGCTACTTAAAATATTGACACCAACTTCCATGTGGTGTCATAGACATGATATTAATGAAATGATTTACAATACTGATTAAATTATGAAGGCATATTTTTGTCTTCAGACATCCATGTATACACACTAATGATAATAATAATAGTAATAACAAACTATCAGAAAAGCTCCATGGAAATTCACATGACTGTTTCATATGCTTTAAATGTTTTCCTCTTTATTAAGGAATTTTTGCCTGTGGTGTTTTAGTATTAGTTGGGGAAATGCAGTGTTTGACGGGTCACCCATGTATGTACAGCATGATTTTCTTCAAATCAAGGGAGCTTTTATAATCCCAGTAGAAGGGGACGTCACCGCCTCAGTATATAAAAGCTGTCAGTAAGGTCCAGCCGGGCTTCTCCAAGCTCCGCCGTACTGTCTTTATCACTTTGCTCAGTTCCACATAATAACATCTTCATCTGAGATTGCTGTGGCACAGGGGAACTGCATTTGTTGATCAAATTTGGCTGGATAACACTGTGATCTCGTATCCTGAAGTGCAGAGCTGTGCCTGGAATATGTAAGTGCAGAGCTGGCCTCTTGATTGATTGATTCTGCCTGTCACAGAACAAGATAACCGGATCAGTAAATACTCCGTGCATTTCACCGTCATCTCCACAATCAAAAGTGAGAGCATCATGGGCCTGGAAAACACCAGGGCATCATGGGAATGCACACAGTTCAGAATGATCCTCAGGAACCTAGACACACACACAAGCACACTCACACACACACACAACTCTTTGTATGTGGGTTCTCAGAGCAGCCTACCGAAGTCTTGTCTGTCTGTTTAGAACGCTTCCTGGTTATAAAAATCGAGTTTATTTTGCAGCTGTCATCTTGGAGGTGTTCACCATTTATCATAAAAAGTTGTTATTCAAGTTGTGTTTACAAAGGAGATTTCTAATGCAGATTAGGAAGACGGGGCTGGGTAAGAGGTCAGTAGTGGTCTTCAGCACAAAAGGCACTTGCACCCAAGTTCTGCTCCTATGAAAATAAACTTTGTGTTTAAACAGATGGGCCAAACACATGTAAACAAGTTGTTTAAATTTTTACTAAATTCCAAGGGAGTGCCTTTCAAAATTAGCACAGGTTGCCAAACTAGGTGTTTAATTACACGGGGTTCAAGAAAAGTTGAAAGAACAGAACTATGTGAGTCCTTGGGAAATGGGATGATGACTGTTCACCTGGTGGGATATATTATTTATGGTTCTTCAGTGATCCCCCTAACGGTACTTGTCACCATCTCCCTTCTCTTGCTTCTCATGTGCTGTCTTTACCTCCCCACAAGACTCCCAAGTGTCTTAAAGGCAGGGACTATCTTTTATTCCTGTGTCTCAGTGCGTGGGTCCCTGGAAGACTACCCTCTATGGACTCTCTAGCACACAGCAAGTGTGTACAGGAGCAATAAAGTGCTGGGTTCCCTTTCTAAAGAGTTTGCAAATTAGTACCTTGGAGATTTCCCATCCACGAGATGGGTAGTGTTACAACTGAAAGTCATCCTTTGGGGAAACGTCAATTGTTTTCTTCAAGTCAATCTATCTAACCCATTGTCTTTCATCTTGTTTTCTTGCGGCTAAGTGGGAGATTGTGATCAGTTGCTGAGACCTAGTGTTTCTGTCACCACTTGCTACACAGAGTTACTGGAAGATACTGTTGCTTCTTATTGTATATGCATAGAAGATTGTAATGAGAAAATGCTAAGGAGACTTTGTGGCCCCCCTCACCTGTGAATTTTCCAGAGACCTCCAGGTGACTCTTGGTGTTTCATGTGGCCTTCTCATTATCTTAGGTTCTTCTGAGGTGGTGATGTCTAGCCCATTCTAGCCGAGTTACTCTTTTTTCTTTTTCTGTTATGTTTGGCTGAAATCAGTCCTCACCCTCTTCCTGTCTCATAGTTTGACCACATGGACCACATGGCAAAGTAAAGGGCAAGGTGGGGCTTAGGGCCTGCTGTGAAGTCAGGAAAGTTCTATCTCTGAAGAAATTTCTCCCATGAAAGGTGCACACCAGTTAAGATAAACATTTCAATAGAGATTTTTATATAGCGAGACCAGGTCTCACACTTACGAAAAAATTACGACCACTTTTGAAATGTCTCGTTAGTCCTTTGCGACTTGCTTTTTATTTGAAATGATTAAAAAAGCCTCTTGGCAGAATTGGCCTCCTTTCTTAATTTTTTGAATATAAAGAAGCTTAATTGAGTTTAATGTTTTTTTAAACCAAAAAAAAAAGTGGAGGTGTTGATGATTTTAGAGAAGTCCTTCTGGGAAACAGGTTTTGATTTTTTTTATAAAATAAAAAAGAGTAGCATTCCCCTTCAATTTGGTGAAAGTTATTCCTAGTAACGGTTTATAAAATCATTTTCTTTTCAGGGTGTGTTTTATTTCCTTTCCATCTCTTTCAGGAAAGAGAAAGTGGTGTTTTTTTTTTTTCCTTTTTTTTTTTGAGAAAGTGTTTTTTATTGGATATTTTTGTTTCAGTCCTTGTTTCCATTATTTTTGCCAAAATTCATGGGAGTTCACTTTCCGTTTAAATGCCTGAAATATTCCTTGAAGAATCTGCATTTTGGGACAACTAGGAAAAGGCTATGCAAATTGGTTTAAAGAAGAAAAACAGTTGTGACTCTAGTCAGCTTAACCACTCACTTTTTCCTTAAGATGGGAGATTGATTCACGTTTGCTAGAGACATCAAATTTTTTGTTTTCTGCTAAGTGGGAGATTGTGATCAGTTGCTGAGACCTAGTGTTTCTGTCACCACTTGCTACACAGAGTTACTGGAAGATACTGTTGCTTCTTATTGTATATGCATAGAAGATTGTAATGAGAAAATGCTAAGGAGACTTTGTGGCCCCCCTCACCTGTGAATTTTCCAGAGACCTCCAGGTGACTCTTGGTGTTTCATGTGGCCTTCTCATTATCTTAGGTTCTTCTGAGGTGGTGATGTCTAGCCCATTCTAGCCGAGTTACTCTTTTTTCTTTTTCTGTTATGTTTGGCTGAAATCAGTCCTCACCCTCTTCCTGTCTCATAGTTTGACCACATGGACCACATGGCAAAGTAAAGGGCAAGGTGGGGCTTAGGGCCTGCTGTGAAGTCAGGAAAGTTCTATCTCTGAAGAAATTTCTCCCATGAAAGGTGCACACCAGTTAAGATAAACATTTCAATAGAGATTTTTATATAGCGAGACCAGGTCTCACACTTACGAAAAAATTACGACCACTTTTGAAATGTCTCGTTAGTCCTTTGCGACTTGCTTTTTATTTGAAATGATTAAAAAAGCCTCTTGGCAGAATTGGCCTCCTTTCTTAATTTTTTGAATATAAAGAAGCTTAATTGAGTTTAATGTTTTTTTAAACCAAAAAAAAAAGTGGAGGTGTTGATGATTTTAGAGAAGTCCTTCTGGGAAACAGGTTTTGATTTTTTTTATAAAATAAAAAAGAGTAGCATTCCCCTTCAATTTGGTGAAAGTTATTCCTAGTAACGGTTTATAAAATCATTTTCTTTTCAGGGTGTGTTTTATTTCCTTTCCATCTCTTTCAGGAAAGAGAAAGTGGTGTTTTTTTTTTTTTTCCTTTTTTTTTTTGAGAAAGTGTTTTTTATTGGATATTTTTGTTTCAGTCCTTGTTTCCATTATTTTTGCCAAAATTCATGGGAGTTCACTTTCCGTTTAAATGCCTGAAATATTCCTTGAAGAATCTGCATTTTGGGACAACTAGGAAAAAGGCTATGCAAATTGGTTTAAAGAAGAAAAACAGTTGTGACTCTAGTCAGCTTAACCACTCACTTTTTCCTTTACTTTATTGGAGGCAAATAATTTCCAGTGTCATGGACTGGAGGGTGGGCAGTGAGGAGAGATGAGTTTGAAGTTCAAAGGAAGTTTGGTGTTCGTTGTCTGATAAAGCATACCGTAGTTTTCAAGTGAAAGGGGTAAGGTTTATTCCTTTAAATTCTAAAGAAATTGTCAGTGGGTTTGTTAGGAGAAAATAGAAAACATTCTTTTTTTTTTTTTAAAGTACACTCTTGTGAATTGATCTTGCTTAAAGATGTTGGTGAAAAACATTTCCTACTTTGAAGAGGATACATAAATGTGTTTGTCTTTGGGCATTTATGGGAATTCATATTAGGAAGCTTCTGTTCTGATGATATTCACTGTTTTTGTTGTTGTTGTTGTTAGCAAAGTGCGGTCTATTCTGCTTTAGAATCCATCCTCCTATGATTACTTTTAAATTCAGGATTCTCCAGTATGTAGGCAGCATCCTAGTGTTTTTCTAATCCTTATATGGAACGGAAACCATCTGAGATGGGCTACTCTTTATCTTTGGATCAGGCCTTTAGGTTTCTGTATTTGGGAGTGGGGCTTATGGGATGCTATTTTGCTTTCTGTTTGGAATCTTACAGACAGACTCGAGTTTGACCAGTTAGACACTGGACCTGATCCTCTCCCATTCACCATACTGAGAAAAGAGAGCCCTTTCTCACTTCTGTCTGCAGGTTGCTGCTTTTTAACATTTCTAAAATAAAAAAGAGTAGCATTCCCCTTCAATTTGGTGAAAGTTATTCCTAGTAACGGTTTATAAAATCATTTTCTTTTCAGGGTGTGTTTTATTTCCTTTCCATCTCTTTCAGGAAAGAGAAAGTGGTGTTTTTTTTTTTTTTCCTTTTTTTTTTTGAGAAAGTGTTTTTTATTGGATATTTTTGTTTCAGTCCTTGTTTCCATTATTTTTGCCAAAATTCATGGGAGTTCACTTTCCGTTTAAATGCCTGAAATATTCCTTGAAGAATCTGCATTTTGGGACAACTAGGAAAAAGGCTATGCAAATTGGTTTAAAGAAGAAAAACAGTTGTGACTCTAGTCAGCTTAACCACTCACTTTTTCCTTTACTTTATTGGAGGCAAATAATTTCCAGTGTCATGGACTGGAGGGTGGGCAGTGAGGAGAGATGAGTTTGAAGTTCAAAGGAAGTTTGGTGTTCGTTGTCTGATAAAGCATACCGTAGTTTTCAAGTGAAAGGGGTAAGGTTTATTCCTTTAAATTCTAAAGAAATTGTCAGTGGGTTTGTTAGGAGAAAATAGAAAACATTCTTTTTTTTTTTTAAAGTACACTCTTGTGAATTGATCTTGCTTAAAGATGTTGGTGAAAAACATTTCCTACTTTGAAGAGGATACATAAATGTGTTTGTCTTTGGGCATTTATGGGAATTCATATTAGGAAGCTTCTGTTCTGATGATATTCACTGTTTTTGTTGTTGTTGTTGTTAGCAAAGTGCGGTCTATTCTGCTTTAGAATCCATCCTCCTATGATTACTTTTAAATTCAGGATTCTCCAGTATGTAGGCAGCATCCTAGTGTTTTTCTAATCCTTATATGGAACGGAAACCATCTGAGATGGGCTACTCTTTATCTTTGGATCAGGCCTTTAGGTTTCTGTATTTGGGAGTGGGGCTTATGGGATGCTATTTTGCTTTCTGTTTGGAATCTTACAGACAGACTCGAGTTTGACCAGTTAGACACTGGACCTGATCCTCTCCCATTCACCATGGTGAGAAAGAGAGAGCCCTTTCTCACTTCTGTCTGCAGGTTGCTGCTTTTTAACATTTCTATTGTCTTGGGAGAAATTTTGAAAAACTGGTGAAAAATGGGCAAGTGTGTGGCTTCTATGAAAAATTCTGCTGCTCCAAACCGTGGGACTTGTTTGTTTTGGCCAGTCTCTGTGGCAAAACTGACATATTTATGTAGAAAGCTCATATTTAGTATTGACTTGGAATTTTGCACATCTGAATGATGAAGGAAACAGAACACGAGATTTCACTGTTATTCATATTTTTCCTCTTCTTCTGAAGACACAAAGAGAAGACACTTTTTTGTCATTGTCTCCCCACGCTTGGCCATCCGAGCATGTAACCAATCAGATTCCTTGACAGTGCTGTGGCAATTAGGGACTTCAGACAGCCACCACATTTCTCTGCATAAGAGTTAATAAAAACGTTCATTGCTAGAGGAAGGCCTATATACAGTAGTCTGTTTGTTCTGTGTTTCAACCACCTGAGTCATAGCCAAAAATTCAATTGTCTACTACATATTTCAAACAGATGCTGAGGGGTAGAAAGGGTGACCAGAATTCACGGCAGTAAAACCCTACTCTCTAAGTTCCCTTGAAGGAAGTGAACTCATAAAACTTTTGCTGCCGACTTATTTGTCCAGGCCTTTGAAGTATTTAACATTAATTTAGCCTACAAATCATTGGCACCTTCATTTTTCATTGAAGTATCAGGGCCTGTTAAAGACAGACCCTGGGTGTGCCTGGAACAACAACAAAAAAATAGATTCTGGAAGGAGATCTACCCATTTAGCTGTTATTCATGCACATTGTTTTTATTGAAGCCAAATTTATGTACATTCAGAGTTGTTTAACTCAGAAAGTACTTCTTTTGAGTTTATGTTTGTTGCTGTGTATGATTATAGAAATGTAATCTGTATATATTATAGAAATGTAATCCATGTAGCAGGGCCACCAGTTCACTTCTTTTCCTTCCATTTCTTTCTGTTGTATTGATACAGCTTCTGTTAAGGGAAGAGACTGGTGGGACTTAGAAGGATGGCTGTGGTAACTGGAATACTAAATGCTCCCAGGATAAGTTTAGGAAATGTAACAAATAATGGAGAGATTTACTTCACAGACTGAAGTATCTTATAACTAGACTGTTGGTAGACAGGGTGTCTTACTGTATTCATCGAGAGGTTCTGATGAATTCACCTGAGTAGATAAAAGGACACAGTCATCCACAGGAAGCTTTGGGGGTTCTTTCCCATCTGTTGGTGAGTAGCAGCGGATGACATAGAGATTGCCTGTTTCCTAAGCTTTCTAAAAGAGTGGTATTTTCTCTCCCTTCCCCATCTCTTATCTAGTTCCTTATGGCTTCAAAACTTTGAAATGACTTTTTTTTAAAAGCTCAGAAGAGACCTCAGAGAAGATGATAATTAAGAAATGAATGAGTCAAATAAAGCTTTCAGATGCCGAAACATACAACCCTTTAACGTCCATGTGATAGTTTGAGAACCTAGGGAAGATTCTTCCATCTCAAGTGGTTCCTGCATGTATATGTCATCATCTCAATTCCACATTTGATTTTCCTCACTGCCTGTATCATTAACTGAAGTGATCCTAGAATGATGAGCTTGTATTGTCTTTTGCTTGTAATTTGTTGAAACCTGAAGATTCCTTTTAAAAGAAGTGAACGGTCCACTCTAAGTTCCCTTGAAGGAAGTGAACTCATAAAACTTTTGCTGCCGACTTATTTGTCCAGGCCTTTGAAGTATTTAACATTAATTTAGCCTACAAATCATTGGCACCTTCATTTTTCATTGAAGTATCAGGGCCTGTTAAAGACAGACCCTGGGTGTGCCTGGAACAACAACAAAAAAATAGATTCTGGAAGGAGATCTACCCATTTAGCTGTTATTCATGCACATTGTTTTTATTGAAGCCAAATTTATGTACATTCAGAGTTGTTTAACTCAGAAAGTACTTCTTTTGAGTTTATGTTTGTTGCTGTGTATGATTATAGAAATGTAATCTGTATATATTATAGAAATGTAATCCATGTAGCAGGGCCACCAGTTCACTTCTTTTCCTTCCATTTCTTTCTGTTGTATTGATACAGCTTCTGTTAAGGGAAGAGACTGGTGGGACTTAGAAGGATGGCTGTGGTAACTGGAATACTAAATGCTCCCAGGATAAGTTTAGGAAATGTAACAAATAATGGAGAGATTTACTTCACAGACTGAAGTATCTTATAACTAGACTGTTGGTAGACAGGGTGTCTTACTGTATTCATCGAGAGGTTCTGATGAATTCACCTGAGTAGATAAAAGGACACAGTCATCCACAGGAAGCTTTGGGGGTTCTTTCCCATCTGTTGGTGAGTAGCAGCGGATGACATAGAGATTGCCTGTTTCCTAAGCTTTCTAAAAGAGTGGTATTTTCTCTCCCTTCCCCATCTCTTATCTAGTTCCTTATGGCTTCAAAACTTTGAAATGACTTTTTTTTAAAAGCTCAGAAGAGACCTCAGAGAAGATGATAATTAAGAAATGAATGAGTCAAATAAAGCTTTCAGATGCCGAAACATACAACCCTTTAACGTCCATGTGATAGTTTGAGAACCTAGGGAAGATTCTTCCATCTCAAGTGGTTCCTGCATGTATATGTCATCATCTCAATTCCACATTTGATTTTCCTCACTGCCTGTATCATTAACTGAAGTGATCCTAGAATGATGAGCTTGTACTTTGTCTTTTGCTTGTAATTTGTATGAAATGTACTTCCAACAAGATGGTGATTCCTGTCACATTCTTTGCCTGTATCACTGGTACGTGGCTTGTAAATATCTTAACAGAATGGATGATTATTCCAAAAATCTCACCTGTATCTTTTCATAATTTAAGTAACTAATTTGTTTTTGGCTGAGCTGGGTCTTATTGCCGCATGGGCTTTTCTCTATATGCAGCAGGAGGGGCTACTTGCTAGTTTGGGTACACAGGCTTCTCATTGTGGTGGCTCCTCCTATTGCCAGAACTCAGGCCCTAGGATGCATTGGCTTCAGTTGTTGTGGCTTCTGGTCTCTAGAACACTGGCTCAGTAGTTGGGGTGCATGGACTTAGCTGCACTGTGGCATGTGAGTGAGATCTTCCTGGACCAGGAACCCATCTATTGACAGGTAGATTCTTTACCACTAAACCACCTGGGATGCCACCAAAATCTCAACTACCTTCATGGGACAGGCTTCTCCTTCAATTAGAATAGCACTTCTGAAAAGATAGTGTTGATAATGCTTATTTTGAAAGAGACTTACAGAGAAAGGCTGTGGGAAGAAATGGTTAATCAGAATTCCAGGCTAGTATTTCGTTGCATTTATCTGAACATTTTGGCCAGGTTTCAGTTAGCTGAGTATCTCTTATACCCTATAATTTAGTATACAGTTTCAGCCTTCCCAATAATGGCTTGCTAATGGTAAATGTTGTTTAACTTTCTAATTCAGGAGGGCCACCTGTTCAGCAGAATTTTTAAAATTTAAGTGATGATTGAAACCGGGTTAAAAAGCACTTAAGGTACATTTGACTGACAGTTTGGTGTCTCCTTGGATGAGCCAGTGACTTTCAGTCTTTTTGTATCTAAACATAAACTGCAGGTAGGGACTTTTCTAAATTGTTTCAGAACTACAGCTTACCTTTACTTAACAAGGTTTTCCCATCTGGTTAAATCATGCATCATCTTTTGTTACTCTGATCTAAAATGTTGACTCAGTTTCTCTCTTCTGCCTTCAATTATAGATGCTTATAACTGTAGGTTTTTTATCTATGAGGTAGTTCTTACAGCCTCATGGTGCCTTCCAAGAGGTTGAAGACTATTTTTTAAATCAGACTGAAACTATCATAACTACCTAACAAATCTCTATAGCCTCTTTGATGCACTCATCCCAAACTGATTTTTCTCTCTAAAGCACAACTCTGATCCCTTTGTTCTCTTACTTCCTAATTTAACTATGAAATTCAGTGTGCATACCTTAGCTTGTTATGTGGGGTATGTGATGGCTTAAAAGTAGCCACACAACGCAGTAGGGGAAGAAGAAAAGGGAGAGAATTGAGAGAGTAGCATTGGCATATACACACTACCATGTGTAAAATAGCTCGCTAGGAGGAAGCTACTGAATAGTACAGGAAGCTCAGCCCAGTGCACTGCGATGCCCTAGAGAAATGGGATGGGAGGGACGGGGAATAGGAGGGAGGCTAAAAAGGGAGAGGATATATTAATATATATGACTGATTCATATTGTACAGCAGAAACATATGCAACATTGTAAAGCAATTATGTTCCCGATTTTTTAAGTGGGGAAAAAAAAATCAGCCACATATGTTCTTTGCCACTCTTGTCATCAAAAGATGGTGTCTCAGCCCCACTCACATTTCCTTTGGGTATCCTCTTCACTTACTTTGGAAAGCCAAATGTAGGTGAAGGGCCATCATGCTAGTTCCAAGTTTGGCAGCTTCCTCCTTAATTCTTTTGGAATACCCTTGCCATGTAGTGATGCTCAAACTAGACTGCGGGGTGGTTAGAGGCCACTTTGAGGGGAAAGTAACTAAGCTCCCCACATCATCAGGGACCAGATGAGCTCCCAGATGAATGCAGTTGAAACAGGTGATCCCCTGCCAAAGAAGAAGCACCCAACTGAGCCCAGCCAATCCTTAGAACTTAAGAAAAAAATATATTTTGATCCTCCTGAGCGATTGAGTGGTTTGTTATAATGAAACTGAAATAGGAACCTTGCAAATCAGGCCTCAGTTTCTCCTTCTTTTCATATCCTTTGTTTTCCTAGACCTTTTTCAAATGTCAACTGAGCTTGACTCAGAAGCCCACATAAAAGATTAATGTTTCTTCTGCTTATGCCTCATCTTCCACCTGGACCATCTTTACACTCTGTTCTTTTCAACTTGTCACCTTTCTGAAGCTTAGTCACCTTCCTTTCTAGTCTTTCTTTCCCAAGGCCCCATGACTCAGTGACTTGTAACCCCCACCCCCCCCCCCGCCCTTGGCTCTCTGTAGTCCCAGCTGCATTGACCTGGGGGCTGGTGGGGAGATGACAGTTAACTATTTGGACAAGTCACATTATCTGTGTGGTCCTTAGTTCCCACATTTGTGAAATGACTTGTCTGATTTCTCAAGCCTCTTTCTGCCTCTTGTGTTCTATAATAGAGCTGCCCAGTAGGATGTTCTGTAGAGATGAAAAATGTTAATTGATTTGTGTTCTTCCATGCCGTGGTCAGTGTAGCTTTCTGGCACTTGCAGTTTGCTTAGTGCATCTGATGAACTGAATTTTTAATCTCAATTAATGCCAGTTACTTTAAATGTAATTAGCCACCCATTTCTTCTGGCTACCATTGGAAACAACCCTTTCTAGAATTCTTTGAAATTGAAATGAAAATATTCATGTTCACATAAAGCCAGCAAAGGCTGAGCACTTGGTTTTCACAAGAGTATTAGGACTTACACTTTGGGATTACTTTTTAGAATCTAGGATACAAATGCCCCAAAGGCTAGATGTTTCCCTTGGGCCCTTTTTTGGAAAGCCAAATGTAGGTGAAGGGCCATCATGCTAGTTCCAAGTTTGGCAGCTTCCTCCTTAATTCTTTTGGAATACCCTTGCCATGTAGTGATGATCAAACTAGACTGGGGTGGTTAGAGGCCACTTTGAGGGGAAAGTAACTAAGCTCCCCACATCATCAGGGACCAGATGAGCTCCCAGATGAATGCAGTTGAAACAGGTGATCCCCTGCCAAAGAAGAAGCACCCAACTGAGCCCAGCCAATCCTTAGAACTTAAGAAAAAAATATATTTTGATCCTCCTGAGCGATTGAGTGGTTTGTTATAATGAAACTGAAATAGGAACCTTGCAAATCAGGCCTCAGTTTCTCCTTCTTTTCATATCCTTTGTTTTCCTAGACCTTTTTCAAATGTCAACTGAGCTTGACTCAGAAGCCCACATAAAAGATTAATGTTTCTTCTGCTTATGCCTCATCTTCCACCTGGACCATCTTTACACTCTGTTCTTTTCAACTTGTCACCTTTCTGAAGCTTAGTCACCTTCCTTTCTAGTCTTTCTTTCCCAAGGCCCCATGACTCAGTGACTTGTAACCCCACCCCCACCCCCCGCCCTTGGCTCTCTGTAGTCCCAGCTGCATTGACCTGGGGGCTGGTGGGGAGATGACAGTTAACTATTTGGACAAGTCACATTATCTGTGTGGTCCTTAGTTCCCACATTTGTGAAATGACTTGTCTGATTTCTCAAGCCTCTTTCTGCCTCTTGTGTTCTATAATAGAGCTGCCCAGTAGGATGTTCTGTAGAGATGAAAAATGTTAATTGATTTGTGTTCTTCCATGCCGTGGTCAGTGTAGCTTTCTGGCACTTGCAGTTTGCTTAGTGCATCTGATGAACTGAATTTTTAATCTCAATTAATGCCAGTTACTTTAAATGTAATTAGCCACCCATTTCTTCTGGCTACCATTGGAAACAACCCTTTCTAGAATTCTTTGAAATTGAAATGAAAATATTCATGTTCACATAAAGCCAGCAAAGGCTGAGCACTTGGTTTTCACAAGAGTATTAGGACTTACACTTTGGGATTACTTTTTAGAATCTAGGATACAAATGACCCAAAGGCTAGATGTTTCCCCAATGCCTGACCTCCCCCACCTTATCTTAAAATTTCCTTGGCTTTTAGAATCCTCACCTCTGCCTCCAGCCAGCACTGAGCCCACTCTTTCCTAGGAGTGTAAATCATCTCCTACTTTTGATCACAGTCCAAGCAGAGACCAACAGCCTGATGTGGAACTGCAGTTTTTTACAAAACCCCAGTAGGCCCAATGTGGGGGAAAAAACACAGACACGGCAGTGTCAATTGAAAACCAGCCGGGTGGCAAGTGCAGCTCAGTGTGGTGGGAATGGAGCCGCCTTCAGCCATTTGAATGATTGGAGACACAGTAGAGATATTGTGAAATTACCTTTCTTATTGGTTCTTGAGCCTTCTGCTGTAAATGCCTCTTCCAGAAGGAAGGGAAGAGAATCCTGGAATTCAGCTTGAATTTAGGACGTGCACTGGACGTTGTACCCTCAGTTTGTAATTTAGCAGGATGGAACCTGAGGACATCCTCGGTTAGGGCATTTCCCATCTAGGCATCATTATGTTAATTAAGGCTTCCATGCTTTTGCTTATGTTTACTACCATTTGCATTTGCATTATAAATAATGTCATTGGTGAACCCCATCCAGTGGATCTTGCTAAATCTTGATTATTTTTCAGCCACCCCAATGGGTTGGGGAATGAATGTTAGGGAAACTTGAGCAAATTTCAGAACCAACAGTTGAAACAGCATAAAAAAGGACAGATGCGGTCCTCAGTCTCAACTTGACCTCTGCAAGGTAATACAATTTATTTATAATCAAGGCAGACGGATTCTTTGGGTGAAAAGCTGTCTGTAGAATTTTTTTCTGTCAGTATTACTCAGCGTAGTGAGGTCTGGTGAAGAACTCACTCCTGTGTCTCTCCAAATTCACAGGCTTGCTCTCTTTCTCTTACTGCAATTTAGGACAGTCTCCTCTGTCCTCTCTAATAAGAGAAGATAACTTGCTGGTGACTCCTTTGTAGTCACCCATCATAGACTTGAAGTAGGCAGTTATTAAGTTGCCCCTTAGCCTTCTCTTTTTTGGGCTAAACCATCATAACCCTTTTAACCTTTCCTCGGAGCTTCCATTTTCCATCCTCTTAATCACTTTACTTGCTTGTCTCTGGATTTTGTCCAAACTTTTATGGTTTTCTGAAAACGTGGTATTAGAAAGGAGATCCTATATATCTTGCTTCCATTTTCTGCTGATGCGTTTGATGCATCCAGTAGACTTTTATTAATTTAGTTTTTTAGTGGGGAAGTGTGACCTATGGGCTGACAGAGAAATCCAGAGGTCTGATGACTTTGTTTTCTGTCCTACGATAGTCTATATTTTAATTTGGGGGGTCTTTTTTTATATTTGATTATCTTACTTGTTTTTAAATTATTTTTATTTCAATATAATTGATATGTAACATTAAATTAGTTTTAGTTATATAGCATAAGGATTTGATGTGTTTATATATTGCAGTGATCATCACAGTAAGTCTGGTTAAGCATCCATCACCTCACACAGTTACAGGTTTTTTCCCTAGTGATGAGTACTTTTTAAAATTAACTTTATTTGAGTCTAATTGATTAACATTACTGTGTTAGTTTCAGATGTATAGCAAAGTGAATCAGTTATATGTATACATATACCCACTCTTTTTTCTTTTAGATACTTTTAGATAATTTTCTGTAATATCATCCATTACAAAGTATTGAGTAGAGTTCTCTGTGCAGTATAGTAGGTGATGAGTACTTTTGAGATCTGCTCTCTTGGCCACTTTCAATGATGCAGTACAGTCACTGTGCTGTACATTACATCCCTAAGATTCATTTATGTTAGAACAGAAATTTGTATTGTTTGACCTCCTTCACCCATTGTGCCCACCACAACCCTCATCTCTGGTAACCGTCGATCTGTTCTCTCTTTGAGTTCATTTTTTCCCTTTTACTGTTTATATGGTATTATTGTTTTATTTTCTTATTTATTTATTATTTGGGCCTTAGTTGCAGGATCTCTTGTTGTGCTGCACAGACTCCCTGGTTGTGACATGCAGGCTCAGTCATTCTAGGGCATGCTGCACCTTAGTTCCCTGATAAGGGATCAAACCCACATCCCTTATGTGGCAAGCCAGATTCTTAAGCACTGGATCAACAGAGAAATCTATATGTGGTATTATTTTATAGAAAGGCAAATCCTCCATTGCCTCTACTGTCTGTGAATAGCTGTGGTTCATTGTAGGGTGCGGGCAGTGAAAGGGGCTCCCATGGCCCCCGGGTCACTGTGGGTCTAGCTGTTCACGCACGTGTTAGTGTGAATGACCTAAGGGCAGAGACCAGGAGCCCCCTGACTTTATCCAAACTTGTGCTCCTCATCTGTTCTTTAACTATCACTTACTTTCATGTGTTATGAGTTCAGGCTCACCAGTCACTGCCTTTATTCATTTCTCTGCTCTCTGATTCCCTGCTTCCCGCCTTAGAACAGAAGCTTTGTGAGGACGGGGAACTTGTCTGTCTTCCTAACTCATCTTTGCATCATTAGCGCATAGCTAGTTATCATCTCTTGATGGAGGGACGGAATAAACAAACACCTTGGTACCAGAAAATTTCCATTCTTGTCTTCATAATGCTACTGGTTCACTGTGTGGCATTGGCTAATACACTTAACACTGCTGGTATTTGTTTCCTCTCTTTTTGAATGAATAGTTCAAAGGATGTGTCGAAAACTTTTGCAAGTCTGAGCTATGCCCCTTAAGTACAAGATTCAGATATACTGATATGACTTAATTTCTACCCTTTTAAGGTATAGGTAGGTGGGTAGCATGTCCGTTTGTATTTAAGAGCTCTCTTTGTCAGAGGTAAACTTTCCCGCACTACCTTATTTTCAATATTTTGATAACATTTTGTTCCTGAGTCTAGAGGACTATTTTTTGAAATGGTACTGAAAATTTGGAGGCATTAAGGATTTTTAGATCCTTTCTGGGTTAGACTATTTCCTATCCTGATCTTCTCAGCAACCCTTTTGACCTCTGTTCCAGCACTCCAAAACTAGTTTGAAAATCTCTGATCTGCCCCTCTCCATAGACTGTGCATACTCTTCCACAAGTCTCAGTTCACAATCTCAATAGACTCCTGGTTGTGACATGCAGGCTCAGTCATTCTAGGGCATGCTGCACCTTAGTTCCCTGATAAGGGATCAAACCCACATCCCTTATGTGGCAAGCCAGATTCTTAAGCACTGGATCAACAGAGAAATCTATATGTGGTATTATTTTATAGAAAGGCAAATCCTCCATTGCCTCTACTGTCTGTGAATAGCTGTGGTTCATTGTAGGGTGCGGGCAGTGAAAGGGGCTCCCATGGCCCCCGGGTCACTGTGGGTCTAGCTGTTCACGCACGTGTTAGTGTGAATGACCTAAGGGCAGAGACCAGGAGCCCCCTGACTTTATCCAAACTTGTGCTCCTCATCTGTTCTTTAACTATCACTTACTTTCATGTGTTATGAGTTCAGGCTCACCAGTCACTGCCTTTATTCATTTCTCTGCTCTCTGATTCCCTGCTTCCCGCCTTAGAACAGAAGCTTTGTGAGGACGGGGAACTTGTCTGTCTTCCTAACTCATCTTTGCATCATTAGCGCATAGCTAGTTATCATCTCTTGATGGAGGGACGGAATAAACAAACACCTTGGTACCAGAAAATTTCCATTCTTGTCTTCATAATGCTACTGGTTCACTGTGTGGCATTGGCTAATACACTTAACACTGCTGGTATTTGTTTCCTCTCTTTTTGAATGAATAGTTCAAAGGATGTGTCGAAAACTTTTGCAAGTCTGAGCTATGCCCCTTAAGTACAAGATTCAGATATACTGATATGACTTAATTTCTACCCTTTTAAGGTATAGGTAGGTGGGTAGCATGTCCGTTTGTATTTAAGAGCTCTCTTTGTCAGAGGTAAACTTTCCCGCACTACCTTATTTTCAATATTTTGATAACATTTTGTTCCTGAGTCTAGAGGACTATTTTTTGAAATGGTACTGAAAATTTGGAGGCATTAAGGATTTTTAGATCCTTTCTGGGTTAGACTATTTCCTATCCTGATCTTCTCAGCAACCCTTTTGACCTCTGTTCCAGCACTCCAAAACTAGTTTGAAAATCTCTGATCTGCCCCTCTCCATAGACTGTGCATACTCTTCCACAAGTCTCAGTTCACTTAAGTTCAGTCAAGTTCAGTTACTCAGTCATGTCCGACTTTTAGTGACCCCATGGAATGCAGCGTGCCAGGCTTCCCTGTCCTTCACCATCTCCTGGAGCCTGCTCAAACTCATGTCCATTGACTCAGTGATGCCATCCAACCAACCATCTTGTCCTCTGTCACCCACTTCTCCTTTTGCCTTCTATTTTTCCCAGCATCAGGTTCTTTTCCAGTGAATAGACTCTTTACATCAAGTGGCCAAAGTATAGGAGCTTCAGCTCCAGCATTAGCCCTTCCAATGAATATTCAAGGTTGATTTCCTTTAGGATTGACTGGTTTGATCTCCTTGCAGTCCAAGGGATCCTCAAGAGCCTTTTCCAACACCACAGTTCAAAGACATCAATTCGTCAGCACTCAGCCTTCTTTATGGTCCAACTCTCACATCCATACATGGCAACTGGGAAAACCACAGCTTTGACTATATGGACTTTTGTTGGCAAAATGATGTCTGTGCTTTTTCGTATGCTGGCTAGGTGAAGTGACGTCTCTGCTTTTTAGTTCACTGGCTAGTTGTGTCATAGCTTTTCTTCCAGGAGCGGGTGCCCATGTGTCTAGGCTCTTCTAGCTCCTACCCCAAACCAGGCAGTGTATCTTGGTTCTAGGCCTTGCAGCTGGTTTTTCCCTAGTCGACTCATGGTCAAGACATCCATATGTCCCTGCCTATCCAAACTTCCTCCAGCCAGCATGGCTGCCAACACTGGTCTTTGCCCCAGTGTGCTGACCTGAGCAACGTCAAAACCCTACCCTCCTTCCTGTGCTACCTGACCTTCATGCTGGACAGAGAAGCATGTCTGCATCACACAGACTCTGCCTCCCGCTTGGCCCATTTCATAAATTCTAGATGTCAAACTAGCCTGTAGGCCCTAAAATCAAATTTCTTTGAATGGTATTAAATTGCCAGTTACATTTTGACCTCTGCTCATGACATGAGAGCTTATCCTGCATTTTCCCCTCCACCAGAATGAGACCAGATTGCCAGCAGCATTTTGAACAAACCATGCCTTTGCAAACACTAGCCTCCTTACCTGAGATCTTCTGGAATCTGCCCATTTTCCCCAGACTCAGTTGTCTTCTTTTCCTTCTACTCAGCACACCCCTTCCCAGAAGCACAACCCACTGGATGGTGGTGGATGATGGACTTGTCCACCGTAAGGCCACTGAAGCTGCAGCTGTGTCTTTCCCTTTCTCTGCCCTGTGCTGAGGACTCAGGAGGCGCTGAGTGAATGAAGGAGGAAAGGGGTGGAGAAAGGGAAGAAGGAAAGGACACCCCTGTCACATTCACAGGCTTTCTCTTAAAACATTCTCTTTTATTCTGGAGCTACTTCCATTTTTTCTTGAGCTATTTTGCTCTCAAAGATCACTTAGTCGTTCACCAATCCTCCCAGTTCTTCTCGCAGTGAAATGTTCATCTGTGGCCTATGTGTCCCCTGCTGGAGAGATTGCTTTCAGCCAGTGAATTAGTGAGGACTCCTGCCGAGCCAAGCCTCACTGAAGGAACTCATGGCCAAACTACTTTTATTTAGCAAATAACGGCTTGTTTTCCTTGATTGTCCACAAGCACAGGAAAAAAAATCGCGCATTTGCTTCATAGTTACCTGCTCAGTGGAACTCTCTTACCTTTTTCACTTGTTTCACATGTGCCTTTCCCTGACATCAGATTAGAATGTGTGCCTGGAAGGTTCTGCCCTAGAGGTGAGAATATCAGGTCTTTTCTGCTAAGAACATAGGTTTAGACTGTAGATGAGAAAATGAAGTGATGGCTTGAGTCCTGTCTGAATCCCAAGTCAACCACATGGGGACTTTGGTGTGTCTGTCAGGTGGCACCAGTAATTTCTCTGTATGCTGTTTAGCCTGAGCTGTTGCTACAAGGAGCTCTGAGGAGCTCCTCGTGCTGTGCTCTTCAGGATGGTGCCCCTGCATGGCCACGGAGCAGGCGATGTACAGGTGGTCTGAAGTGAGTTGTGCTGTTACGTGGACAACATATGCTAGATTTTAAAGGCTTATTATGTAAACAAAGCTCATGACATGAGAGCTTATCCTGCATTTTCCCCTCCACCAGAATGAGACCAGATTGCCAGCAGCATTTTGAACAAACCATGCCTTTGCAAACACTAGCCTCCTTACCTGAGATCTTCTGGAATCTGCCCATTTTCCCCAGACTCAGTTGTCAGTTGTCTTTTCCTTCTACTCAGCACACCCCTTCCCAGAAGCACAACCCACTGGATGGTGGTGGATGATGGACTTGTCCACCGTAAGGCCACTGAAGCTGCAGCTGTGTCTTTCCCTTTCTCTGCCCTGTGCTGAGGACTCAGGAGGCGCTGAGTGAATGAAGGAGGAAAGGGGTGGAGAAAGGGAAGAAGGAAAGGACACCCCTGTCACATTCACAGGCTTTCTCTTAAAACATTCTCTTTTATTCTGGAGCTACTTCCATTTTTTCTTGAGCTATTTTGCTCTCAAAGATCACTTAGTCGTTCACCAATCCTCCCAGTTCTTCTCGCAGTGAAATGTTCATCTGTGGCCTATGTGTCCCCTGCTGGAGAGATTGCTTTCAGCCAGTGAATTAGTGAGGACTCCTGCCGAGCCAAGCCTCACTGAAGGAACTCATGGCCAAACTACTTTTATTTAGCAAATAACGGCTTGTTTTCCTTGATTGTCCACAAGCACAGGAAAAAAAAAATCGCGCATTTGCTTCATAGTTACCTGCTCAGTGGAACTCTCTTACCTTTTTCACTTGTTTCACATGTGCCTTTCCCTGACATCAGATTAGAATGTGTGCCTGGAAGGTTCTGCCCTAGAGGTGAGAATATCAGGTCTTTTCTGCTAAGAACATAGGTTTAGACTGTAGATGAGAAAATGAAGTGATGGCTTGAGTCCTGTCTGAATCCCAAGTCAACCACATGGGGACTTTGGTGTGTCTGTCAGGTGGCACCAGTAATTTCTCTGTATGCTGTTTAGCCTGAGCTGTTGCTACAAGGAGCTCTGAGGAGCTCCTCGTGCTGTGCTCTTCAGGATGGTGCCCCTGCATGGCCACGGAGCAGGCGATGTACAGGTGGTCTGAAGTGAGTTGTGCTGTTACGTGGACAACATATGCTAGATTTTAAAGGCTTATTATGTAAACAAACAAATGCAAAGTGTATCTCATTGAGAATTTCCTGTTGATTTCATGTTAAAGTGATAGTATTTTAGAAATAAGAGTTAAATATGTTTATTTAAGATTGCCGAATCCACCCATTTCCATGTATTTTTTTCAACTTTCTACTAGAGAATTTAAAATGGTGTATGTGGCTCACGTTCTCTTTTCTCTTGCATCACTGTACACTAGAGGCTGCAGCGTAAGATTGCATCCCAGGCTGAATTCATACACTGCTTTTAATGTATCTGGATTTTTCGGGCATGTTTCCTTCTTATGTTGAGAGTTACTTTTAAGAATACGTGTCCTGGGCTTCCCTGGTGGTCCGGTGGGTAAGGACACCGCCTTGCAGTGCAAGGGGCGCCGGTTCGATCCCTGGCCTGGAAAGATCCCACATGCCATGGACCGGCTGGACTGATGTGTCCAATTACTGAGCCGGAGCTCTGGGGCGCATGTACCCAGAGCTGGTGCTCTGCGACAACAGAGACCACCGTGATGGGAAGCCCAGAAGGGTCAAAGAACAAAGATGGATGAAAACAGATAAGTGAAAGACCAATAGAAGTGGCCCGCCTGCCCCCCTCACTCCCCAACCCCCCCCTCCAAAAAAAGAATACATGTCCTACACAGGACTGATGTGTATGTATGGCTGAGTCCCTTCATTCTTCATCTTAAACTACCACAGCAATGTTAGTCAACTCTATCCCCAACACAGAATAAAAAATTTAAAGTTTAGAAAAAAGAATATGTGTCCTGATAAAGATGTGGACTTTGCCAAACTCTTAGTGGCCTGTACCCCAGCCTCTGGAACCCTCTGAATCTCAGGTGGATCACCTGTATACATGCAAGAATAATCATCTGAGCTCATTGTGATTACACTGGGGGTAATACAGTGATTTTCTAGTAATAGTATGAGGCTTTTGTGACTATAATTGAATACTTGTATTTTTCCAAGTTAACAAAATTGAAGTCTCTATTTTGAAATTTTACTGCAAAAAAGAAAGAAAACCTACTCCTTGAAGTCACTTACAGTACATCTGCCAGCTCCTAGGATGGGTCAAATTTTGGGTAATACAACATATGCTAGATTTTAAAGGCTTATTATGTAAACAAACAAATGCAAAGTGTATCTCATTGAGAATTTCCTGTTGATTTCATGTTAAAGTGATAGTATTTTAGAAATAAGAGTTAAATATGTTTATTTAAGATTGCCGAATCCACCCATTTCCATGTATTTTTTTCAACTTTCTACTAGAGAATTTAAAATGGTGTATGTGGCTCACGTTCTCTTTTCTCTTGCATCACTGTACACTAGAGGCTGCAGCGTAAGATTGCATCCCAGGCTGAATTCATACACTGCTTTTAATGTATCTGGATTTTTCGGGCATGTTTCCTTCTTATGTTGAGAGTTACTTTTAAGAATACGTGTCCTGGGCTTCCCTGGTGGTCCGGTGGGTAAGGACACCGCCTTGCAGTGCAAGGGGCGCCGGTTCGATCCCTGGCCTGGAAAGATCCCACATGCCATGGACCGGCTGGACTGATGTGTCCAATTACTGAGCCAGAGCTCTGGAGCGCATGTACCCAGAGCTGGTGCTCATGACAACAGAGGCCCCTGTGATGGGAGGCCCACATGGGTCAAAGAACAACGATGGATGAAAACAGATAAGTGAAAGACCAATAGAAGTGGCCTGCCTGCCCCCATCCCTCCTCACCCCACCCCTCCAAAAAAAGAATACATGTCCTACACAGGACTGATGTGTATGTATGGCTGAGTCCCTTCATTCTTCATCTTAAACTACCACAGCAATGTTAGTCAACTCTATCCCCAACACAGAATAAAATTTTAAAGTTTAGAAAAAAGAATATGTGTCCTGATAAAGATGTGGACTTTGCCAAACTCTTAGTGGCCTGTACCCCAGCCTCTGGAACCCTCTGAATCTCAGGTGGATCACCTGTATACATGCAAGAATAATCATCTGAGCTCATTGTGATTACACTGGGGGTAATACAGTGATTTTCTAGTAATAGTATGAGGCTTTTGTGACTATAATTGAATACTTGTATTTTTCCAAGTTAACAAAATTGAAGTCTCTATTTTGAAATTTTACTGCAAAAAAGAAAGAAAACCTACTCCTTGAAGTCACTTACAGTACATCTGCCAGCTCCTAGGAATGGGTCATAATAGCTAATGTTCCATGAGAGCTACATGCCGGCCAGTATGCTTTCCAGAAATTGTCTTACTTGATCCTCAGAACAGCCCTGAAGGGGCTTCCCTGGTGGTCCAGTGGGTAAGGACACCACCTTGCAGTGCAAGGGGTGCCAGTTCGATCCCTGGCCTGGGAAGATCCCACGTGCCATGGAGCGGCTGGACCACTGCGTCCAACTACTGAGCTGGAGCTGTGGGGCGCATGTGCCCAGAGCTGGTGCTCTGCGACAATAGAGGCCACTGCAGTGGCGGCCCACACAGGCCGAACAAAGATGGAAATGAAAGACCAATAAGAGTGGCCAAAAAAGTTAATAAATAAAAATAAATAAATAAATAAATAAGTAATAACCCTGAAGGAAAGTCCTCTTATTGTACCTTGAAACAGATGCCACACTCGGGCATACGTGGTATGACTTACCTAAGGCCACACAGCAGAGTAAGTGAGCCCAGGTGTTCTGACTCCACGGCTACACTCTGTTTTTACTCACTGTGTTGTCCATCATTGAATAGAGGACAGTACAGAAGCCAGTAGATACTCAAGGGAGGCACGCTTTCTGTGGACACCTCTCTGTCATGATGTTAGAGCAGACTCCTAAAATACTTGCCTTAGTGAATTTTTCGTAGTTCCTACAGCAAGCTGAAATATATCCAGCGTTTAGGGCTTTCCTCAGAGAAGACATGATTCTCAGACCCACTACAGTCGGAGTCAGGCTGAAGCAATTCCAGGATAGAATTCTTTGAGGAAAAAGCATGGGACCTATACCGTGATGCATCTTTTTTTCTCGAGGGCTTTGTCTCAGATCTATATAATTGTTACAGTCCCTATTATGCTATTTCCCATGTGTATACAGGAGGGACTCCATAAATACTATTAATTAATGTTTATTGTAGGGCTTCTAGAAGCACACCTTTAGAGAGCAGAGCATTCAGTATGTGAAAATGCTGCCACTTGTTCTGTTCAGTTGTCTGACAGGTGATATGCCGGCATATAGCTTCTCTCATGGTGTGCGCTTGTCCTTCGTTGGAGCTGTGCTCTGAGTGGTTTTACTTCCGTGATGCTGGAATACCCCTCTTGAACCTGAACGTGACACACCTAGACCCAGGAGACACAAGCCGGCCGTTCGATGATTTGTATCTTTCTTTGTCATCCCATGTTTAACCAAAACCATTAGAAGACACCACTGTAGTATTTTCTTTTCAAGTAATATCTGCCACTGGGGTGGGCTGGAGATGATGGGGTGGGTGTTCTGTGTTCAAAGATTCAAGCTTCCAAGCCATTTGGAAAGGTGAGACGTGCGTATGTGCTTGATGCTGGGCTGGAGTCACGAGGAGGAGATGCCTGCAGACTTGAAGAAGTCCCTGGAGAGTATTTAATTCAAGACAAAAGTGTGACGTGAAGAGAGCTGAAGTAAAACTTCCCAGCAACAACCTTTGACTAACTTAGCTTCTTCTCCCTGTCCTTCCGGTGTATTCACTGGTCTGAGCACTGGTCTGAAGAGGCCAGAGGATCCAGGCAGGTTGGGACACACAGGTGCACGAGAGGCACCTTCAGCAAGTGCAGCACAATTGCCAGGTACGCCTCTGTGCCTTTAACTGGTTGTTAAACAGAAAGCAGGATGTGCTTATCTGGCAAGCGACTCCATTGGTAAACACGCCGTCACAAAGTTCAGCATTCTGGTTTTAGGTGGGCCAGTGTGAGACTGGGGAGATGGTTGCTGTGAAACACCCGCTCCTGGCAGGTGGAGCAGGGCGAGGGAGGGAAAGCTGGCTGCAGACACGCTGAGCTGTTAGGCAAAGCCTGTAAGTGCGTCAGCGTGGAAGGGGAGTTCAGCGCCTTTCCACTGCACCCTTCTTCTTGGGCAAATGTGTAAACCGAGGCCCCGTGAACAGAACCGTGTGTTTGAATACTCACCACAGCTAACTTGTATCGTCATCCATAACACAGCAGGCACTTGGTGAGATACTTTCTGTGTGTTCTCTCTTTGAATATCTCAGCAGTTCTGTGCTGTAGGTCCTACCCTTTTTTCAGATGAGGAAACAGAGTGTCAGAGAATTAAGTTACTTCTTCAGGGTTAGAGAACTCAGAAGTTCCAGAGCTCGGGCATAGGAGCAGGTGTGTCTTGAAGAGCCACTACTGTTCCACCACATGCCTGGGGCTGCCTCGACAAGGTGGTCCCAGACATTGCTTAGTCTGACTCTTGGGGAACCCCGTCTACATGGTGACAGATGGAGAGTGTGTGTGTGTGTTATTAGTTTTCTATTGCAGTGTAATGAAATACTGTGAATGTTGTTGCATTTGTTTGTTATCTCAGTTTCCAAAGAGTCCAGTCCTGGCTCTGCTGGGTCCTTTCCTTAGCATGTCACATGTCTGTGATAAAAGTTGTGAGCGGGCCCTAGTGTCCTCTTGTAAGATGACTTGTCCAGAATTCAGAGAGTTCAATCCGTTGCAGTCTTAGAACTGAGGCCTTGAGTTTTTAAAGGCCACCCACTGTTCTCTACCTTGTGACGTCCCCTCAGTGAGGTGGATTACTTTTACCCAGCCTGTGGAAGAATCTCTTTGTCCTCTGGTAGAGCCTCAGCCTGTCTTTTAAAGAGCACACGTGATTAGGTCAGGCCCACCAAGGAGACCCTTGATTGTGTCAGTGCTAACTGATGAGGGACGTTCATTACCTCTGAAACCCTTTTGCCGACAACGTCATCAAAAGAGTGTAAATACAGTGCATCCACAGGTCCTGCCCATAGAACTGGGAGGCCATAGTAACAAGGCAAGCTGACGTCGGAAAAGCGAAAGTTCAGCATTCTGGTTTTAGGTGGGCCAGTGTGAGACTGGGGAGATGGTTGCTGTGAAACACCCGCTCCTGGCAGGTGGAGCAGGGCGAGAGGAAAGCTGGCTGCAGACACGCTGAGCTGTTAGGCAAAGCCTGTAAGTGCGTCAGCGTGGAAGGGGAGTTCAGCGCCTTTCCACTGCACCCTTCTTCTTGGGCAAATGTGTAAACCGAGGCCCCGTGAACAGAACCGTGTGTTTGAATACTCACCACAGCTAACTTGTATCGTCATCCATAACACAGCAGGCACTTGGTGAGATACTTTCTGTGTGTTCTCTCTTTGAATATCTCAGCAGTTCTGTGCTGTAGGTCCTACCCTTTTTTCAGATGAGGAAACAGAGTGTCAGAGAATTAAGTTACTTCTTCAGGGTTAGAGAACTCAGAAGTTCCAGAGCTCGGGCATAGGAGCAGGTGTGTCTTGAAGAGCCACTACTGTTCCACCACATGCCTGGGGCTGCCTCGACAAGGTGGTCCCAGACATTGCTTAGTCTGACTCTTGGGGAACCCCGTCTACATGGTGACAGATGGAGAGTGTGTGTGTGTGTTATTAGTTTTCTATTGCAGTGTAATGAAATACTGTGAATGTTGTTGCATTTGTTTGTTATCTCAGTTTCCAAAGAGTCCAGTCCTGGCTCTGCTGGGTCCTTTCCTTAGCATGTCACATGTCTGTGATAAAAGTTGTGAGCGGGCCCTAGTGTCCTCTTGTAAGATGACTTGTCCAGAATTCAGAGAGTTCAATCCGTTGCAGTCTTAGAACTGAGGCCTTGAGTTTTTAAAGGCCACCCACTGTTCTCTACCTTGTGACGTCCCCTCAGTGAGGTGGATTACTTTTACCCAGCCTGTGGAAGAATCTCTTTGTCCTCTGGTAGAGCCTCAGCCTGTCTTTTAAAGAGCACACGTGATTAGGTCAGGCCCACCAAGGAGACCCTTGATTGTGTCAGTGCTAACTGATGAGGGACGTTCATTACCTCTACGAAACCCTTTTGCCGACAACGTCATCAAAAGAGTGTAAATACAGTGCATCCACAGGTCCTGCCCATAGCAACTGGGAGGCCATAGTAACAAGGCAGCATCTTAGTATTCATCCACCACAGACGCTAACACAGATGATTGTTCTTCAGCTTCATGGAAGGAAAGGGAAGAGGAGGCAAGAGTGACTGAACTCTGGGATGGTTGTGGTATATCAGGGAGTCTGTGTAGAATGGGAGACAGCAGAGAAACAATATTTAGGAGCACATGATTGCACAATCAGAGCCTGCCTCTGCCGTTTCCTAGACCTGGGATTGTAAAAAGGTTGAATAGTGTCTGTGTGCCTCAGTTTTCCCATCTGTTAGCTGCAGGTGATGATACTTTTTTGCATTTTGTGGTGCCACATGAAATAATCAGCTTTCGGTAGAGTTTGGCATGTGGTGAGAACTTGTCAAAGGTGTTAGTATGTTTGGTGTCTCCTGTTTGAAGATCACAGGGACATAGAGACAGAAGGGTGGCATTCCTTTATTTCTGTGGGATTGCTGTAAGCAAGGGCCTTCAAAGTGGCATTTGTGAGTTCACACTATGCATGTGACCTGTGAGCCGGAGCTTCAGAGTAGAGTATGGTTTGTTGGGAGGCATACTTTTCATCTCTGGAAAGAGAGCCAGAGTAATGTAGTGGAAATGAGAATATCCTGAGAAGTTCTGGGACCAGTTTTGCCAGTAATTCTCTTCTTGGCCTATCACCCACCTCTTTGAACCTGAAGTTCCTTGTCTGTAACAAAGACCATTGGGAAAAGGTAGGTTCTGGGATTCGCAGGCTCTCTAAGGTGCTTAGTAGGTTTAAATGTCATAATTCTGTTGGCTGGTTGTCTGTACAAGGTATAACCTCAAAGCAAGTAAGGCAATTTCGTCAGCTCTGTCCAAAAGTACGACTGTGTAGGCATGCCTCCCTTACTGGAAATGTACTCATGGGAATTCCTTTAGCTGGACTGCTGGGTCCACCTGTGTCTTTTTCTTCAGTGCATCGGGGACTGTGTCCACTTCCCTTAAGGTTTTCCTTTGTGTTAACTTCTCAGCGGTTGCTTGTATAGGCTACTTAAGGTAAAAGCTGGAGAAGACAAACTTGGTGGCCTTTTAGGCCTTTGGGTGGTGCACAAAGATGAGCAGAGATCAGAAATTCCTTGGCCTGTTTCATGTACACACAGTCCTCCCTCCACCCAACCTTGTTCCCACTTTGAATAACCTTCCTATGATGCTCTTTTCTTAAATTTTATGTATTTATTTTTTATTTTTGAATATTCTGGGTTTTCACTGCTGCCACAGGCCCTTCTCTAGTTCCAAGGAGCCGGCTACTCTCTAGTAGAGGTGAGTAGGCTTCTTGTTGTGGTGTCTTGTTGTGGAACTCAGGCTCTAGGGCACATGGGCTTCAGTAGTTGCGGCTCCGAGTGTCTGTGTGCCTCAGTTTTCCCATCTGTTAGCTGCAGGTGATGATACTTTTTTGCATTTTGTGGTGCCACATGAAATAATCAGCTTTCGGTAGAGTTTGGCATGTGGTGAGAACTTGTCAAAGGTGTTAGTATGTTTGGTGTCTCCTGTTTGAAGATCACAGGGACATAGAGACAGAAGGGTGGCATTCCTTTATTTCTGTGGGATTGCTGTAAGCAAGGGCCTTCAAAGTGGCATTTGTGAGTTCACACTATGCATGTGACCTGTGAGCCGGAGCTTCAGAGTAGAGTATGGTTTGTTGGGAGGCATACTTTTCATCTCTGGAAAGAGAGCCAGAGTAATGTAGTGGAAATGAGAATATCCTGAGAAGTTCTGGGACCAGTTTTGCCAGTAATTCTCTTCTTGGCCTATCACCCACCTCTTTGAACCTGAAGTTCCTTGTCTGTAACAAAGACCATTGGGAAAAGGTAGGTTCTGGGATTCGCAGGCTCTCTAAGGTGCTTAGTAGGTTTAAATGTCATAATTCTGTTGGCTGGTTGTCTGTACAAGGTATAACCTCAAAGCAAGTAAGGCAATTTCGTCAGCTCTGTCCAAAAAGTACGACTGTGTAGGCATGCCTCCCTTACTGGAAATGTACTCATGGGAATTCCTTTAGCTGGACTGCTGGGTCCACCTGTGTCTTTTTCTTCAGTGCATCGGGGACTGTGTCCACTTCCCTTAAGGTTTTCCTTTGTGTTAACTTCTCAGCGGTTGCTTGTATAGGCTACTTAAGGTAAAAGCTGGAGAAGACAAACTTAGTGGCCTTTTAGGCCTTTGGGTGGGTGCACAAAGATGAGCAGAGATCAGAAATTCCTTGGCCTGTTTCATGTACACACAGTCCTCCCTCCACCCAACCTTGTTCCCACTTTGAATAACCTTCCTATGATGCTCTTTTCTTAAATTTTATGTATTTATTTTTTATTTTTGAATATTCTGGGTTTTCACTGCTGCCACAGGCCCTTCTCTAGTTCCAAGGAGCGTCGGCTACTCTCTAGTAGAGGTGAGTAGGCTTCTTGTTGTGGTGTCTTGTTGTGGAACTCAGGCTCTAGGGCACATGGGCTTCAGTAGTTGCGGCTCCGAGGCTCTAGAGCACAGGCTCAGTAGCTGTGGCTCACGGGCTTAGTTGCTCTGCAGCATGTGGGATCTTCATGGATCAGGGCAGGGATCAAACTCATGTTTCCTGCATTGACAGGCAAACTGTTTACCACTGAGCTACCAGGGGGAAGCCCAGTAACCTTCCTATGATATTCATAATCCTGAGCGTGTACTAGTCATGGTCATTTTAATTTCTGTTGGTTGGAGTGAGGGTCTTGAAAAAAGAAAATCAGTAAAATACAGCATTTGTACTACACACTCACAGCACGTGTTTTGCAAGGGCTTGGATATATGAAATGCCACAGACAAATTGGTGCCTTAGGTAGTTGTATTCCCATTTGACAGTTGAGAAGACTGAGACTCAAATAAGTTACATAACTTCTCCAGTGGTACAGAGCAACAGTGATGGAGAAGGGGTTTGAACCCACATGAATCTGCCAAAGTCTGTGCTCTTATTAGCAAGCAAGGTAAACAACTGGAACCCTGTCTGTGACTTCAAGCCTTGGAGCTTACTCTTAACCTACATCATGCCTACCTCATCTCTCTTAAGTATTGCACGTAATTCAGAATCCAGGGAAACTCCCAAAAGCTGAGATTGAAAAGATGGAAGCAAAGTAAGTAGCTTCAGAGAACTGTATCTCAGGAAATACAAAAGGAGAAACAAGGATCACTGTTATTGTCAAGCAACACCATCATGCTGAGTTTTCAACATTGAGCTAGAGGAAAACTCGATTACAAATGGTACATCTGATCTGCTTGTGGTAAAGACTCATAACTAGAAAATAAGCAGTTCTTCGTTTGAGTGTAAACTTAACTCATTAATTCAAATTTCGGCGCCTTTGGAGCAAAGAGGGGAAACTGTAACAATAATAGCAAGTAATGGTTCCTGTAGAAAATGCAACAAGACATCAGAAATTGTGTGATTTGGGAAGTTAGAGAATGTACTTTTAGTTAAGGATTAATTTTCACTCAGAGAGATCAAAAAGGTCTCGATGAGTAAGATAAGTATCGAGTTTCAGGTTGGTTGTATTTTTTTCCTCCTCCTGCCAGACTGTCTGAAACTTATCTCAAGTATCATGGTAAAAAGAGAAGTGGGGTAGACACAAAAATGTAACAGATATATTTGGGGATAGAATACGAACTGCTTTTCTAAATGCGTATCAGAAGGAGAATTTATTCCAGTTGAGTAGGTTTAATGACATAATTTTACCATATTAAACCATAATTGCTCTTTAAAAGAAAATAAAAATGCATGCATTGCCACTGCCAGGCTGTCCCCTCCATCCAAACAGCATGCTCTCTAGTACCTGTTGATGTCATCTTGGCTGACATCAGAGCCTGTCTGTGACTTTCCTTTAGAAATTTGGGGAAGGGGAAGGAAGGAATGGTCTGAGAAATACGAGTCTGCATCACATATTTGCCATGGCTTTGGCAAAATCATTTCCTGCTTTTAAGCCACCAGGCTTAAGCTTACGTACAAATAGATGGCACCTTTGACTATCTGCAACCACATTGTTTCTTACAATTAGATCATGTAGCAAGATGATTGGGATACCTGGATTAGTTAGGGACTGTATAATTTCCAGCACTAGGAATGTTGATAATCATTTAAATAAATAGTCATGATTGCTTTTACAGCTAAATGATTTCTAAGCTCATTGCATTTCCTTCTCCCTCTCCCCTGCCTCCACACACAAGGAGCAGGGGAGGAAATGATTGCATATTTGGGTAAAACAGAATGAGAATTCCAATCATACTTTTAATTTTAACAAAACCTGTGTGAACTGAATTCCTTGATTCAGTGGAGGCATAGCTCATCTTAGGACTTTCCTGATAGTTTAGGTGGTAAAGAGTCCGCCTGAAGTGTGGGAGACCTAGGTTCAATCCCTGGGATGGGAAGGTCCCCTGGAGAAGGAAATGGCTGCCCACTCCAATATTCTTGCTTGGGAAATCCGCAGACAGAGGAGCCTGGTGGGCTGCAGCCCATGGGGTCACAAGGAGTCAGGCACAACTGAGCAACAGAAATTGTGTGATTTGGGAAGTTAGAGAATGTACTTTTAGTTAAGGATTAATTTTCACTCAGAGAGATCAAAAAGGTCTCGATGAGTAAGATAAGTATCGAGTTTCAGGTTGGTTGTATTTTTTTCCTCCTCCTGCCAGACTGTCTGAAACTTATCTCAAGTATCATGGTAAAAAGAGAAGTGGCGGGTAGACACAAAAATGTAACAGATATATTTGGGGATAGAATACGAACTGCTTTTCTAAATGCGTATCAGAAGGAGAATTTATTCCAGTTGAGTAGGTTTAATGACATAATTTTACCATATTAAACCATAATTGCTCTTTAAAAGAAAATAAAAATGCATGCATTGCCACTGCCAGGCTGTCCCCTCCATCCAAACAGCATGCTCTCTAGTACCTGTTGATGTCATCTTGGCTGACATCAGAGCCTGTCTGTGACTTTCCTTTAGAAATTTGGGGAAGGGGAAGGAAGGAATGGTCTGAGAAATACGAGTCTGCATCACATATTTGCCATGGCTTTGGCAAAATCATTTCCTGCTTTTAAGCCACCAGGCTTAAGCTTACGTACAAATAGATGGCACCTTTGACTATCTGCAACCACATTGTTTCTTACAATTAGATCATGTAGCAAGATGATTGGGATACCTGGATTAGTTAGGGACTGTATAATTTCCAGCACTAGGAATGTTGATAATCATTTAAATAAATAGTCATGATTGCTTTTACAGCTAAATGATTTCTAAGCTCATTGCATTTCCTTCTCCCTCTCCCCTGCCTCCACACACAAGGAGAAGGGGAGGAAATGATTGCATATTTGGGTAAAAACAGAATGAGAATTCCAATCATACTTTTAATTTTAACAAAACCTGTGTGAACTGAATTCCTTGATTCAGTGGAGGCATAGCTCATCTTAGGACTTTCCTGATAGTTTAGGTGGTAAAGAGTCCGCCTGAAGTGTGGGAGACCTAGGTTCAATCCCTGGGATGGGAAGGTCCCCTGGAGAAGGAAATGGCTGCCCACTCCGGTATTCTTGCTTGGGAAATCCCGCAGACAGAGGAGCCTGGTGGGCTGCAGCCCATGGGGTCACAAGGAGTCAGGCACAACTGAGCAACTAACAGGACATGCTCTGCATGCATTAGAGCGTCTAACCTCACAATAATAGCTCATCTTTGAATTTATCACCTAAATCTGAAAGTGTGAACTCCCCTGTCTCTTTTGTAAAATCACACTCTAAATAATGCTCAGCTTATCTGACGTATAAAAGCATAATGTAGTTTCTAAAAACATTTTTATTATCTTTTAAAAATATAATACTTGCTACATAAAAGAATATACCGTATTCCATTGAATCTTTTATAAGACCTTTATGTTATAAACTAGTAACAATATCAAAATGCACCTAAGTCAGTTAATTCATAGTGACGTCTTACCTCATTTCTTTGAAGCATCCCAATATTGGAGATGTTAAATGAAAAGGGAAAAAAAAAACCTGTGTCTTATAAGTTATTAAATGTTATTCAACATACTTGATAAGTTATAAAGCGTAATATAGTAAACCTTCCTGAGTATCCTCACACCAGATCAACCCAAGGATTGGCCCTTGACTGGGAACTTGCATTTCTTCCCAGAACCCAGGCACATAGGTGACCCTCTTCCTAATTTTGGGGTTCATTATTGCTTTGTTTTTCAAACATATTTGAGCTCTTTCCTATTAAACCATAAGTTCCTCAAGGGTAGAGCCCATCTCTCTTCTCTACCACTGTTATCTTTAGTGGCTGACCCAGACCCTGGCCCAGTAGATGTAGTTTAACTCTTAGTGACCACGTGTATACTTGTCCGAGGCAAACACACTGACTCTGCCTTTCGAGGTATGGTTTAGACACTACCACCTCTACAACATCACTGACAGCCTGAACTGCAAACGATCTTGCCTCCCTTTTGAATTATCTCAGCAGTTCATCTTCACTCCCGGAACTGTACATAGACTTCTTTTTCCTTTTTGTTGGAGCTCTTTCACCATCCCTGCTTTCCTGCCAGGTTGGCTCAGGCGCAATTTCTGAGAGCTGTGATTTGTGCCTGATGTAATAGTAGGCGAAATACTATCTGGCATGTTTTACATGTATTCTCACCAAATTGACCTAAATGAGGTCAGTGCCGTGACTGTTCCCATTTCACAGAAGAGGAAACTGAGATTTGTGTGCATAAGCAGTAAACATCTGTCAAGGAAGGAAGACAATGCTGTATCTAAATTTTCACATCTGAATTTTTTGCCTGAGCATGCTTCATTTTTTTCCTGCTGTTCAACGCTTTATGCTGATCATTGGGGATGTTGTTCAGAAATAAATGGGGATAAAATTAAATAAATGCAGTAGATGCAAGGTTTTTTTTGAGTGAGATCAGCAACTTTTTTTCTGATGTTTAAAAAAGTCTATTTTTTTTTATATTACTTGCCTAATTTCCTATTGAACTCACTTGTTCCATTATTTATATAGAGATTCTTTTTTTTTTTTTTTTAAAGATTTATTTATTTATTTATTTTGGGCGGGGGTCGGGTTGGGGAGGGAGGGGAGCGGGCAGGCCACTTCAATTGGTCTTTGATTTCTCTATTTTCATCTGTCTTTGTTCTTTGGCTCCTGCGGGCCTCCCATCACGGTGGCGTCTGTTGTCGCAGAGCACCAGCTCTGGGCGCATGCGCTCCAGAGCTCCGGCTCGGTAATTGGACACATCAGTCCAGCCACTCCGTGGCATGTGGGATCTTCCCAGGCCAGGGATCGAACCGGCACCCCTTGCACTGCAAGGCGGCGTCCTTACCCACTGGACCACCAGGGGAAGCCCTATAGAGATTCTTCAATACTGTAAAACTTAGATCTTGTTCTAGGTTAACTATGATATGCAAATATGTTCTCAATGTTTTGGTGATTTTTTTGAATTTGGAATGCATTTTAGCTGTATTCAATTTTAACACACTTTTATTTTTCAGTTGTTTCTTTACAGATTCTGAGCTTTTTGTTACTATACTCAGAAATGCATTCGTACCTCTGACATGACAAATTTTCCAATTGTAAAAAAATATTAAAAAATAAGTTCAGATACCAATTAAAAAAAAATAGCTCCTGCTGCTCTGTATACACCATAAAGTTGTCAGAAATCTGAAGGCGACATCTATATTTGTCTTTCAATATACTTTGCCTTTCACATGTACAGGGATATTTCAAAATAAAAAATAATTCGTACAAGACTAGGATCGTAAAAGAAACTCCCTACCTTGGCACAATCACTTCTCCATTTGGTTATTGACTCCACCTGTTTCTTTAGCCCCTGTGGTATACAGAGATGATTTAGACCAGAAAATACTCCTCTTAAGTGCCGTGGGGATTCCAGCAGTATGAACAGATGTGTATTTTCAGTTCTTTCTGGCTGCAGTGCAGAGGAGAGGTATTTAGGAGGCAGGAAGGGAAGTAAGGAGAGACAGGTAGGGCAGTGATGCCCACCTGGAGCAAACCCAGAATTTGGTCAGAAAAAGCAGAGTTTAAAGCCTCCTTTTCTGAGTTAGGGCCAGAGCACCATTGCCGCTGCGGCAGTGCTGGCCAATTCAGGCGTCCAGACGAAATGCTACTTTGAACCTAGAGAAGAGCGGGACTTTGTGTGGGAGACTGTTCACGGCAGAGCTGGACAGGTGGCAACCCTGCTCTCCTGGCTCCAGCAAGTGGAGCCGGCTCATGGGTGATGGATGGCTTTACATTGTTCTGAGCAAAGCGCAGAGGTGCGGGGGTGGGGGACAGCCTCTGGGGAGCTCAGAGAGGTCTCGGGGCTTTTCTTACATGTTGTCTTCCCCACAGTATCCAGCCAAGGTATTAATTCCATGTTCCAGCCACGTTTCCACCTAGAAATTTCACTATTGTTCCATACACTCTCGTCCACGGTCCTGGTATTTATATTATTGCACATTTCAGCCTCGAAGTGCCTTGAGTTTCAGTGAAAATGAGACAATTAAAATAGTTTGCAAAGCATAGTAAGGTTTTGCTTTTTCTTTTTAAAGGTGGTAAAAATGTGATGGCATGCGATTTAATAGTACACTCCTCCCTTTCTTGAAGGTCCGTGGACATTTCCTGCTCAAGTGTTTTATTTTTGCACTTCATTTTATAACAGATTATTCCCCTGGCTTCCCAGTCTCTGGAGACAACATTCTTTCTCTTAAACACAGGGAAGGCTAACCATTGAAAAATATTAAAAATAAGTTCAGATACCAATTAAAAAAAAATAGCTCCTGCTGCTCTGTATACACCATAAAGTTGTCAGAAATCTGAAGGCGACATCTATATTTGTCTTTCAATATACTTTGCCTTTCACATGTACAGGGATATTTCAAAATAAAAATAATTCGTACAAGACTAGGATCGTAAAAGAACCTCCCTACCTTGGCACAATCACTTCTCCATTTGGTTATTGACTCCACCTGTTTCTTTAGCCCCTGTGGTATACAGAGATGATTTAGACCAGAAAATACTCCTCTTAAGTGCCGTGGGGATTCCAGCAGTATGAACAGATGTGTATTTTCAGTTCTTTCTGGCTGCAGTGCAGAGGAGAGGTATTTAGGAGGCAGGAAGGGAAGTAAGGAGAGACAGGTAGGGCAGTGATGCCCACCTGGAGCAAACCCAGAATTTGGTCAGAAAAAGCAGAGTTTAAAGCCTCCTTTTCTGAGTTAGGGCCAGAGCACCATTGCCGCTGCGGCAGTGCTGGCCAATTCAGGCGTCCAGACGAAATGCTACTTTGAACCTAGAGAAGAGCGGGACTTTGTGTGGGAGACTGTTCACGGCAGAGCTGGACAGGTGGCAACCCTGCTCTCCTGGCTCCAGCAAGTGGAGCCGGCTCATGGGTGATGGATGGCTTTACATTGTTCTGAGCAAAGCGCAGAGGTGCGGGGGTGGGGGACAGCCTCTGGGGAGCTCAGAGAGGTCTCGGGGCTTTTCTTACATGTTGTCTTCCCCACAGTATCCAGCCAAGGTATTAATTCCATGTTCCAGCCACGTTTCCACCTAGAAATTTCACTATTGTTCCATACACTCTCGTCCACGGTCCTGGTATTTATATTATTGCACATTTCAGCCTCGAAGTGCCTTGAGTTTCAGTGAAAATGAGACAATTAAAATAGTTTGCAAAGCATAGTAAGGTTTTGCTTTTTCTTTTTAAAGGTGGTAAAAATGTGATGGCATGCGATTTAATAGTACACTCCTCCCTTTCTTGAAGGTCCGTGGACATTTCCTGCTCAAGTGTTTTATTTTTTTGCACTTCATTTTATAACAGATTATTCCCCCTGGCTTCCCAGTCTCTGGAGACAACATTCTTTCTCTTAAACACAGGGAAGGCTAATGGGTCCTCTGTGTGTGTTTTGTGTGTGTTGGTTTGCCAAGACGATTCTCATGAAAAGGACTAAGATTGCTAAGTCATTTTTTTTAATGTAAGGAGGTCCATGTTTGGGTGTTGAAATTAATTTCCCTTATCTCGCCATACAAATAGCCACCCTGGCTTTTTGATTTATTACCTGGGATGGTTCAGCAGCACTAAAAACAGAGGACGGGAAGACATCACCTTTACGTGGCATCATTAGTCACAGCATTAAAAGCATCGCCCTGAGTGGGGTGCTTTGCACAAGCTCCTGCCCTGCCATGAGAACACCCTGTTTCCGCTCTGTGTGTAGGAGATGTTGGGCCCGTTCATGGATTCCAGGCTGCATTTTTTAGTTCTTAGTAAGTTGCCCCCACCCTAATATTCTTCTTGTCTTGCCTCCCTAACATAGTGTAAAGGAACTTTGTAGATCACAGTTGTAGTCCCTGATTAGAGACAAGGTACTGACTTGGAGAAAAATAATTTATTTGTATTTATTTTTTATGTTTTATTTTATATTAGTGTATAGTTGATTTACAGTGTTAGTTTTGGTGTAAGCAAAGTGTGATTGTTGTATATATAGTGTATCGGTATCTTTTTTAGATTCTTTTCTCACATAGGTTATTACAGAGTATTGAGTACAGTTCCTATACTATACAGTAGGTCCTGTTGATTATCTACTTTGTATATAGTAGTTTGTATATGTTAATCCCAACCTCCCGATTTATCCCTCCCTCTCCTCTTTCCCCTTTGGTAACCGTAGGTTTGTTTTCTAAGTCTGTTTCTGTTTTGCAGATGAGTTCAATTGTATCAGTTTTTAGATTCCACATGTAAGTGATATTGTATGATACTTGTCTTTCTCTGACTTTACTTACTATGGTAATCTCTAGGTTTATCCATATTGCTGCAAATGGCATTATTTCATTCTTTCTCATGGCTAGCCTTATCTTCTTCATCCGTTCATTTGTAAATGGATGTTTAGGTTGCTTTCAAGTGTTGGCTGTTGTAAATAGTGCTGCAGTGAACATTGGAGCTCATCTCAGAAGACTGTATGCTTTATGATTCCATTACTATGACGTTCTTGAAAAGAGAACCACAGTGATGAGGAATGAGTGGTGGCTAAGGGTTTGGTGGGGCAGGAGGGTGTGAATAAGAATGGATGTACAAGGACGATTCAGGGGTGATGGAGCTGTTCTGTATCCTGATCACGGTGGAGATTGTATGAATATATGCTTGTGCTAAAATTCATGGTACTATACACCTCCCATCCCCCAAGTTCACTTTTTGGCAAATTAAAAAGAATCCCGAGCCTCAACTTCTGCCGATGGTCTGAGAGTTGCACCCTGTGTCTCATGGTTCAGCCAGCTCCTGATGGCATTCTGACCCTCCTATCAGGTCCTGTACACTCCACCTCACTTGTGTTTTCCTGACTATGGGCACACTCATCTCTCTGCCTGGAAATTTCTCCCACGTCCTTCTGCACACCCGCCTGAACTGGCTGCTGGGCATCCTTTGCTGCTTAGGTGTGGGGACCCCGCCCTTGCTCTGGGTGAGCTGCCTCTGCATACCAGCCCCTGGGGACTTACATTGATGCTATGCTCACTGCGCTGCCCCCAGGTGCCTGCTGTGGGGGCTACCCGGCCCCCTCAGCTATGAATTGAGGAGAGTGACTTCAGTGCTCACTCCCCAGCTGTGATAGAAAGGCAGTGAAGATGGGAAGGAAGTCTGTGCCCTGGATTCATGGGCGAAAGTCAGCCTTTATTTTGTTTTACGTGTGCCTTTTTCCTGGCTCGGCTGCCCTCTGACCTACTTTAGTAGGTCCTGTTGATTATCTACTTTGTATATAGTAGTTTGTATATGTTAATCCCAACCTCCCGATTTATCCCTCCTCTCCTCTTTCCCTTTGGTAACCGAGTTTTTTCTAAGTCTGTTTCTGTTTTGCAGATGAGTTCAATTGTATCAGTTTTTAGATTCCACATGTAAGTGATATTGTATGATACTTGTCTTTCTCTGACTTTACTTACTATGGTAATCTCTAGGTTTATCCATATTGCTGCAAATGGCATTATTTCATTCTTTCTCATGGCTAGCCTTATCTTCTTCATCCGTTCATTTGTAAATGGATGTTTAGGTTGCTTTCAAGTGTTGGCTGTTGTAAATAGTGCTGCAGTGAACATTGGAGCTCATCTCAGAAGACTGTATGCTTTATGATTCCATTACTATGACGTTCTTGAAAAGAGAACCACAGTGATGAGGAATGAGTGGTGGCTAAGGGTTTGGTGGGGCAGGAGGGTGTGAATAAGAATGGATGTACAAGGACGATTCAGGGGTGATGGAGCTGTTCTGTATCCTGATCACGGTGGAGATTGTATGAATATATGCTTGTGCTAAAATTCATGGTACTATACACCTCCCATCCCCCAAGTTCACTTTTTGGCAAATTAAAAAGAATCCCGAGCCTCAACTTCTGCCGATGGTCTGAGAGTTGCACCCTGTGTCTCATGGTTCAGCCAGCTCCTGATGGCATTCTGACCCTCCTATCAGGTCCTGTACACTCCACCTCACTTGTGTTTTCCTGACTATGGGCACACTCATCTCTCTGCCTGGAAATTTCTCCCACGTCCTTCTGCACACCCGCCTGAACTGGCTGCTGGGCATCCTTTGCTGCTTAGGTGTGGGGACCCCGCCCTTGCTCTGGGTGAGCTGCCTCTGCATACCAGCCCCTGGGGACTTACATTGATGCTATGCTCACTGCGCTGCCCCCAGGTGCCTGCTGTGGGGGCTACCCGGCCCCCTCAGCTATGAATTGAGGAGAGTGACTTCAGTGCTCACTCCCCAGCTGTGATAGAAAGGCAGTGAAGATGGGAAGGAAGTCTGTGCCCTGGATTCATGGGCGAAAGTCAGCCTTTATTTTGTTTTACGTGTGCCTTTTTCCTGGCTCGGCTGCCCTCTGACCTCCTGGCTGAAATTCCTTACCTCCTTTTGCTCTTTCAGCAGGGGAATCCTCTTTTCTGGCTTTGCCCAAACTGCTTGTTAAAAAGCAATAAATCATGGTTTTAAAGACCTTGATAGGCTCTTTTATTCCCTTGGAGCAAACGTAAAATTATGTGGCAGAATCACGACTGCAGAGGGGTTTTCTCACTTTTCCTCAAAGATTAGATGGGTTCTATAGTGTACCATGAAAAGGCATCAGTGTTACAATCCTTATTACGGTTACTGTTTTTACATATTAGGTTGGCCAAAAAGTTCGTTCAGGGTTTTCCATACCATCTTACAGAAAACCCTGAGTAAACTTTTTGGCCAACTCAGTATTTCCTGAGCCCCATTTTCCAAATTTTTCCAAATTCACTTGGGGAGAGAAGAGACTTTTTGAGGGGGTAAAAAAGTAACTTCTGTTCTGGAATCCACAGCAGTAGTGATCATAATAATAACACTTCTTTGGTGCTTACTGTAAGTGCCTTTTGCTGTCTTAAGAAGCAGTTTATATATTATTTCACTTACTCCTCATGGCAACCATAGACGATAGTGGAGTCATAACTTCCCTTTCACACCCATGAAAACCACAGCACAGCACAGAGCGCTTACATCAGGGTAGGGTGGAGCTAGGATTTCAACCCAGGCCATCTGGCTTCACCTTCCAGATGACTGTGGAACAGAGGGAGGAAGGAAGATGGGCGACCTGGTTTTCCTTACTAGGGCCCCAGGCTGACCTCTCTTTCCTTTTCTCCTGGAAGGTATCTCCACCTATTTGCATGGTCTGTAAGATGCTCCACAGTGTCTTGGCATGCTCCTTTTTATTCTTCATCGAAGGATGATTCTGTATTTGTCACCTGATCAGTGTTAGAACATGTCATTGGAATAATTGGAAAAGCAAGCTAAAAATCAAAAAGGCTCACGAAAGCAGTACCCAAAACACAATGTATCTTGAATTGTGCTTTTACAGCTTTCAGAATATTCTCAGTTATGTGTTCTTTAGAGATGCTCCTCACCGTTTCCCATTATCATCTCCTTTCTATGGGTGAGGAAGGTGAGGCCCACAGAGAAAGTGAGTGGCCTGTCCTGCTCGCCCCACTGGTCCATTTAGGACTGGAAAGCAGACTCTGTCTTTCCTTTCTTACCCCCTTCTCCCTTCGTCTGTTCCATTTAAGTTCTTATACATTGAGCAGGAGAAACTGTTCCATATTATTAAGATACAGCAATGTAAATTCATCTTCTTTTCTACATATACTGGTTTTCTTTTGCTGAATGAACACATTGCCATAAACGTAGCACACTTAGCACATCCATTTGTTGCTCACAGTTTCGTAGGTCATAGGTCCGGACATAGAGATGCTGACTTCTGTGCTCAGAGCACCAGAAGGATGAAAGTGTCAGAGGGGTTACCCAGACTGAGTTCTTGTCTGGAGGCTCTGGAGAATAATCTACCTCTTAGCGCAATCAGGTTGTTGGTAGAATTCCTTTCATTGTGGTTGTCCGACTGAGATCGTCATTTTCTTGCTTGTAGCAATCAGCCAGGGGCCACTGCTGGCTTCTGAAGGCTGGCCACAGTTGTCCCCATGTGACCTCCTTTGCCTTGATTCCTTGGTACACTGCATTTTTCTTGGCTCTTGAATGTTGGACCTTGCCCATTTCTGATCTCTAAGCTCTAAATTAAATTGCAAAATATGAAGTCCATGTGATTCTTCCAGGTCTGCTCAGAGTATCTCCCTCTCCTAAGGTCAGCTGATTTTGGACCATGATTATAGCTGCAAAATCCTTTAGTTTAATCCTGTCATAGTGTTTGATTATCTGAAACAAACAGTAGGGATGTGGGAGGTCATCTTAGAATTGTACCTACTGCCAATACATTACAGTGTTTAAAAAGGTAAAGGCAGAAACCAGGGCCAACTCTGAGCTATTTATTTTTCAGTAGTAATTACATAAATTCCTTTATGCCTTTTGCCAACCCGATACATTTTGTATTTATTAGGCCATTTGATTAAAAGCATATTTATAATTTGTGTGGGGGTTTTTTTGCCATAAAAGGATTGAAAAAAGATGAGGTAGGCAGAAAATTGTTGAACAACGCCATTAACTATCACCACCTATTCAGTAAGTCCCTCTCTTTTGGGAGGCATTATTTTAACCTGTTCTTTTCTTCTCAGCCTCTGTGGTCCATCTCCTTGAACTCTCTTCCTCTGCTCCTTGACTGTGTCATTCCTTGTCTACTTGTAGGTGTCATTTTAAATATCATCTCCTCACGGATGTATTTCTTGATGGCCTTACATAGTAGGTTAAGAACAATAAATATGTGAAGTTGTTTTACTCAAGCTTCCTCTGTAGTAACTCTCTAATTTCTTCTGAATTTGTGGATTTCCAGTATCTTATCTCTTGTTTCTCATAGACTGTTAGCCTTGCAAGTAGAGACTTCATAGGCCTAGTGCCTGGACTGTGCTTGGTATAGAGGAGGCAAAATAATGTGTGTAATTTTTGTGTAAATGGAAAGTTTGTCAGGGGGTCCACTAGCGCTTCTAGATAGGCTGAGCCAAACAGTTTTTTCCTTTCATTGTGGTTGTCCGACTGAGATCGTCATTTTCTTGCTTGTAGCAATCAGCCAGGGGCCACTGCTGGCTTCTGAAGGCTGGCCACAGTTGTCCCCATGTGACCTCCTTTGCCTTGATTCCTTGGTACACTGCATTTTTCTTGGCTCTTGAATGTTGGACCTTGCCCATTTCTGATCTCTAAGCTCTAAATTAAATTGCAAAATATGAAGTCCATGTGATTCTTCCAGGTCTGCTCAGAGTATCTCCCTCTCCTAAGGTCAGCTGATTTTGGACCATGATTATAGCTGCAAAATCCTTTAGTTTAATCCTGTCATAGTGTTTGATTATCTGAAACAAACAGTAGGGATGTGGGAGGTCATCTTAGAATTGTACCTACTGCCAATACATTACAGTGTTTAAAAAGGTAAAGGCAGAAACCAGGGCCAACTCTGAGCTATTTATTTTTCAGTAGTAATTACATAAATTCCTTTATGCCTTTTGCCAACCCGATACATTTTGTATTTATTAGGCCATTTGATTAAAAGCATATTTATAATTTGTGTGGGGGTTTTTTTGCCATAAAAGGATTGAAAAAAGATGAGGTAGGCAGAAAATTGTTGAACAACGCCATTAACTATCACCACCTATTCAGTAAGTCCCTCTCTTTTGGGAGGCATTATTTTAACCTGTTCTTTTCTTCTCAGCCTCTGTGGTCCATCTCCTTGAACTCTCTTCCTCTGCTCCTTGACTGTGTCATTCCTTGTCTACTTGTAGGTGTCATTTTAAATATCATCTCCTCACGGATGTATTTCTTGATGGCCTTACATAGTAGGTTAAGAACAATAAATATGTGAAGTTGTTTTACTCAAGCTTCCTCTGTAGTAACTCTCTAATTTCTTCTGAATTTGTGGATTTCCAGTATCTTATCTCTTGTTTCTCATAGACTGTTAGCCTTGCAAGTAGAGACTTCATAGGCCTAGTGCCTGGACTGTGCTTGGTATAGAGGAGGCATCAAAATAATGTGTGTAATTTTTGTGTAAATGGAAAGTTTTACATTTGTTTAGAAACGTTGTTAGAGTAGTGAACCAAGTTAATCATGAGGTCACTGCTAAAGCATTTGTTCTTTATAAGGTAAGTAGATGTGCTCAATCGTGTCCAACTCTTTGCAGCCCCATGGACTGTAGCCCATCAGGCTCTTCTGTCCATGGGATTTTACCAGGCAAAAATACAGGTGTGGGTTGCCATACCCTCCTCTAGGGGGTCTTCCTAATCCAGGGATCAAACCCTCTTAGTCTCCTGCATTGGCAGGCAGTTTCTTTACCACTAGTGCCACCTGGGAAGCCCCATTTGTTGTTTGAAAAGCACCTAGTTAACTATCATAAAATTCTAGAAAGAGAGGGGAATTCTACAAGTGGGGGCACCAAAGAGGAGCAGTTTCCATATTGTCCTCTGAAATATGCAGGCCACTGGGCAGGAGGCGGGTGAGGAGTCTACGAATCACACACCATCCAATGTTTGGATCAGGGTTTCCTGCCTCAAGACCGAGGCCTCTTTCCCCTCAGCTCTCCTTTCAATGAATATCTCCTCTCTCTGACTTTCTCCTAAGCTTCACCTTCACCTCCAAGCAGTCCTTGACCCACTTTGACCTTGGGCATTTTAGCCTCCCTGAGCCCTGTTTTTCTCCTCTGTAAAATGAGTACAGTAATTTACACCTTGAAAAGTCATTGGAAGGACAAAAGGACAGTGAATGCAAACGCCTGACTCACACTGAGATTAATAAATGCTGTTTCCATTATTAGACTCTGCATATCTGACATAGAATTGAAGTGCTCATCTTAACAACTGTTTTTTGGAAACATTTTTTTTAAATATCATCTCCTCACGGATGTATTTCTTGATGGCCTTACATAGTAGGTTAAGAACAATAAATATGTGAAGTTGTTTTACTCAAGCTTCCTCTGTAGTAACTCTCTAATTTCTTCTGAATTTGTGGATTTCCAGTATCTTATCTCTTGTTTCTCATAGACTGTTAGCCTTGCAAGTAGAGACTTCATAGGCCTAGTGCCTGGACTGTGCTTGGTATAGAGGAGGCATCAAAATAATGTGTGTAATTTTTGTGTAAATGGAAAGTTTTACATTTGTTTAGAAACGTTGTTAGAGTAGTGAACCAAGTTAATCATGAGGTCACTGCTAAAGCATTTGTTCTTTATAAGGTAAGTAGATGTGCTCAATCGTGTCCAACTCTTTGCAGCCCCATGGACTGTAGCCCATCAGGCTCTTCTGTCCATGGGATTTTACCAGGCAAAAATACAGGTGTGGGTTGCCATACCCTCCTCTAGGGGGTCTTCCTAATCCAGGGATCAAACCCTCTTAGTCTCCTGCATTGGCAGGCAGTTTCTTTACCACTAGTGCCACCTGGGAAGCCCCATTTGTTGTTTGAAAAGCACCTAGTTAACTATCATAAAATTCTAGAAAGAGAGGGGAATTCTACAAGTGGGGGCACCAAAGAGGAGCAGTTTCCATATTGTCCTCTGAAATATGCAGGCCACTGGGCAGGAGGCGGGTGAGGAGTCTAAATCACACACCATCCAATGTTTGGATCAGGGTTTCCTGCCTCAAGACCGAGGCCTCTTTCCCCTCAGCTCTCCTTTCAATGAATATCTCCTCTCTCTGACTTTCTCCTAAGCTTCACCTTCACCTCCAAGCAGTCCTTGACCCACTTTGACCTTGGGCATTTTAGCCTCCCTGAGCCCTGTTTTTCTCCTCTGTAAAATGAGTACAGTAATTTACACCTTGAAAAGTCATTGGAAGGACAAAAGGACAGTGAATGCAAACGCCTGACTCACACTGAGATTAATAAATGCTGTTTCCATTATTAGACTCTGCATATCTGACATAGAATTGAAGTGCTCATCTTAACAACTGTTTTTTGGAAACATTTTTTTTTTAAAGATTACCATAGATTATAGGGTTGCTGGAGATAATAGTCTACTTAATTGATTTTTATCATCATATACCAACTAAAGACTACCTAGTTTGAAATCAGTGTATTTCATGTACAACTATCCTGAGCACGATTTATATACCTTTTTTTTTTTTTTTTTTTTTTTGATGATTCAGAAGTCACTCCAGAGCCTTTGTAGTTCCTCTGGACTTTTATTGTGAACTCCAGTCAGCATTTTATTACAGCCCTTTAGAAGTATTGGTCACTGGCAGGTTCTGAAAAGCAATCTGTGTCTGTCTGCTTACCTCTTCCTATTCCTTAATACATGATAGAAAAATCATGTGTTGCATTAAACACAGACTGGCTTGCCTCTGCCTGCTCTCTTCCCGTTGCTCCTCTTTTTGGTGGGGAGGACTCTCCTGCCCCAGCTTGTGCCAGGAGGTGATGGAGCTGGAGCAGTAATGGCCTTGGAGCTGAGGAAGAGTGGTTAGTGGGCCTTCAAAGAGCTCATTTTCCGTAAACGACCAGAGGTTCCTCAGAATCAGTCCAGCTCTTCTCACATTTCCAAGGAGACCATTCTAGGAGCAATAAGGCAAGGTTGAGCAGTTTCCATTTCTTCTTCTTCTCCCACTGTAAAAGCACTTATTGGATGAATTCTCAAGCCAGACTGGACAGTATCAGAAAATGTTGAGATGGAAGCATAGGGCAGCGTCTGTTTTGTTTATTATGGGGACCATGTCTACACTCAGAGCTGCATTCCTATCTTTCCATTTATTTTTGCCTTTTAATTCCCTTAGTGTGATCTAGCAGAGTCCATGTCTTGTTACATTGCAGTAGCATTGGAAATCTGTATTTCTGATGTCATTCCTGCCATCTGAACCCAGAACAGAGCTCCACATCTCAATGTAGGCTCCAGTTTCCTCTCCTGTAAGATGGGGCTATTCATTTCTTATAAGGGGGTTTTCTAATAAGGAAAGAAAATGTCCTGCAGATTTGGAAAAAACATTTTTTAAATCACCATGCCCCTACTTTTATTTTTATGTTTAGTCTTAACATGCAAAATCAGGATGCTGCCATTTTCAAAGTTGTTAGTCTGCATTCATCATATTTCTAGGTGAAGTATCTGAAAGTGATTATAGGTAATAAATATCTTTTTTAAAAAAAACTTATTGCAGAGGCAGTTTTTCCACTGTTAATGAGCGTAATTTGACTTGGTTGAAGGATTGCAGTTTTTAAGAATTAATGCAGTAATCCAATTCGAAGATTTAAAGAGATCTAAGATTTTTCACAGGTCGCATGCTAGTGAATGTGCTGCTCTCACATAGCAGCTAATGGACTTGAACGCCAGTCTGTCATTACCGTTCCCTCCCCAAGAGCAGCTATGCCCTTGGTAGTGAGTCTGCTTTCCAGGCAATGCAGGTTATTTAGAAGTATGGTGCATTCGTAACACTTTTGAGAGATAGTATCCTATTACCCGCAGCCCCTAATTACTATAAAAACTGGGGTTATCTTTCTTAATTACACGTTTGAATCCTAATCTGCTAAGGTCTGAGAAATATCAGACTCAGAGGAACTGTCTTCTCGCCTTTCTTTTTCAGAGAAGGGCCTTTTATTTTATTCTTATTATTTTTTTTAGTGTATCCTTAAAAGCTAATTCCTGTATCATTGAATTTGTACCCATAGGTTAATTCATGTGAAGACAAAGATTACATGTGTGGTATTAAGAACTTTCTATTTTTAATAATGAGGTATTATGAATAGCTAACTATTTTGTAAAGCCTTATTTGTAAAGGAAAGCTCTTCTTTCCCACTGGACAGTATCAGAAAATGTTGAGATGGAAGCATAGGGCAGCGTCTGTTTTGTTTATTATGGGGACCATGTCTACACTCAGAGCTGCATTCCTATCTTTCCATTTATTTTTGCCTTTTAATTCCCTTAGTGTGATCTAGCAGAGTCCATGTCTTGTTACATTGCAGTAGCATTGGAAATCTGTATTTCTGATGTCATTCCTGCCATCTGAACCCAGAACAGAGCTCCACATCTCAATGTAGGCTCCAGTTTCCTCTCCTGTAAGATGGGGCTATTCATTTCTTATAAGGGGGTTTTCTAATAAGGAAAGAAAATGTCCTGCAGATTTGGAAAAAACATTTTTTAAATCACCATGCCCCTACTTTTATTTTTATGTTTAGTCTTAACATGCAAAATCAGGATGCTGCCATTTTCAAAGTTGTTAGTCTGCATTCATCATATTTCTAGGTGAAGTATCTGAAAGTGATTATAGGTAATAAATATCTTTTTTAAAAAAAACTTATTGCAGAGGCAGTTTTTCCACTGTTAATGAGCGTAATTTGACTTGGTTGAAGGATTGCAGTTTTTAAGAATTAATGCAGTAATCCAATTCGAAGATTTAAAGAGATCTAAGATTTTTCACAGGTCGCATGCTAGTGAATGTGCTGCTCTCACATAGCAGCTAATGGACTTGAACGCCAGTCTGTCATTACCGTTCCCTCCCAAGAGCAGCTATGCCCTTGGTAGTGAGTCTGCTTTCCAGGCAATGCAGGTTATTTAGAAGTATGGTGCATTCGTAACACTTTTGAGAGATAGTATCCTATTACCCGCAGCCCCTAATTACTATAAAAACTGGGGTTATCTTTCTTAATTACACGTTTGAATCCTAATCTGCTAAGGTCTGAGAAATATCAGACTCAGAGGAACTGTCTTCTCGCCTTTCTTTTTCAGAGAAGGGCCTTTTATTTTATTCTTATTATTTTTTTTAGTGTATCCTTAAAAGCTAATTCCTGTATCATTGAATTTGTACCCATAGGTTAATTCATGTGAAGACAAAGATTACATGTGTGGTATTAAGAACTTTCTATTTTTAATAATGAGGTATTATGAATAGCTAACTATTTTGTAAAGCCTTATTTGTAAAGGATATTGGAAATGCTCTTCTTTCCCAATTCCATTGTGTTTCCTACATATGAAAAACATCCCATTTTGAAGCAATTAGAAGCCTGCTATTCTCTTTTCACGTGTGTGTACACTCAGGAACCTTTGTTCCTTAATTAGGAGAAGGACTAGAGCTCATTAATTGTGGTTCCAAGTGAGTCTGCTCAAATGCTGAGGCACTAATATACTCCAAGGAAAGAGCTAGTCTAAATTTGAGAGGCTCTCAGCAGTTCCGAGAACCATGACACAATACATAAGCAGCAGAGGGTCCTTGTAGGGTCCACCTCACATCCTGGCCTGTCCTTGAGGGCCCAGCTAGCTGCTCATCAGTTCTAAAGCCACAGGAATATATGTCCTCACAGAAGTGGGGAAAGGGAGAAGGTACAACTTAGGTAGGAAATCTAGAACTTTGTCTGTTGAAAATCTGTGATCTTAAATAAATAATTTTTTTAAAAGATTAGGAATGCCTTTCAGATTTTTGAAAAACTAGAGGACCCCATGTAGATGCCTGCAGATGTTATTGAAAGTGAGTGAATTGATGGAAAACATGATAGAAGCCAGATATCCTAATGTTTTCTAGGCTGATTTTCATTGCTGGCATGAGCACTGGATACATTACAAGAGTTTTGAAAGCTAAAACTCCCAAACTGAATTGGCAGATCCTTGGGCCCGCATCTTTGTCATCAACAAGAGCCCTAGTTTCCACAACAAGAACAGACATTTCCCAGCCTCTAAGAACATTGACGCATCTACATGTTCCCAGAAATACGGATAGAACGAATGGTGGGCTCATCTCACTCATCAAGATCCGAGTTCCAGAAGCAGGGAGATGAGCAGCTTGAGTGGAAACTCTCAGACCACATAGATGATGTTGTCCCATGGGTTGCCTGGCCTGGTGAGGAAACACTGAAATGAAGGATGAGAAGAGGAAAGCCAAGTGTCAGTTTGGAAACCATAGAGTGGAAATTTGCACCTAATTTGAGGGATAGTCACTTGTCTTCCAGAAGATTCTGTTCAGTCAGGTAGCTACCACTCCTGCCAGAGAATAAACTGCCTTTCCCCTCTCATGTTGATGGAAGGCATTATTAACAAAAGGGAGCACTTCATAAAAGTGGAAGAGATCTGGCAAGTAAAAGCCTGATACCATTTCCCCTGTGCTGACAATGGTATGTGTCAAAAACAGTGAATTTGGAAACAAATATTATTTCCCTGAAATGCTCTACCATTTAAAGAGACATGTCCAGCTAGCAGACATGTCTCTATATTTTTGCATAATAATAATAATACATTTTTAAATAATATAGTTTATTTATATATGTGTATGTATATTTCTCCACCAGTGATCTTTTTTTTAATATTTCTCAGAGAAAGGAAAATCGATTTTAAAATGTAAAAACCTGTGCTTCAATTGAGGATGCAGAAATCTCATTGCAGTATTTATTCCGAACCTGCTCTCATAATGTTCAGTCAAGGAGAAAACAGCAAAAAACAGTTGTTGATGGACTTAGCACAGAACTGGATTAAATAAGCATTAGTCTACTGAAGCTGATTACAGGAATATGAAAATGCAGTATCTTAATGGTACATATTTTTATGTGGCAGCTCAGTTGCCTTTCATTTTGCAGCTAATATGTCTATTCTTATGAGTCATTTACTTCTTTAATTACCTTTTGCAGGCAAGGCACCGTGGTATATTAATGTGAATGATTTTTACTGCCAGTTTATCATACAATGCCCCAGAAGTTGAAAGGCGTAATTGACTTGGAAGAACAGCTCATGAAGGAAACAATATTTAGTTGACAGTTTTCCTTGTACTCTCTGTTGACGTTTATGAGTTTACACTATGCTAAAGGAGTAATAAACACAATTTTCTTTCATAACAGGAAAAGGTAGCTTCTCAAATACATTTGTGGGAAAAATGCGTTTGTTCATTTTGTGAATAATATGAAAATAACACATTTCCAGTGATAAGACCTCTCAGATTGCCAATTGAATTAAACCTTTGAAAGTGCATTATAACCTGTCTCAGAGCATTAGGAGATATTAGGGTTCATGTGATTGAATCGATTTAATGAATATTTAAATTATAGACAGATTTGGATAAATCATATTTAAATCTAGGTGTTAGAGGGAGACTATTTGGCCTCATCCTCCCAATTTCCAGAGGCAAGGAAAGCGGGAAGGGAGCTGGGAAACTGTCTGAAGGAAGATTTTCTTTCTCCCAAGGCGAGGGGAAGTCTGACAGTACATTTTAGGGGAATAAAAAAAGAAGGGGCTGTCAGTATGGCTCCTTTTAAGGTCTGGGCTTTAAACTCAAGACCTGGGTGGCTCACTGCTCTTCTGGTGTCTGGAGTTGACGGGGGCAGTGACCAAGTGCTCTTGTTTTTAACCATCACTTCCAAGGTGCCCTGGGCCCTCCACTGGCTCGCTGGCTCTTGGACAGGCCCTGGTTTGGCACATTGGTTTCGAGGGAGTTAAACTTTTCACAGTTTTCTGGATTGTTTGCAGTTCAGTCCTGTGCAGCATAATGAAAGTTTTCTAGCCATCTGTTGTTAAGCTGGCGGGGAGCAAGGCCAGTATATCCAAACAAAGTTCTGGCCTGCTGTAAACGGAACCTGTCGGTTTAGCATAGCTTTCCTGACCCTTCCAGCGATCAGGGCAGCCCTTGGTACCAGGCACTCACTGCATGGAGCTTTCAAAAGGGAACTGTTTTCGGGGTGGGGGTTGAAGGCCTGTTTACTTTTTCCCTCCATGTTCCTCTCACCGGCTTGGACTAGTTTATACTTAATCTTTAAATGGATAAATGGTTACTTGTGCCCTCTTCTTTTTTGGAGATGGAAGCATTCAGTCTTAATGGGTGGGAGAGTGTACCTTTTAGAACTAGGTGTGAGTGTCTACGAATGTGTGTCAGGCGGCAGTGATTTAAAAGGGTGTTCTACCCAGTTGTTTGTGTTTCATCATTTCGTCTTGCAGGGTTTAGGCACAAACAGTTCAGGCAGTGGATGCTCCGATATTTATTGCTTACCTTATTAACTCAAAGCATTTCCTAACTTGAAAAGGACTCCCCTACCCCCTTTCTTTTGCATTTTATATTTATTATCAAAAGTTTAATACACAGGCTGACTTAGAGAATAGCCATTGGAATGTGCTCCCAGCTCTGTGGGGTGTTTCCTATTCCTCTGTTTTTATTTACAAGTTGTATGTATTGCTTTTAATTGCCCAGCTTAACCTGAAAATCATTTCATTGCTTTGTGGTACTTCTGTTTCAGATTTCCTGTTTCACAGTGTTTGCTTGCCTTTCTTTGCAACACTCCTGTTCATTTCAGATCCTTGATGTGCATATATGTCTGTATCACTTTCCCCAAGGGAGGAAGTCTAAAACGGGGGTACATTTTAGGGGAATAAAAAAAGAAGGGGCTGTCAGTATGGCTCCTTTTAAGGTCTGGGCTTTAAACTCAAGACCTGGGTGGCTCACTGCTCTTCTGGTGTCTGGAGTTGACGGGGGCAGTGACCAAGTGCTCTTGTTTTTAACCATCACTTCCAAGGTGCCCTGGGCCCTCCACTGGCTCGCTGGCTCTTGGACAGGCCCTGGTTTGGCACATTGGTTTCGAGGGAGTTAAACTTTTCACAGTTTTCTGGATTGTTTGCAGTTCAGTCCTGTGCAGCATAATGAAAGTTTTCTAGCCATCTGTTGTTAAGCTGGCGGGGAGCAAGGCCAGTATATCCAAACAAAGTTCTGGCCTGCTGTAAACGGAACCTGTCGGTTTAGCATAGCTTTCCTGACCCTTCCAGCGATCAGGGCAGCCCTTGGTACCAGGCACTCACTGCATGGAGCTTTCAAAAGGGAACTGTTTTCGGGGTGGGGGTTGAAGGCCTGTTTACTTTTTCCCTCCATGTTCCTCTCACCGGCTTGGACTAGTTTATACTTAATCTTTAAATGGATAAATGGTTACTTGTGCCCTCTTCTTTTTTGGAGATGGAAGCATTCAGTCTTAATGGGTGGGAGAGTGTACCTTTTAGAACTAGGTGTGAGTGTCTACGAATGTGTGTCAGGCGGCAGTGATTTAAAAGGGTGTTCTACCCAGTTGTTTGTGTTTCATCATTTCGTCTTGCAGGGTTTAGGCACAAACAGTTCAGGCAGTGGATGCTCCGATATTTATTGCTTACCTTATTAACTCAAAGCATTTCCTAACTTGAAAAGGACTCCCCTACCCCCTTTCTTTTGCATTTTATATTTATTATCAAAAGTTTAATACACAGGCTGACTTAGAGAATAGCCATTGGAATGTGCTCCCAGCTCTGTGGGGTGTTTCCTATTCCTCTGTTTTTATTTACAAGTTGTATGTATTGCTTTTAATTGCCCAGCTTAACCTGAAAATCATTTCATTGCTTTGTGGTATTCTGTAATACATGTTTACTTCGTATTTCCTGTTTCACAGTGTTTGCTTGCCTTTCTTTGCAACACTCCTGTTCATTTCAGATCCTTGATGTGCATATATGTCTGTATCTCAACACCTGTCTAAGCCTACCTCTAACCTTTGTGGGTTTCCTTTTGTTAATGACACCTTGTAGGTGCTGTTGTATTTTTATCTTGGTCTTGTTGTAGTGTATTTCCTGTCCAGTATTTGCTACATTCGTGCTCTGTTAAGAGTGGGCTCTGGGGAGCCATTGTCAAACCTCTGTATCCATCTCAATTGATTAAAATATCCAGAGAGAATGGCCACTATCATTGAATAACTATGTCAGCAACTCCCCTGGTTGCCTTAACCCCTCTAGATGAGGAGCAGACCACAGTCCCACATAGTTACAAAGGAAAAAGGATGCACATTTGTCTGAAGCACCAACAGGAGTGTATTTGGATTCAACTTTTAACTGCATCCAGGAATATCCATGGGTCGGGGACTCCAAAAAAAGTGGTGAGGTGTAGAGAAGGAGCAGAAGAACCAAAGGAATAATAATAATAATAAAGGAGCCACAAGGCTTCTCCTTTAAGGGACCAAGAGGTTTGCAAGAGTGAAAAATAGTCAATTTAAAATTTAAATGAATGCACTTACTTAGAAATACCATACAGTCATAATCTGTTTGTAAGGTGACTGACATATAAAGTGCTTTTTTGTTTTAAGGTAAAAAGAATTATCTGGAGTAGAGTTTCGGGTGTAAATGTCAGGTGCACCGTAACGTGTGTTCACTCCCAGAGTCAAGCAAATAACCTTGGCATTTAGGACACTGTCTCTTAGAACATGAAATTGTTTTTTGTTGTCTGTCTTTTTTTTTTTTTAAAGAGGACTACATTAAGGGGTCACCTATTAGCTGTGTTTTTGCTGTCTTAAACTCAGCCCTTCTGTCTATTAAAATCAAACCACTGTGTAAACATTCCAGTGTTGTTCTTGGTCTCTACAATGGCCACTGGGATCAGGTTTCACCTGCCTGCACATCTTCAAGCAATTAGAGCAATTAGCGTGAAGCCATTTCACATTCAAGGATTCAAGGTCTATAGTGACATTCAAGTCCAGGAGAAGTCTGAAAGGGAGAGAGAGGAAGGGGCCCAGAGCATGGCCACTCTTCCATGGCCCTAAGCAGACAATTTCTCTTTTAAGAATGGTAGCTCTTTAATGATATTATTATGAAGTTTTTTTAAATGACTGATCAGTAGTTGTTTATATCAAAAACCCCAACAGCCATTTAATTATACTAATGAAGGTCTTTATACATGGCAGATTTTAAAAAGTCTTTTAATGGCCGTGAGAAATGGAGTGCTCCTGCTCCTTGTATCACTGTGGGAGTGACAGCATTCGTGCTCTGTTAAGAGTGGGCTCTGGGGAGCCATTGTCAAACCTCTGTATCCATCTCAATTGATTAAAATATCCAGAGAGAATGGCCACTATCATTGAATAACTATGTCAGCAACTCCCCTGGTTGCCTTAACCCCTCTAGATGAGGAGCAGACCACAGTCCCACATAGTTACAAAGGAAAAAGGATGCACATTTGTCTGAAGCACCAACAGGAGTGTATTTGGATTCAACTTTTAACTGCATCCAGGAATATCCATGGGTCGGGGACTCCAAAAAAAGTGGTGAGGTGTAGAGAAGGAGCAGAAGAACCAAAGGAATAATAATAATAATAAAGGAGCCACAAGGCTTCTCCTTTAAGGGACCAAGAGGTTTGCAAGAGTGAAAAATAGTCAATTTAAAATTTAAATGAATGCACTTACTTAGAAATACCATACAGTCATAATCTGTTTGTAAGGTGACTGACATATAAAGTGCTTTTTTGTTTTAAGGTAAAAAGAATTATCTGGAGTAGAGTTTCGGGTGTAAATGTCAGGTGCACCGTAACGTGTGTTCACTCCCAGAGTCAAGCAAATAACCTTGGCATTTAGGACACTGTCTCTTAGAACATGAAATTGTTTTTTGTTGTCTGTCTTTTTTTTTTTTTAAAGAGGACTACATTAAGGGGTCACCTATTAGCTGTGTTTTTGCTGTCTTAAACTCAGCCCTTCTGTCTATTAAAATCAAACCACTGTGTAAACATTCCAGTGTTGTTCTTGGTCTCTACAATGGCCACTGGGATCAGGTTTCACCTGCCTGCACATCTTCAAGCAATTAGAGCAATTAGCGTGAAGCCATTTCACATTCAAGGATTCAAGGTCTATAGTGACATTCAAGTCCAGGAGAAGTCTGAAAGGGAGAGAGAGGAAGGGGCCCAGAGCATGGCCACTCTTCCATGGCCCTAAGCAGACAATTTCTCTTTTAAGAATGGTAGCTCTTTAATGATATTATTATGAAGTTTTTTTAAATGACTGATCAGAAGTTGTTTATATCAAAAAACCCCAACAGCCATTTAATTATACTAATGAAGGTCTTTATACATGGCAGATTTTTAAAAAAGTCTTTTAATGGCCGTGAGAAATGGAGTGCTCCTGCTCCTTGTATCACTGTGGGAGTGACAGCATTCTTTGCAGAGGAAGGATGTATTTTATAATATATAAAGGAATTTGCTTTCCACTTTACATGGTGGACCCCTCCCTCTTTTGGGTTAAAGAGAACCAGTATAGCAATGTAGAATATTTAGGTGGCAGACTTTGGTAAGTAGTAAAAGGAACTTTTTTTTTTTTTTTTTTTTATGCTTTGCTTGGAGAAGAATATTGGCAACTTTCATATATTGAACTAGTACAGTTTAAAGACAAATGACCAACTTAGCACATCAGACAGCTGTGCAAGCATGACCAAAGGTGCCTTTTACAAAACTGGCTCAGGATTCGGGAGGGTTTTTTGTTATGTTTGTTTGTTTTGTTTGTTTTTCACATGTGTAGCTTAGTTACCCTGGAATCTGGTTTGCAGGAGGCAAACCCTAAACTAATTACAGCTTTTTAAATCGGTTAGTAGATTTTTAAATCCACATTGCACTGTTGGGTTATTATGCAGAGGTGGGGGGTGGGGCTAATTTTCAAAATGCAAGGGTGCTGCAGAGAAGATCTGGCTCTGTGCTCCCAGGAGGTGTTTGCAATCAGGAGTAACCACAGGCTAAATTATAACATGGATTCTCCTGCCCTTTAACCTGATGCTGCCTGTTCACATTCACTGTTTGTTAACAAACAGCTCTAAGCACAAAATTGTTGGGAGAATTACTTTTTCATTATATGCACTGACTTTAATTAGAATAAGCAGCTTATTTTTAAAAGAAATAATTGTGTGCCTCTAAGAAAGTTCTTGCCATAATTCCTTTATGAAATTGCCTTAGTTGACTTCAGAGTGAGTAGGTGTTGAACAGTTCTCTATCCATCGCCCTGAACTCATCTATCAGCTTGACATAGGCTGGGGCAATTGTTCATTCGGTTTAATTTTAGCCAATCAGAGCATGGCCACTCTTCCATGGCCCTAAGCAGACAATTTCTCTTTAAGAATGGTAGCTCTTTAATGATATTATTATGAAGTTTTTTTAAATTACTGATCAGAAGTTGTTTATATCAAAAAACCCCACCAGCCATTTAATTATGCTAATGAAGGTCTTTATACATGGCAGATTTTTAAAAAAGTCTTTTAATGGCCGTGAGAAATGGAGTGCTCCTGCTCCTTGTATCACTGTGGGAGTGACAGCATTCTTTGCAGAGGAAGGATGTATTTTATAATATATAAAGGAATTTGCTTTCCACTTTACATGGTGGACCCCTCCCTCTTTTGGGTTAAAGAGAACCAGTATAGCAATGTAGAATATTTAGGTGGCAGACTTTGGTAAGTAGTAAAAGGAACTTTTTTTTTTTTTTTTTTTTATGCTTTGCTTGGAGAAGAATATTGGCAACTTTCATATATTGAACTAGTACAGTTTAAAGACAAATGACCAACTTAGCACATCAGACAGCTGTGCAAGCATGACCAAAGGTGCCTTTTACAAAACTGGCTCAGGATTCGGGAGGGTTTTTTGTTATGTTTGTTTGTTTTGTTTGTTTTTCACATGTGTAGCTTAGTTACCCTGGAATCTGGTTTGCAGGAGGCAAACCCTAAACTAATTACAGCTTTTTAAATCGGTTAGTAGATTTTTAAATCCACATTGCACTGTTGGGTTATTATGCAGAGGTGGGGGGTGGGGCTAATTTTCAAAATGCAAGGGTGCTGCAGAGAAGATCTGGCTCTGTGCTCCCAGGAGGTGTTTGCAATCAGGAGTAACCACAGGCTAAATTATAACATGGATTCTCCTGCCCTTTAACCTGATGCTGCCTGTTCACATTCACTGTTTGTTAACAAACAGCTCTAAGCACAAAATTGTTGGGAGAATTACTTTTTCATTATATGCACTGACTTTAATTAGAATAAGCAGCTTATTTTTAAAAGAAATAATTGTGTGCCTCTAAGAAAGTTCTTGCCATAATTCCTTTATGAAATTGCCTTAGTTGACTTCAGAGTGAGTAGGTGTTGAACAGTTCTCTATCCATCGCCCTGAACTCATCTATCAGCTTGACATAGGCTGGGGCAATCCTGTTCATTCGGTAATTAGCCATTTCTTAGGGACCTGAATTGCTCAGAGGTCTCTTGCCCAGTCTCGAAGCACTTAGGGCTCTTCTGTTGAGGTCTGGCTTTCCTGGCGCCCAGGCTGTGTGCATTTTGAAACTGCATTACAGAGCAGACGCAAGCGACACTAATTCAGTGCAGCATGCTGGACACCAGGCGAGGTGAAGGTCTATCTCTTTCCCTTACGCCTTGGAAATGGATTTTCTAGGAAGTCATTTGCAACGTTTGTAACTAGACTGGCTGAGTTAAACAGGAACAGTTGAATCGGACACTCCACCCCTTCTGAAAGTGGAGAGACAGGCATCTAAGAGCTGCGGGGCTCAGAAGGGAGGTAAGGCAGTAAACCAGATCGTTCCGTTTTTTTCCCCTCCTAGCCTCGTCCTCTGTTTCTCTGATCTGCCTTTTGAACTGTTTTTGTGGCTGATCAGTTCCACCTAATATGCCTCTTGATTTCTGCTATTGTAATACTCAGACGACATGCTGTTCTCTTGGTTTTTATAAGCTTTAGATGCTTCTGCCTGTCATATTCTGGCGGTTTATCTTCAGCGTCTGGATTTGCTTTCAGACTTGAATGTCTATCAGGCTGCCGTTGCTTTGAATGTGAGATCAAAAGAAGATGAATTCCAGTAAAAAATTTCCTTCTATGAAGAAAAGATTGGGGCCTATGTAAACATCCCACTGACAGTTCCCAATGAGTTATTTTCGCCGAGTATTAGCACCTGGATGACAGACAGTCCAGCATTCCATGCTCGGTAACGAATCAGTTGCTTCCATGGCAGAGGAACATTGCCACAACAGCAGTGCATTTTTAGAAGGAATCCTTTTTTCTCTTCGTCTTCCCCCTCCCCCTTTTCTTTCTTCTTTTTTTTTTTTTTTTTTTTGAATATGGCTTCAACTCTTCATCCTACTTTTCAAGCTGACTTCTCTGCCTTCAGCAGTTTACTTTTCGTCATAATATCTGTCAAGTTACTCGGGTGACAGAAGACAGTTCTCTATCCACCCGCCCTGAACTCATCTATCAGCTTGACATAGGCTGGGGCAATCCTGTTCATTCGGTAATTAGCCATTTCTTAGGGACCTGAATTGCTCAGAGGTCTCTTGCCCAGTCTCGAAGCACTTAGGGCTCTTCTGTTGAGGTCTGGCTTTCCTGGCGCCCAGGCTGTGTGCATTTTGAAACTGCATTACAGAGCAGACGCAAGCGACACTAATTCAGTGCAGCATGCTGGACACCAGGCGAGGTGAAGGTCTATCTCTTTCCCTTACGCCTTGGAAATGGATTTTCTAGGAAGTCATTTGCAACGTTTGTAACTAGACTGGCTGAGTTAAACAGGAACAGTTGAATCGGACACTCCACCCCTTCTGAAAGTGGAGAGACAGGCATCTAAGAGCTGCGGGGCTCAGAAGGGAGGTAAGGCAGTAAACCAGATCGTTCCGTTTTTTTCCCCTCCTAGCCTCGTCCTCTGTTTCTCTGATCTGCCTTTTGAACTGTTTTTGTGGCTGATCAGTTCCACCTAATATGCCTCTTGATTTCTGCTATTGTAATACTCAGACGACATGCTGTTCTCTTGGTTTTTATAAGCTTTAGATGCTTCTGCCTGTCATATTCTGGCGGTTTATCTTCAGCGTCTGGATTTGCTTTCAGACTTGAATGTCTATCAGGCTGCCGTTGCTTTGAATGTGAGATCAAAAGAAGATGAATTCCAGTAAAAAATTTCCTTCTATGAAGAAAAGATTGGGGCCTATGTAAACATCCCACTGACAGTTCCCAATGAGTTATTTTCGCCGAGTATTAGCACCTGGATGACAGACAGTCCAGCATTCCATGCTCGGTAACGAATCAGTTGCTTCCATGGCAGAGGAACATTGCCACAACAGCAGTGCATTTTTAGAAGGAATCCTTTTTTCTCTTCGTCTTCCCCCTCCCCCTTTTCTTTCTTCTTCTTCTTTTTTTTTTTTTTTTTTTGAATATGGCTTCAACTCTTCATCCTACTTTTCAAGCTGACTTCTCTGCCTTCAGCAGTTTACTTTTCGTCATAATATCTGTCAAGTTACTCGGGTGACAGAAGACAGGACTTTGATAATTAGCTTGGGGTGGGTGCCGGAGCGTTCACGTAGACAAACTAGGGATCTGGAGATAAACAGGTAGTTTGGTTGATTGCAGAGAAAAGGAAAGGCAGCAAAAGCAAGCTCAGGGGCATATCCCTGGAATGCTGGCAATGTGTTCTTTAAAAATACATGTGACAAAATCCTCTAAAGTCTGCAGAGTCTGAATTTTCTTTCTTCCTTTTTTCTTTCTTTTTTTTCCTTTGAGGCATCCTGCCTAAGTTAATGTCATCACAAAAATATCTCATGAGCAGGTTTCCCAAAACCCTGTTGCCGTGTGTTTGTCTGGGTGAATGAGCTGTGTTTGGCTAGGGCTTGGTCTCACCAGGGCACACTTCTGATGCTCTGTCCCTGCTTGCAGACCTGGAGTGATTTAGATACAGTGTAGCCTGAATAGATGTCTTTAAGCGCTAAATGCAACTTTGAAAATTACCTGCAAGCTCCAACTGATCTTTCAACTTTGAAAGTGAAGAATTACTTGAGGAATTCTTGTGGTTTCTTTGTCATTTAGTGAGAGCCCAGGCTGCTACTGTGGAGGCAAGCGTCCCCAAGGTTGCCTACAAAGGGCAATGTTCCAGTGTGTTTTCTCCTCGAGTGTGCTTCAGCCGCACAGGACTTCCTGTTTATTCAAACATCTTTTTTACCACTCGGCAACACCCCCCCCTCCCGCTTCACAGAAACAGCCAGAACCCATCGACAGCAAGAAGACGGAAATCCAGAGGCAGTGCTGGCTCTCTCGGTCAGATTCTTCATTTTCTCTGTAAGTGTCCAGAGGAAAAGAAAGAAAAAATAAAACAAATGAACAAACAAACAAACAAACCCAGAATATTTCGCTGGGTGAAACTCTTGAAAGTAGGAATTCTCTCCTGCAGGGACATTCTCTGAAGGGCAAAATCAGATGATCCAACTTGTTTACAGCTCTTTCTCCCCCACCCCACCCCCCCATCCCAGTCTTTCTTTCTAGAGCCTTGATCATTTTGTTCAAACTCCTTGTTAATTCAGTCTTGCTTTCAAATGTGTCTTCCGGTAGTCTCAGCTAAGTCACTAGCTGTGTGTCCTCAGGACCAGTTTAGACGCTTGAACGGAGATTAGAACCTTGCTCTGCTTATTTGTGACAGTGTTTTGTGTCGCTGCCTTTTCCTTCCTGTTACCACCTAGAGTGGGGGATCCAGGGGTGGTGCCTTGCTAATTCTGCATCTGCAGGATTGTCCTTGGTGTATGCATCGTGACCCCGTCATCGTTGGTGAATCGGTCTTGATAATATTTGTACCAATTTCATGCCAATAAAAGTCAGACTGCTGAAACAAGCACGGTCATTATCTCATTCATATGACTATTGTTTAAACCGAGTGAACGGCAAAGAGGAAAAAGAAAGCCGCCTCAGTTTCTGAGATGGTTGTTAACTTTGATGTGGGAAGGGTCTTTTCAGAATGTTCATCGTGAATAATTAGGATGGCAGGGAGAGCCCTCGGACCTGGACTGCTGCTGCTGCTCTCTGTGCCCAAGAGCCATGTGGTTGCTCCCTGGGTCCTTGCTCTCAAAATGACTCTTTTAACACATGGCTTGACAATTTTTTTTTTTTTTAAAGGGTTCCACCTTTTCCTATCTGCTGTGGACATCCTTGGGCTCCTCTCCCCTCTCCCCAAACTCCTCTCCCCAACACCCCTCTCCCAACCCCGACCCCCAACTTCAGTATAATTGGTAAGCCAGGTGCTAATCTTTGGATCTTTTCGGTATGTACTGGTCAGGGAATAGACAGGAAGTAGAAAAGTAGCTCTTTTGATCTGAAGGGAATTGTTACCACTTTGAACCTTGTTTGTTAGTCCCCAGACTAAATATACTTAAATTTTCACCTCTGAATCAGCCATCTATTAGAATAGAGAAAGAAGCAAGCTCTGCCACTGTTCCCCCTCCCCTAAGGAAGAAATATTTCAATACATAAAATAAGTAAGTGCATGTGTGTGTGTGTGCACATGTTCACATGCGTATGGCTTTTGCTAGGCTGGCTTTTTTCATGTTCAGAAGTTGTTCTACTTTGCAGGAAAAAAAAATTATGTTTGCGACTGCCTTAAGGACAATTTGTATAACAGTAGGAGTAATTGCAGGGAAAATGGAAAGAGTGACTGGAGGTATTTACTCAGATGTTAGTGTAGGTGTGGGGGCCGAAAACCCAGTGTGGGAACAGTGGGCTGCTTTTCTTGGTATCGCAGTCTATTTGATGACCATCAAATTTCCCAGCTCGCTGGTTTTGTTTTTTCTGGATGGCATGTTTGATTATTTATCAGAAGGGGAAGGGAGTAGCTGAAGCAAATAAACATGTGACCAAGTTCTGTTTTGTTTTCCACTCAGAAAGCCATGCCCTTTAACAGACATACAGAAAAGAATAAATGCATTGTTTCATGATAAAAGGAAATTATATGTGTCATTTTCTTTTTAAAGGCAACCCAGTTAACCCTTACGACTCAGGAACCTTCTGGCGTTCTGAGAATTTGTCAGGCTTTTACTGAGAATTAATCTATCGCGGTGGATGATTTTATGGCACAGGATTTCCCAGGATTAGTTGGCCAGTAGTTTGGCTTTTCTAGATGCTTTCCTTAGTTATGCCTGCCTCAATAACTTTTTTAACACATGGCTTGACAATTTTTTTTTTTTAAAGGGTTCCACCTTTTCCTATCTGCTGTGGACATCCTTGGGCTCCTCTCCCCTCTCCCCAAACTCCTCTCCCCAACACCCCTCTCCCAACCCCGACCCCCAACTTCAGTATAATTGGTAAGCCAGGTGCTAATCTTTGGATCTTTTCGGTATGTACTGGTCAGGGAATAGACAGGAAGTAGAAAAGTAGCTCTTTTGATCTGAAGGGAATTGTTACCACTTTGAACCTTGTTTGTTAGTCCCCAGACTAAATATACTTAAATTTTCACCTCTGAATCAGCCATCTATTAGAATAGAGAAAGAAGCAAGCTCTGCCACTGTTCCCCCTCCCCTAAGGAAGAAATATTTCAATACATAAAATAAGTAAGTGCATGTGTGTGTGTGTGCACATGTTCACATGCGTATGGCTTTTGCTAGGCTGGCTTTTTTCATGTTCAGAAGTTGTTCTACTTTGCAGGAAAAAAAAATTATGTTTGCGACTGCCTTAAGGACAATTTGTATAACAGTAGGAGTAATTGCAGGGAAAATGGAAAGAGTGACTGGAGGTATTTACTCAGATGTTAGTGTAGGTGTGGGGGCCGAAAACCCAGTGTGGGAACAGTGGGCTGCTTTTCTTGGTATCGCAGTCTATTTGATGACCATCAAATTTCCCAGCTCGCTGGTTTTGTTTTTTCTGGATGGCATGTTTGATTATTTATCAGAAGGGGAAGGGAGTAGCTGAAGCAAATAAACATGTGACCAAGTTCTGTTTTGTTTTCCACTCAGAAAGCCATGCCCTTTAACAGACATACAGAAAAGAATAAATGCATTGTTTCATGATAAAAGGAAATTATATGTGTCATTTTCTTTTTAAAGGCAACCCAGTTAACCCTTACGACTCAGGAACCTTCTGGCGTTCTGAGAATTTGTCAGGCTTTTACTGAGAATTAATCTATCGCGGTGGATGATTTTATGGCACAGGATTTCCCAGGATTAGTTGGCCAGTAGTTTGGCTTTTCTAGATGCTTTCCTTAGTTATGCCTGCCTCAATAACTCTGTTTTTATGATGTGTATGTGTGAGAGAGACAGAGAATATGTGTGTGTTTTAAACAATGATGCTATTGGATAAGTCAGTAGTTCTTAAGTTTTGTGTTGAAGGCTATATCCTGACTTTACATTGAAACATAAACAGCTCAGTTAAGGGAAAATATTCCAGAGTTCCTGTAGCCAGTGAGCAGCAACATTGTATTAGTGGCAGACTTCTGCTTCTCTCTTAAAAGGTGTCAGGCAGGTGGTATCCTGCAGAGAGTCTACTTGTAGGTTTCCAAGACACCCTCAGAAAAATCTTTCTGTCTTTACAATTACATCACTTCATGTATGTAATGACCTGCAGGACTGTTGATTATCTTAGATCAAGTCCTCTAGAGACCAAGGGAAAGTCTTGAGTCTACATGACATGTAGATTTTTAAACAAGCAAACTCAAAATGGTTTTTCTTGGTTTTCCTCTTCTGGCAGGACTTGCATCAGTGCATAGCGACATTTTTTATGTGTAGGCACACACTGACCTCCATGTACATGCACAGACAGGCCTGTTTTATAATAACTACAGCGTGATTCTGTTCAGGGACTGCCCCGTGTCCACACCCTGCACAAACGATGATTCTAGCATGGTGCCTGTTCCGCTCATATCAAACCCCTGTAAATTACAGCTGAAAAACTGTTCCGTTGCCTATACTGTCTTGGAATGTGAATTGGAAGTATGAACACAAAGGGATTCCCTCTACATTGACTATATAAGGGAACAGTGCAGCCAGCCCTCAATCTCAGTGTAACTTCCATCAAGATCTCCCTGCATGTGTGTCCCTGAGAGGTAGTTTCGTCCTGGAGAGGGTAACCATAGGACCACTAGCTTTTTTCCCCTGCCTCTTCTCATTACCTTGGATGACTCTCCATAAGGCACTTGGACTGGATCGTCATGCTTTGTACTTACACAGAGCCCTTTGTATGTGCAAATCAAAGTGCCTGACTAATGCTAACTCGTTAATACTCAGGACAGCCTTGGGACGTAGGTAGGCTGCAAAGATGAGCCCACTTTTGAGGTGGGAAACATCCTCTTGTTGAAATTGTTTGTAATTTCCGGGTGTGTCTGTGTTCATGGTCAGGCAAGACCTGGACAGGGTATGATCTAGATGCCATGAGGAACGCTTTTCCTGTGACATACTCAGCCCAGAGCATAGGCAGTCTCATGAGAAAGTATTTCACCCTGAAGAAACCGGACTGGGAAATAAATCTAGTGCGTGGTGTTGATGGAGATGGCAGGGGGGAGCCACTGGGGAGTAATCATGCTTACTTTTAATCTCTTCAGCCTCAAAGTTAGGATATTTTCTTTTTTTTAGGATATAGCATGGGCTAAAAATTTGATTTTTTTGTTTTGTTTCGCTTTAACTCAATATGATGTTGGCAGTTTAACTTCCACAAAAATCAAGTCAGTTGGTTCTTTGCAAAGACACAAACACTGCTCATTGGCTGTGCAAAGTGAGAAGTTACTCTGTGGTTGTGGTATTGGGGGCAAAAGAATTGAAACATTCTGTTAACCCTCAGTGTTACTGTGTGATTCTTGAGTTCTCCTGTGTCTTGGGTTCCTATCTATGGTTACTGCTTACAGGGTAACAATTAGTCACATGCCATTGGCAATTTTAAGCCTACGTTAAAACCTTTTCTGGAAGGTTTCTGGAATGAAGTGGGGGGTAGAATTTAGGTTGTTTGGTTCCCACAACTGTTTATTTGTTGGAAGCTGAACACAGAAATGAGGTTTGAAAATCTCCATTCAAAGTATGTTTTAATTTGAAAAATGATTTTAAAAGTATGTAAATAATGATTCCAGTTTTGCATCAGAAACATAATTTATGTAAGCAAGCCCCAAATGTTGGCAGTAATTGGAAGTAACACAAAGGATTCCCTCTACATTGACTATATAAGGGAACAGTGCAGCCAGCCCTCAATCTCAGTGTAACTTCCATCAAGATCTCCCTGCATGTGTGTCCCTGAGAGGTAGTTTCGTCCTGGAGAGGGTAACCATAGGACCACTAGCTTTTTTCCCCTGCCTCTTCTCATTACCTTGGATGACTCTCCATAAGGCACTTGGACTGGATCGTCATGCTTTGTACTTACACAGAGCCCTTTGTATGTGCAAATCAAAGTGCCTGACTAATGCTAACTCGTTAATACTCAGGACAGCCTTGGGACGTAGGTAGGCTGCAAAGATGAGCCCACTTTTGAGGTGGGAAACATCCTCTTGTTGAAATTGTTTGTAATTTCCGGGTGTGTCTGTGTTCATGGTCAGGCAAGACCTGGACAGGGTATGATCTAGATGCCATGAGGAACGCTTTTCCTGTGACATACTCAGCCCAGAGCATAGGCAGTCTCATGAGAAAGTATTTCACCCTGAAGAAACCGGACTGGGAAATAAATCTAGTGCGTGGTGTTGATGGAGATGGCAGGGAGGAGCCACTGGGGAGTAATCATGCTTACTTTTAATCTCTTCAGCCTCAAAGTTAGGATATTTTCTTTTTTTTAGGATATAGCATGGGCTAAAAATTTGATTTTTTTGTTTTGTTTCGCTTTAACTCAATATGATGTTGGCAGTTTAACTTCCACAAAAATCAAGTCAGTTGGTTCTTTGCAAAGACACAAACACTGCTCATTGGCTGTGCAAAGTGAGAAGTTACTCTGTGGTTGTGGTATTGGGGGCAAAAGAATTGAAACATTCTGTTAACCCTCAGTGTTACTGTGTGATTCTTGAGTTCTCCTGTGTCTTGGGTTCCTATCTATGGTTACTGCTTACAGGGTAACAATTAGTCACATGCCATTGGCAATTTTAAGCCTACGTTAAAACCTTTTCTGGAAGGTTTCTGGAATGAAGTGGGGGGTAGAATTTAGGTTGTTTGGTTCCCACAACTGTTTATTTGTTGGAAGCTGAACACAGAAATGAGGTTTGAAAAATCTCCATTCAAAGTATGTTTTAATTTGAAAAAATGATTTTAAAAAGTATGTAAATAATGATTCCAGTTTTGCATCAGAAACATAATTTATGTAAGCAAGCCCCCAAATGTTGGCAGGTTATCATGTGCAGATGAGACTATTACACTTGATTTTTTACTTTCCAAATTAATGTGTGCATTTTTACTGTCTTCTAAGGTGAGTAATCATTTTTAAGTGCTTTTTTAAAAAATTGAAGTCTAGGGCTTCCCCTGGTGGTCCAGTGGGTAAGGACACCGCCTTGCAGTGCAAGGGGCGCCACTTCCATCCCTGGCCTGGGAAGGTCCCACGTGCCGCGGAGCGGCTGGACCAATGTGTCCAATCACCGAGCCGGAGCTCTGGAGCGCATGCGCCCAGAGCCGGCGCTCTGCAACGACAGATGCCACCGCGGTGGGAGGCCCACAGGAGCCAAGATGAAAACAGAGAAATGCAAGAACAATAGAAGTGGCCCGCCCGCTCCCCTCCCTCCCCAGCCCAACCCCCGCCCAAAAATAAATAAATAAATAAATAAATCTTAAAAAAAAAAAAAATGAAGTCTAGGTGATTTACGGAGTTGAATTTGTTTCAGGTGTCCAGCACAATGGTTCAGTGCTCTGTCTGTCTACCTATCTGGTGTGTATGTATATGTGTATGCATGTATTCTTTTGCAGGCTTCCTAGGTGGTGCTAGTGGTAAAGAATGCCTGGCAGTTCAGGAAACATAAGAATCGAAAGTTCGATCCCTTGGTTAGGAAGATTCCCTGGAGGAGGGCATGGCAACCCACTCCCGTATTCTTTTCTTTTCTTTTTTTTTTTTTCAAGATTTATTTATTTATTTATTTATTTATTTATTTATTTATTTTAGGGTTGGGATCGGGTTGGGGAGGGAGGGGAGCGGGCGGGCCACTTCTATTGGTCTTTCATTTATCTATTTTCATCCGTCCTTTGTTTTTGGCTCCTGTGGGCCTCCGAGCACGCTTTGGGCGCATGCGCTCCAGAGCTCCGGCTCGGTAATTGGACACATCAGTCCAGCCGCTCCGCGGCACGTGGGATCCTCCCAGGCCAGGGTTCGAACCGGCACCCTTTGCACTGCAAGGCAGTGTCCTTACCCACTGGACCACCAGGGGAAGCCCCACTCCCGTATTCTTGCTTGGAGAATCTCCATGGCTGAGGAGCCTGGTGAGCTACAGACCATGGGGTCACAAAGAGTCAGACAGAGTTGACATGGAAGCTGAACACAGAAATGAGGTTTAAAAAATCTCCATTCAAAGTATGTTTTAATTTGAAAAAATGATTTTAAAAAGTATGTAAATAATGATTCCAGTTTTGCATCAGAAACATAATTTATGTAAGCAAGCCCCCAAATGTTGGCAGGTTATCATGTGCAGATGAGACTATTACACTTGATTTTTTACTTTCCAAATTAATGTGTGCATTTTTACTGTCTTCTAAGGTGAGTAATCATTTTTAAGTGCTTTTTTAAAAAATTGAAGTCTAGGGCTTCCCCTGGTGGTCCAGTGGGTAAGGACACCGCCTTGCAGTGCAAGGGGCGCCACTTCCATCCCTGGCCTGGGAAGGTCCCACGTGCCGCGGAGCGGCTGGACCAATGTGTCCAATCACCGAGCCGGAGCTCTGGAGCGCATGCGCCCAGAGCCGGCGCTCTGCAACGACAGATGCCACCGCGGTGGGAGGCCCACAGGAGCCAAGATGAAAACAGAGAAATGCAAGAACAATAGAAGTGGCCCGCCCGCTCCCCTCCCTCCCCAGCCCAACCCCCCAAAATAAATAAATAAATAAATAAATCTTAAAAAAAAAAAAAATGAAGTCTAGGTGATTTACGGAGTTGAATTTGTTTCAGGTGTCCAGCACAATGGTTCAGTGCTCTGTCTGTCTACCTATCTGGTGTGTATGTATATGTGTATGCATGTATTCTTTTGCAGGCTTCCTAGGTGGTGCTAGTGGTAAAGAATGCCTGGCAGTTCAGGAAACATAAGAATCGAAAGTTCGATCCCTTGGTTAGGAAGATTCCCTGGAGGAGGGCATGGCAACCCACTCCCGTATTCTTTTCTTTTCTTTTTTTTTTTTTCAAGATTTATTTATTTATTTATTTATTTATTTATTTATTTATTTTAGGGTTGGGATCGGGTTGGGGAGGGAGGGGAGCGGGCGGGCCACTTCTATTGGTCTTTCATTTCTCCATTTTCATCCGTCTTTGTTTTTGGCTCCTGTGGGCCTCCGAGCACCGGCTTTGGGCGCATGCGCTCCAGAGCTCCGGCTCGGTAATTGGACACATCAGTCCAGCCGCTCCGCGGCACGTGGGATCCTCCCAGGCCAGGGTTCGAACCGGCACCCTTTGCACTGCAAGGCAGTGTCCTTACCCACTGGACCACCAGGGGAAGCCCCACTCCCGTATTCTTGCTTGGAGAATCTCCATGGCTGAGGAGCCTGGTGAGCTACAGACCATGGGGTCACAAAGAGTCAGACAGAGTTGACATGACATAGCGCCCCAAAGCATGCACACATTCTTTTTCAAAATTTTCTCCACTATAGGTTATTACAAGATATTTAACATAGTTCCTCATTACAAGATTTTTAATATAGTTCCTTGTGCTTTGCAGTAGGTCCTTGTTCGTTTTCTAATGTGTGTGTGCATGTGTGTGTGTGTGTGTGTTTATTACTGTGCATATGGTAATCTCAAACTCCTAATTTATCCCTCCCCCACTTTGATAACCTTAAGTTGGTTTTCTGTGTGAGTCTAATTCATTGATATCATTTCTTAAAATTCCATATATAAGTGATAGTGTATGATATTTATCTTTCTCTGACTTAAGAAGCATTCATTCGATGTTGGATCCTAGGCTGTGCACATTGTATGTCTTAATTATGATACACAGACTGTTGTTTCTTAACATTATAACAATCGAGGAAACTGAGGCACAGAGAGATTAGGTAGATTGGCCAAAGTCACACAGGTCGCAAGTGGTGGAGGTGGGATTCAAATCCAGGCAGAATGACTGCTGGACACGTCACCACCATGTGTGCTGCTTCTGTGGAAATACATGAGTGTTTTATAAAGTAAACCTGTGTTTCTTTGGGAATGCTATGCTTCTCTCGAGGTCAGCAATTCCCCCAAGTTCCCGGGAAATCCCTGTTTCTTCATGTCTGGAGACTCGAGTTCCACCTTATGCTAAACTGCCATGACCAGCAGTTCCAGAGATCCTTGTGGCCCTGTGAGGACAAGTCTGTGAACAGTCTTGTCCATCTAATGAACATAGTTCCGTTTTTAGCCTCCCTTTTAAGAAAATGTTTCTAATTTCTTGACCAGAGCGGTCAGATCTTCAAAAAGGTCACTACACAGTTTATTTTTTGGGGGAAAGAGGGGTGGGTTGGGGAGGGAGAGGGGCAGGCAGGCCACTTCTATTGATCTTTCATTTATCTATTTTCATCCATCTTTGTTCTTTGGCCCGTGTGGGCCTCCCATCGCAGTGACCTCTGTTGTCGCAGAGCACCGGCTCTGGGCGCATGCGCTCCAGAGCTCCAGCTGGGTAATTGGACACATAGGTCCAGCCGCTCCGCGGCACATGGGATCTTCCCAGGCCAGGGATCGAACCAGCGCCTCTTGCACTGCAAGGCGGCGTCCTTACCCACTGCACCACCAGGGCAGCCCCCAAAGTTCCTTTTTGGATGGCTTAGACTTAACTGGCTGTATTCTTCTAGACATTTCTGTATTTTTCTCAAATGATTTGTCACATCTAGCAAGTAGTTCTAGTTCCATGTGAATTCAGGAATTGCAAGTCCATAGACATGTACATTAGGCCTTTTCAGGTTGTGTTATTCCAGAAGTATAAGGGAAGGGATCCTAAGACAGACAGTGTGACTTTGGGCATACTTGGTAAGCTTTCTGTCTACACAAAACAATTTAGCACCAAGTCAGATACCCGATGATTGGTTTTCCTAAGGTTTTGGGGCACATTGTATGTCTTAATTATGATACACAGACTGTTGTTTCTTAACATTATAACAATCGAGGAAACTGAGGCACAGAGATTAGGTAGATTGGCCAAAGTCACACAGGTCGCAAGTGGTGGAGGTGGGATTCAAATCCAGGCAGAATGACTGCTGGACACGTCACCACCATGTGTGCTGCTTCTGTGGAAATACATGAGTGTTTTATAAAGTAAACCTGTGTTTCTTTGGGAATGCTATGCTTCTCTCGAGGTCAGCAATTCCCCCAAGTTCCCGGGAAATCCCTGTTTCTTCATGTCTGGAGACTCGAGTTCCACCTTATGCTAAACTGCCATGACCAGCAGTTCCAGAGATCCTTGTGGCCCTGTGAGGACAAGTCTGTGAACAGTCTTGTCCATCTAATGAACATAGTTCCGTTTTTAGCCTCCCTTTTAAGAAAATGTTTCTAATTTCTTGACCAGAGCGGTCAGATCTTCAAAAAGGTCACTACACAGTTTATTTTTTGGGGGAAAGAGGGGTGGGTTGGGGAGGGAGAGGGGCAGGCAGGCCACTTCTATTGATCTTTCATTTATCTATTTTCATCCATCTTTGTTCTTTGGCCCGTGTGGGCCTCCCATCGCAGTGACCTCTGTTGTCGCAGAGCACCGGCTCTGGGCGCATGCGCTCCAGAGCTCCAGCTGGGTAATTGGACACATAGGTCCAGCCGCTCCGCGGCACATGGGATCTTCCCAGGCCAGGGATCGAACCAGCGCCTCTTGCACTGCAAGGCGGCGTCCTTACCCACTGCACCACCAGGGCAGCCCCCAAAGTTCCTTTTTGGATGGCTTAGACTTAACTGGCTGTATTCTTCTAGACATTTCTGTATTTTTCTCAAATGATTTGTCACATCTAGCAAGTAGTTCTAGTTCCATGTGAATTCAGGAATTGCAAGTCCATAGACATGTACATTAGGGGCCTTTTCAGGTTGTGTTATTCCAGAAGTATAAGGGAAGGGATCCTAAGACAGACAGTGTGACTTTGGGCATACTTGGTAAGCTTTCTGTCTACACAAAACAATTTAGCACCAAGTCAGATACCCAGGTCATTAGAGGGTACTCTGGCTTTCTCAGTGTCTCTCTAAAGAGAGATGGTTTGAGGTCACTGGAAAAGAGGAATCTTTGTTTCCCATCAAATATATTTTCTTAGGTATGGGACAGTGTACTATAGTACTGGTCTCCATTAAATAAGTAATTGTCACGTATAGGTGTTGTGCCTAAGGATTATGCATGTCTCAGAATCTTCAGAATTTAACCTGTCTGTCCCTATGTTTCCATATATGTTAACTGGACATAACAATGCCTCAGAGGGTTATGAAAATTAAATAAGATTGTGTATCAGTACTCTTCAATAATTGTCAGGCAATAAACACTCACAAAATGGCAAATTGTATTACTATCTTCCCCATCCCTAGAAACCAGGAATCAGAACAGTTTTAAGAATACATTTAATTGCATATGCAGATCAAAGCCACAGTGAGATGTCACCTCATACCTGTTAGAACGACTCTTACCATAAAGATGAGAAATAACAAGTGTCAGGATGTGAAGAACAGTGAACTCTTGTGCCCTGCTAGGGGGGATGTGAAGTGGTGTGACCACTATGGAAGACAGTGTGGGAGTTCCTCACAAAATCAAAAATAGGGCTGTCATACGATCCAGCAATTCCACTTCTGGGTATATATCTAGAGAAAATGAAATCATTATCTAGAAAAAATAGCTACAGCCCCATGTCAATTTCAGCATTATGTACAGTAGCCAAGATATGGAAGAAGAAAACCTAGATGACCATCAATAGATGAATGAATAAAGAAAATGTGATAGACATACATACATACGCACACACACACACACACACACACACGGAATATTATTCATCCATAAAAAGAAGGAAATTCTGTCATTGTTACCAACATAGGTGAATCTTATGAACATTCTCCTAAGTAAAATAAGTCAGACAGAAGAAAACAAATGACCATATAATCTTACTTGTATGTGGAACTTAACATGATCAAGCTCATAAAAACAAAGAACAGATGAGTGGTTACCAGAGGTAAAGGATTAAAGAAATGGGTGAAGTTTGTCAAAAGCTACAAAGATAAGTAAGTTTTGAGGATGTCATGTAGAGTATGATGACTGTAGTTAATAATACTGTATTGTGTGTTTGCAAGTTACTGAGAGAGTAGATCGTTACAGTTCTCACCCCAGGAAAACAGTTGAAACTGTGTGAGGTGATGGATGTTGCCTAAACTTGCTGTGGTAATCATTTACACACACACACACACACACATATGTATGTATGTATAAAAATCATCATGTTATGCACTTAGAACGTTAGAGGTTTATATGTTAATACATCTCAATGAAAGAGAAAGGGAGAAAAAGCATTCAGAGGAAAAAAAATAATACAAGCAATTAACACCCCACCACCAGTCACATAAGAAGCAAGGAACTACAGTAGAATGTGAGAATCTACAGTGGATTGTAAATACCAGGGCCAGATAGCCTTTTGGACCAACTGTGCCTGATAGATGGAGAACGGTGGGGCAAACGTAAACATAGGAGGAGCAGAGACACAGGAGTCTGGGTGCGTAAGCGGTGGCAGGACTTGAGTTAAACTGTGAAAAGAAATCTGTCCTCTCTCAGCTTAGCATCTCCATTGTTTGCTTTACGAAAGGCTCTTTCTGCAGAAGTCCAGCCTTGGCTCAGTTGAACCATGGAATGGGGACATGTCCCTACTGAGCCTTGAAGAAAGGATCAGAATCAGAGAATGATGGTGATAGCATCAGTATCCCCACAGACGGTGAAATCTGGGTAGACAATTGTGAGGAAGATTTGGAGATAGTTGGGCTCGTTGGTTTCTTCCTGTCTGTCTGCTTGGGGATCACCGTCACTGCAGCAGATGCTGTCGGGACTCACAAGCAGCGCCACTCCCTGGAGTTTCAAGGGCAGGGCTCCACTGCCTGAAGGAACTGGATGAGATTTTAGGAAGGTAGAATTTATTAATTTTTAAAGATTTTATTTTATTTTTTAAGCAACTTTATTGAGATAGCTTTGACATAAAGAAGTGCTGTGTGTATTTAGGTGTACAGCTTGTTTTCATATAGGGGTACTTTGCAAAAAGGTCAGCACAATCAAGTTATCTTACTCACCACCTCTATATAATTTCCCGTTGTGTCTCTGGTGAGAGCATTTAAGATGTATCCTCTTAGAAAACCCCAAGCACATAATACGGTGTTCCTAAGAACAGTCACCGTGCTGTACATTATACCCGCAGAGCCTGTTCATCTCACACAGCTGAACCTCTGTGGCTTTTGATGAAAATCTCCCCAACTCCCCTCTTTGCAGCCCCTGGCAACCACCATCCTACACTCAGTGTCTCTAAATTCACCTTTTTTAGATTATATGTATAAATCAGATCTGCAGTATTTGTCTGGGAAGGGCGGAGTTTAAATGGAGAAGATACTTGGATGCCAGGTAAATGTGGGCAGAGAACACGAAGAAGAGATTTAGCGCCATGACTGTGACTCCATGAGACCTGGAATCAGGGAACAGGAAGATCTGGCTGGGAAAAAAGAAAAAAAAGCAAGTCTTCAGTGTGGGGGAAGAACGTGTGATACCATGAAAGCCTCTTCCCTTCCTCCCCGAGGCAGCAAGGCACGCGTTCTTTCATGCCTTTTTGACTCCAGAGGACTGCGTGTCCATGTACCAGGATTACCCTTGGCCATATCTAGTCTAATCACTGACCTTGGTAGAATGTGAGTATCAAGTTCTCGGGAGACAATGTTTGTTTGTTTTTGTATTTCTGTCCTAACCACTCACTGGCTAGACTCATGACCTTGGGCAAGTCACCAACCTTACCATCTTAGTTTTTTTGCTTTAAATCAATAATCACATTTACCCTGCTTGCCTTAGAAATGCTTGGGAACAAAAAATATAAAGTGTAAAGCAACTAACTGGCATAGTGCCTGGTACATAGTAAGCAGTTTCGTACATTGTCTTTATTTTAGTATTCTAAACGCAGGGAGTTAGTACCCTCCACTTACTCCCCTGTTTCTAGATGTTCCTCATAAGTTCCTAAACAGGTGTGATCTTTGCTGCTTGAAATAACTGCTTTGAGAAGTGTAAACTGTTAGAAAATACTTGGATTTTTTACTATCTAGGCTTATTTTGGCCAAGAATGAGTAGTTCCAAGCCTTATTTTTTATTTTTACTTTTTTAAATCATTTATTCATTAGGCTACGCCAGGTCTTAGTTGTGACATGGAGGATCTTTTAGTCGCAGCATATGGGATCTAGTTCTCTGACCAGGAATTGAACCCACACCCTACTGCACTTGGAGCACCGTGTCTTAGCCACTGGACCACCAGGCAAGTCCCCAGTAGTTCCAAACGTCAGAGTTTTGCTCATATTTTGTCTTTCCCCTCTTCCCATCTCTGCTTCCCTCATCTGTCCTTTATCTCAGCTGGACTTGGTTCTTCCTCTTGCTTCTTTGCCAAAAATTCAGGTAAAGAAAGAAAGGTAATTTGTGAAGTGAAGCCTTCTAAGGGCTTCATTTCCTCTTGGGGGCATCTGAAGTACGTGTGGTTTACGTCACACGAAAAAAAGGGGATACAGCATGATTTGCTTGGGCGGAAAGTAAGTCCAGTGTTACTAGTAAAATCATAGAAAATTCTCCTTTATTTTGAGCATGATTCCAGCCAGATACTTCTGTAGCTTTCAAAATTAGCAAATCTTACTCCAAGGTATGAAAAGATAAGAATATGGATTATTCAAAATGAGAGTCGCTGAGCGGCACCCTCATAAAAAGCAATTGCAGAAAACAGCAGGTTATTACAATGAGTTCATAGATCCCTTTGATTCATTTATTCTTACATGTGACACCCCACCCCCAACCCTGTTTCCTACTTTGGGAACTTGAAGAAGGACTGGGCCAGTGTATTAATCCATTTTTGGATATAGTCTGCTCCTTCCTTAACAAGGGGAAATGGGTTTGAGGCGGAATCCAGCTTAACATTTTAGACATTTTCTAATAAACTTGACTTTGGTTGTTTCTTCATTGCAATGCTGGTGTTGCCTTCATCTCTCGTGAGCTAGACAGGCTCAGGCTTGGGCAGTGCTTGAATGGAATCCTTCCAAGCACAACTCAGGTGCTGGAGACTCGGTGGTGGTGATTCAGCGTCTGGCACTAGCTCCAGCCAAGAGCAGCCAACCGGGGCCTCAGCAAGGTGGCTATAGGGCCCTATGTTAATAGGTGTATGGAGTAAGAGTGTGATGGTGGGGGTTTTTTCCCCTCTTATATGAGACTTCAAACAGACTTTCTGACTGTTTGTAGTCATTAAGCTTATTTCAGCTGATTTTGCAAGAGGATCATAGATACCCTTTTTCTTTTTCTCTCATGAAAATTCCTAACTTTGACCTTCTTTGGCAGGAAGCTTCTTATGTGCATCTTAAAATAAAAAAGGTTATTCATAACTGCAACTGAATATGGGGTTTGCCGACCCTTTTCCTGCTTCCTAAGTTACTTTGGGGGTGGGGCTCATAGCAAAGTGCCTCCTTCTGTCTACAGCCTTCTGGTATTTCTCTGTCGGTGTCTCCTCTAGTAGGTGCATAAGATGGCAGTTGAACCTGACAGCCTGAATGCTGGTGAATCATGGCATGGTGTGAGAACACAGTTGCATCACTCTGATCTCCTTCATCCCAACTCTTCTAATTTTTTTTTTTTAATTTTAAATGTTTAGAAAAGAGGAAGAAAATGGCATTTGCCATTTTTTCTCCTAAGAAAATACACTCTAAAGGATTGGCCTGCATTAAATACATACATACACACACGGACACTCCCAACCTACATGTACTCATGTCCTGGCATTATTTGTTAGATTTTAAAGCAAAGGAAAGGGTATGTGACTATTAAATGTCACAACAGTGATAACCATCTTATGTGTCACCTAAAGAATATAAGATCGTATCAGTAAGGATTTGGGAAACCTGGTTGGAAGTAGAACCAGAGAATGGAGGTTGAAGCTGGACTGGGACAGCAAAAAAGTGCAGTGGTCCAGGAGGGGTGCTGTGTGGTGGCTTCATCTTTCCCCACGCCCACACGTGGGGATGACACTGCTCACGGCCCTGTCTTTGCAATTAGGACAGTGATGACGATAGGGAGCTTTGACTTTTCCATTTCCTGTCCCTTTTGGTTTTTAACTCGAACGCGTAGTTTAGGGAGAGTTGTGGGAGTGGGATGGTCTGTGCTCACCATGTCTGTCTATCTATTGTCTCGTGAAGTCAACTTGTGAGGCTGTGGAACATTTGGAGAAAGCCACACCCTGCCTAAATATCGACTGTCCTGGAACACCCTCAAAGTATAGGATACTCTATAGAGCTGTCAGTATTCTGAGAATAGATGGTGCTACATAGAATTTTGTCGCCAAACTACCCCAGATATGAGACTTCAAACAGACTTTCTGACTGTTTGTAGTCATTACTTATTTCAGCTGATTTTGCAAGAGGATCATAGATACCCTTTTTCTTTTTCTCTCATGAAAATTCCTAACTTTGACCTTCTTTGGCAGGAAGCTTCTTATGTGCATCTTAAAATAAAAAAGGTTATTCATAACTGCAACTGAATATGGGGTTTGCCGACCCTTTTCCTGCTTCCTAAGTTACTTTGGGGGTGGGGCTCATAGCAAAGTGCCTCCTTCTGTCTACAGCCTTCTGGTATTTCTCTGTCGGTGTCTCCTCTAGTAGGTGCATAAGATGGCAGTTGAACCTGACAGCCTGAATGCTGGTGAATCATGGCATGGTGTGAGAACACAGTTGCATCACTCTGATCTCCTTCATCCCAACTCTTCTAATTTTTTTTTTTTAATTTTAAATGTTTAGAAAAGAGGAAGAAAATGGCATTTGCCATTTTTTCTCCTAAGAAAATACACTCTAAAGGATTGGCCTGCATTAAATACATACATACACACACGGACACTCCCAACCTACATGTACTCATGTCCTGGCATTATTTGTTAGATTTTAAAGCAAAGGAAAGGGTATGTGACTATTAAATGTCACAACAGTGATAACCATCTTATGTGTCACCTAAAGAATATAAGATCGTATCAGTAAGGATTTGGGAAACCTGGTTGGAAGTAGAACCAGAGAATGGAGGTTGAAGCTGGACTGGGACAGCAAAAAAGTGCAGTGGTCCAGGAGGGGTGCTGTGTGGTGGCTTCATCTTTCCCCACGCCCACACGTGGGGATGACACTGCTCACGGCCCTGTCTTTGCAATTAGGACAGTGATGACGATAGGGAGCTTTGACTTTTCCATTTCCTGTCCCTTTTGGTTTTTAACTCGAACGCGTAGTTTAGGGAGAGTTGTGGGAGTGGGATGGTCTGTGCTCACCATGTCTGTCTATCTATTGTCTCGTGAAGTCAACTTGTGAGGCTGTGGAACATTTGGAGAAAGCCACACCCTGCCTAAATATCGACTGTCCTGGAACACCCTCAAAGTATAGGATACTCTATAGAGCTGTCAGTATTCTGAGAATAGATGGTGCTACATAGAACCTTTTCTAGGTCCTTGATCCAAATCCAGTACCCCAGATAATCTGAGGCACTGCTGTCAGCCCCACCTGCTTTGGAAGGGGAGATGGAGTCAAGTGAATCAATGCCCAGTGAATGCTCAGAGTCTGTACCTTTATTTGCATGGCACAGATACGACCAAACAGTGACTGGTGAAAAGGCTCTCAGATGATTTTACACTGGTTCTTGTGACCTTCTGTGTATTAAAGTTCTAGTAAAGTATGTTTTTGATTGTTATTGACTTGTGTCACCCGTAACCTGATTTGAGAGTCTGCTATGGAGCTATCTTTCATTGTGTATCAAATATTTATACAGTTGTTAGAATCAGAGTCTTTCCTTGAGCATCTAATATTTTCATATTCATAATCACTGAAGTCCCTCTGTGAAATTAGCATGCTTTTCCATTTTCTTGTGTTAACCATGTGCTCCATTTGTTAATTTTATGTACATTGTTGTTGTTCAGTTGCTAAGTTGCATCCAACTCTTTGCGACTCCAGGACTGCAGCATGCTGGGCTTCCCTGTTCTTTACTGCTCAAATTCATGTCCAGTGAGTCAATGGTGCTATTTAACCATTTCGTCTTCTCCTTTTGCCTTCAATCTTTCCCTGCATCAGAGTTGTTTTTTTTTTTTTTTTCCAGTGAGTTGACTCTTTGCATCAGGTGGCCAAAGTTTTGGAGCTTCAGCTTCAGCATCAGTCCTTCCAATAAATATGCAGGGTTGATTTCCTTTAGATGGAGGTTTGATTTCCTTGCAGTTCATGGGACTCTCAAGAGTCTTTTCCAGCTCAATTAGGACAGTGATGACGATAGGGAGCTTTGACTTTTCCATTTCCTGTCCCTTTTGGTTTTTAACTCGAACGCGTAGTTTAGGGAGAGTTGTGGGAGTGGGATGGTCTGTGCTCACCATGTCTGTCTATCTATTGTCTCGTGAAGTCAACTTGTGAGGCTGTGGAACATTTGGAGAAAGCCACACCCTGCCTAAATATCGACTGTCCTGGAACACCCTCAAAGTATAGGATACTCTATAGAGCTGTCAGTATTCTGAGAATAGATGGTGCTACATAGAACCTTTTCTAGGTCCTTGATCCAAATCCAGTACCCCAGATAATCTGAGGCACTGCTGTCAGCCCCACCTGCTTTGGAAGGGGAGATGGAGTCAAGTGAATCAATGCCCAGTGAATGCTCAGAGTCTGTACCTTTATTTGCATGGCACAGATACGACCAAACAGTGACTGGTGAAAAGGCTCTCAGATGATTTTACACTGGTTCTTGTGACCTTCTGTGTATTAAAGTTCTAGTAAAGTATGTTTTTGATTGTTATTGACTTGTGTCACCCGTAACCTGATTTGAGAGTCTGCTATGGAGCTATCTTTCATTGTGTATCAAATATTTATACAGTTGTTAGAATCAGAGTCTTTCCTTGAGCATCTAATATTTTCATATTCATAATCACTGAAGTCCCTCTGTGAAATTAGCATGCTTTTCCATTTTCTTGTGTTAACCATGTGCTCCATTTGTTAATTTTATGTACATTGTTGTTGTTCAGTTGCTAAGTTGCATCCAACTCTTTGCGACTCCAGGACTGCAGCATGCTGGGCTTCCCTGTTCTTTACTGCTCAAATTCATGTCCAGTGAGTCAATGGTGCTATTTAACCATTTCGTCTTCTCCTTTTGCCTTCAATCTTTCCCTGCATCAGAGTTGTTTTTTTTTTTTTTTTCCAGTGAGTTGACTCTTTGCATCAGGTGGCCAAAGTTTTGGAGCTTCAGCTTCAGCATCAGTCCTTCCAATAAATATGCAGGGTTGATTTCCTTTAAGATGGACTGGTTTGATTTCCTTGCAGTTCATGGGACTCTCAAGAGTCTTTTCCAGCTCTACAGTTTGAAAACATTAGTTTTTTAGCACTGAGCTCTCTTTATGGTCCAACTCACATTTTACGTGACAGTTGGAAAAACTATAGCTTTGACTACATGGACTTTTGTCAGCAAAGTGATGTCTTTTCTTTTTAATATGCTGTCTGGATTTGTCATAGCTTTCCTTCCAAGGAATAAACATCTTTTGATTTAATGGCTACAGTTACCATCTGAAGTAATTTTTGAGCCCAAGAAAATGAAGTCAGTCACTGTTTCCTCTGTCTCCCCTTCTAATTCCTATGAAGTGATGGGACTGGATGCCATGATGTTAGTTTTTAGAATGTTGAGTTTTAAGCCAGTTTTTCCACTCTCCTCTTTCGCCCTCATTAGAAGGCTCATTCATTCCTCTTAAATTTCTGCCATTATAGTAGTATCATCTGGATATCTGAGGTTGTCATTATTTTTCCCAGTAATCGATTCCACCTTATGATTCAATCCAATCCGGCATTTCACATGATGTACTCTTCATATAAGTTAAATAAGCAAGGTAACAATATACAGCCTTGTTGTACTCCTTTTCCAATTTTGAACCAGTCAGTTGTTCCGTGTAAGGTTCTAACTTACATGGAACCTTAATGTGTGTGTGTGTGTGTGTGTGTGTATGCTTATCACACACCCACACTCTCACGTTTTTGTTGGAGAACTCACTGCCTTGGAATCTTGTTGGCTCTGTGCAAATACTTCTAGTCTGTCAGCCACTGTCATTTATTTTCTGAAAGTAATCCACGCAGACCTACTTTTCATCCTGCACTGGATTGTTTACCATGTCCAGAGCAAGGGGATGATGGAGCTTTCCTGCACACTCACTTTTGGGCCTTGCTACAAAGCAATCCTCAAACTGAGTTCCATGATGGGCACTTAGGTTAAGATGGTCATTAGTTGCTGGAGTTGAACCAAGATAGTAAATTAGTTTAGGCTAAAAGGCTCTCTAGAGGACTTGAGGTATCTGTAGAGGTTGAGAAATAGAGGAAAGAACATGACTTCTTATGTACTAAGTTTCCCATGTGGCTTTTTATTGCTGGCTTTTCCTCCTACCCCATCTGCGCAGTGACTGTTGATGAGCCTGTGAAACTATCTGAGAAACAGGTTTGATCTTGAGGAGTGGTGAGAGTCTAGGAAAGGAAACTAGAGGAAGGGTGCCTGACTCAGAACAGCCTTTGAAGCTGGAAATGGGACAGCCTCTCCAGGCAGACAGGAAGTCACCAACCCATCTCCAGTGGACAAGACGTCACATGCTGTCTTTAGGCTGAGGGCTGAGAATCTCGCACTAGAACGTGGTCCATCTTTTGATTTAATGGCTACAGTTACCATCTGAAGTAATTTTTGAGCCCAAGAAAATGAAGTCAGTCACTGTTTCCTCTGTCTCCCCTTCTAATTCCTATGAAGTGATGGGACTGGATGCCATGATGTTAGTTTTTAGAATGTTGAGTTTTAAGCCAGTTTTTCCACTCTCCTCTTTCGCCCTCATTAGAAGGCTCATTCATTCCTCTTAAATTTCTGCCATTATAGTAGTATCATCTGGATATCTGAGGTTGTCATTATTTTTCCCAGTAATCGATTCCACCTTATGATTCAATCCAATCCGGCATTTCACATGATGTACTCTTCATATAAGTTAAATAAGCAAGGTAACAATATACAGCCTTGTTGTACTCCTTTTCCAATTTTGAACCAGTCAGTTGTTCCGTGTAAGGTTCTAACTTACATGGAACCTTAATGTGTGTGTGTGTGTGTGTGTGTGTGTGTGTATGCTTATACACACACCCACACTCTCACGTTTTTGTTGGAGAACTCACTGCCTTGGAATCTTGTTGGCTCTGTGCAAATACTTCTAGTCTGTCAGCCACTGTCATTTATTTTCTGAAAGTAATCCACGCAGACCTACTTTTCATCCTGCACTGGATTGTTTACCATGTCCAGAGCAAGGGGATGATGGAGCTTTCCTGCACACTCACTTTTGGGCCTTGCTACAAAGCAATCCTCAAACTGAGTTCCATGATGGGCACTTAGGTTAAGATGGTCATTAGTTGCTGGAGTTGAACCAAGATAGTAAATTAGTTTAGGCTAAAAGGCTCTCTAGAGGACTTGAGGTATCTGTAGAGGTTGAGAAATAGAGGAAAGAACATGACTTCTTATGTACTAAGTTTCCCATGTGGCTTTTTATTGCTGGCTTTTCCTCCTACCCCATCTGCGCAGTGACTGTTGATGAGCCTGTGAAACTATCTGAGAAACAGGTTTGATCTTGAGGAGTGGTGAGAGTCTAGGAAAGGAAACTAGAGGAAGGGTGCCTGACTCAGAACAGCCTTTGAAGCTGGAAATGGGACAGCCTCTCCAGGCAGACAGGAAGTCACCAACCCATCTCCAGTGGACAAGACGTCACATGCTGTCTTTAGGCTGAGGGCTGAGAATCTCGCACTAGAACGTGGTCCACTCTGAGCAGCTACAAATGAACGTTGGGAAGAAGAAACAGGTGTTCATTGTTGGCAAGTAGTTTGAAATGGTTTCAGACAGAGGAGCACGTGGATGCGTGCTGTTTTCCTGTCCCAGTTCTTCCTTGGAACATAAAAAATGAGTTTGAGCCTTAAGAATAGCTAATTAGTAACATCCTTGCATCCTAGCTCAATTCTAAAATTATTCTGGCCAACTGATTGAAAGCTCTGTTTATATAAAATTGTGTCCAGTGGAATCTTCTGAGAATCTCAGCTAACAGCCTAAGACACATCGACAAACTTACCCTCTAAACAGCCAGTTAGGAAATATTGTAGGCATTACAGTCTCCATCCCAAGTACTTAACTCTGCTTTGTGGTCTACAAGCAGCCGTGGGTAGTACAGAAGCAAAGGAATGTGGCTTTGTTCCAATAAACCTTTATTTGTGGACACTGAAAGTTAAATTTCATGTAATTTTCGCATGTCACAATTTTTTTTTCTGTTTTCTGTTTTTCTGTTAAATAAGTTAAAACCATTCTTATCTCATGGGCTGAACAAAAACATGTGTTGGGTTGAATTTCATCCTCGAGTTCAATTTTGTTGACCCCTGACCTAAAATGCAACAGTGCCTCGTATTTTTTAAGACCTCCATGTGTCGGTCATGAGTGTGTTATGTATAAAAAAGTCTGTTTTCTTCTTCTACAGGCTTGCTTTATGTATGTGTTTGTGTTTCGTCAAACCGTATTTTATGTAAACACATTGGTGTTTCTTAAAATATGGTGAACATGTTTTTGAACATTGGCTACCTTGATCAACATGCTAAACATAGCATGCCTCCCTCATAGGATGCCTCACCCCCAAATAGAAGCACCTGCTATGAACTTGAGATGTAAATAGCTCAAAAGTTGCAAACGTGCTTATGTAAAATGTAATTTGTAAATAACAGATGGTACTTATTTACTAGGAAAGGGAGGCAGTGATGAGAATGAAGTCATCTATAACTGAAAGAATGAAAGATGTTTCAAAAACAGGTCCCCAGGTACGATGAAACTAACTGACATGCTACCAAGCTCACAACCCAGCACCAGTCCTCATGACTCAGTGCCTGGCCTAGGCTGTGATGCACGGCATACTGACCACAAGGTGACACCAACAGTTTGAGGCCTAGATGGCAGTAAGGCAGTGAGGGAGGCAGTGTATATCTTCTACTCCTGTTAGCTCTCAGGACCGTTGACTTTAGCCTTTGGAGGAAAGTAAATGGGATTGTGTGCGGCTGGGCTCTAAAGGGCTGGCTTGATCAGTCGCCTCCATGCTGACATCTTTGAGCTGTGTCTTTACTGTAAGCCACAAGCCTGGCCGTCAAGTACAGAACTATGTTATCCAGGGCCAGGCAGTTGTCACATCTGTTCTAAAGGAAGTGTTGACTCAACCCAGCCCAGGAAACCACCACCAAGAGCAAAAGGTCTCCAGAGATTGTATGGTACCTTTTAAGTTATTTACACTAGCAGTTGGTCTGGAACTTGAGTCACAGTTGATCCTGGCTTCTTCTTACAAGTTCTTATTTATTTATGCTCTCTCTCGCACTCTCTCCCCACCCCCCCTTAAAAACACACACACACACACATGTGTGTGCGCACACAGATGCGTGTGCACATGCACACACACACTATGTGTATCTTATTATTCTATAGCGAACGGATCTACTTGTATGCTGAAGATGTCTTAAGGGACCTTTCTCCAGTCACAGTTGAGATGCTATTATAACATTTTTTTTTAAAGTCCACCCTAACTCCTTAGTTGTGTTGGGACACATCTTTGAGGGTCAGGGAGTGGAATCTGAGATGAAAGACACAAATCTGCTTTTCATGATCTTGATGCATGGATCAGCTAAAATGGACTATCAAGTCAGCATGTATGTGTTTGTGTTTCGTCAAACCGTATTTTATGTAAACACATTGGTTCAAAATATGGTGAACATGTTTGAACATTGGCTACCTTGATCAACATGCTAAACATAGCATGCCCCCCATAGGATGCCTCACCCCAAATAGAAGCACCTGCTATGAACTTGAGATGTAAATAGCTCAAAAGTTGCAAACGTGCTTATGTAAAATGTAATTTGTAAATAACAGATGGTACTTATTTACTAGGAAAGGGAGGCAGTGATGAGAATGAAGTCATCTATAACTGAAAGAATGAAAGATGTTTCAAAAACAGGTCCCCAGGTACGATGAAACTAACTGACATGCTACCAAGCTCACAACCCAGCACCAGTCCTCATGACTCAGTGCCTGGCCTAGGCTGTGATGCACGGCATACTGACCACAAGGTGACACCAACAGTTTGAGGCCTAGATGGCAGTAAGGCAGTGAGGGAGGCAGTGTATATCTTCTACTCCTGTTAGCTCTCAGGACCGTTGACTTTAGCCTTTGGAGGAAAGTAAATGGGATTGTGTGCGGCTGGGCTCTAAAGGGCTGGCTTGATCAGTCGCCTCCATGCTGACATCTTTGAGCTGTGTCTTTACTGTAAGCCACAAGCCTGGCCGTCAAGTACAGAACTATGTTATCCAGGGCCAGGCAGTTGTCACATCTGTTCTAAAGGAAGTGTTGACTCAACCCAGCCCAGGAAACCACCACCAAGAGCAAAAGGTCTCCAGAGATTGTATGGTACCTTTTAAGTTATTTACACTAGCAGTTGGTCTGGAACTTGAGTCACAGTTGATCCTGGCTTCTTCTTACAAGTTCTTATTTATTTATGCTCTCTCTCGCACTCTCTCCCCACCCCCCCTTAAAAACACACACACACACACATGTGTGTGCGCACACAGATGCGTGTGCACATGCACACACACACTATGTGTATCTTATTATTCTATAGCGAACGGATCTACTTGTATGCTGAAGATGTCTTAAGGGACCTTTCTCCAGTCACAGTTGAGATGCTATTATAACATTTTTTTTTAAAGTCCACCCTAACTCCTTAGTTGTGTTGGGACACATCTTTGAGGGTCAGGGAGTGGAATCTGAGATGAAAGACACAAATCTGCTTTTCATGATCTTGATGCATGGATCAGCTAAAATGGACTATCAAGTCAGCATGTATGGGGAACAAAGTGCAGCAGCTAGGTCTCTGATGTAGTTTGCTAAGGCGATCCCATGAGTCCCGTTCCAGAGCTTTTACTGATGGACAGTGAATATGACAGGAAGCATCTTTGACTCTCTACAAATAGTAGATACCAGGGATTTGTATGATAATGTTGATAATGTCAGATACATAGTCTCAAACACAAAGGGTTTATGTCTCTTCTCTTTTGTGATGATTTAAATCACAGAGTACAGTGATTTAAGTATCACATAATCAGAAAAGCAAATGGTCTTTAGTGATAGATTTCGTAGCACTTTATAAGTTCTAATAAATTAGGTCTTCAAATTCTGGCTGAGACCTCAGTTGGTTTTTTGGAGGATGTGGAGTATAAGTACTTGGCCCACCTTTGTCCTCATACTCATTACAATAAAACAGTAGGGCTTTATTGTCATAATTCATAACAATCCATGTAAATATGAAAAATTCATTGCACTAGCATTGCTTCTCCGTCCCAAATACATGAAGTTGTTCTGCACATTTGTGTTCATTTTGAGGATGAAATTTGGAGGCCATTTTACACATTTTCATCGTCTGTTCTTTCTTCAGTAGTTTGACTGGAACTTCGCTTAGGTTCCTATAAGTCCCTCAACATTTTCTGCCCTGTGCTTCTACTTTACTTCTCGTCTTTAATGGGGTTTTCGCCTGAAATGCTGTGAAAGGCCTGGCACTTTTTACGTGACTACGTAATTCGATGTACCCCGCATTGGGTCTGAAAAAGATGTTCTACACATAAATGACTTTACCCTTCATCCCAGCAGGAGAATTGCAAGGATTCCAGTAGTTAATTTTGAAATGTATAGAGCCAGCTCAGGAAACAGTGATCTAAACTAGGGGTATTGGCTGAAGATGTCTTAAGGGACCTTTCTCCAGTCACAGTTGAGATGCTATTATAACATTTTTTAAAGTCCACCCTAACTCCTTAGTTGTGTTGGGACACATCTTTGAGGGTCAGGGAGTGGAATCTGAGATGAAAGACACAAATCTGCTTTTCATGATCTTGATGCATGGATCAGCTAAAATGGACTATCAAGTCAGCATGTATGGGGAACAAAGTGCAGCAGCTAGGTCTCTGATGTAGTTTGCTAAGGCGATCCCATGAGTCCCGTTCCAGAGCTTTTACTGATGGACAGTGAATATGACAGGAAGCATCTTTGACTCTCTACAAATAGTAGATACCAGGGATTTGTATGATAATGTTGATAATGTCAGATACATAGTCTCAAACACAAAGGGTTTATGTCTCTTCTCTTTTGTGATGATTTAAATCACAGAGTACAGTGATTTAAGTATCACATAATCAGAAAAGCAAATGGTCTTTAGTGATAGATTTCGTAGCACTTTATAAGTTCTAATAAATTAGGTCTTCAAATTCTGGCTGAGACCTCAGTTGGTTTTTTGGAGGATGTGGAGTATAAGTACTTGGCCCACCTTTGTCCTCATACTCATTACAATAAAACAGTAGGGCTTTATTGTCATAATTCATAACAATCCATGTAAATATGAAAAATTCATTGCACTAGCATTGCTTCTCCGTCCCAAATACATGAAGTTGTTCTGCACATTTGTGTTCATTTTGAGGATGAAATTTGGAGGCCATTTTACACATTTTCATCGTCTGTTCTTTCTTCAGTAGTTTGACTGGAACTTCGCTTAGGTTCCTATAAGTCCCTCAACATTTTCTGCCCTGTGCTTCTACTTTACTTCTCGTCTTTAATGGGGTTTTCGTCTGAAATGCTGTGAAAGGCCTGGCACTTTTTACGTGACTACGTAATTCGATGTACCCCGCATTGGGTCTGAAAAAGATGTTCTACACATAAATGACTTTACCCTTCATCCCAGCAGGAGAATTGCAAGGATTCCAGTAGTTAATTTTGAAATGTATAGAGCCAGCTCAGGAAACATTTGTTGAAAATTTCACTTTGAGTTCTATACTTTCTTTTGTTAAAGTGCATTTATGAGAATATGCTCATATCAGAATAGTTTTTGTATGTGTGTATGGACTTTTTTAAGGACACTTATTAGTATGTCTTTTGCTTAAATGAGGAGCTTATTATATAGATTATGTGAGAACTGAGTATTTGAAATTCAAATTCCCATTCTCCAAGTATTTGATGAAACATGGTAAATTACTTGAACAAATATTTGTAACTCTGGAGTTGCCACTACTCTGATTTTCTTGGCTTGCTCTCTTTTGGACTTAGATGCTCCTAACCTTTCTTCTCTTCCCCACTGTACCTTTCCTTGCACGATCTTTTCATTGTCATCTACGCAATTTCTGTGTGCCTTTCCAGCTAACAGCCAGATCCTTCCTTGCATATCAGTGTACTACTCTGCGCACTCTGATGGTAGCAATTAAAATATATAACCTTCCCTTTCATACCTTAAAAAGCAGTAAAACCTTCCTGTGAAATAGTGAAGGGGACATGCATAGTAGGAGGAGGGGCTCCGGCTCTTGCAGCACCTTGCAGTGGGGACTATTTTTCTTCTACGATATAAATGAAATCTTCACTCTGCCCACTTTTACACCTACGCATGTACTGAGCGTCTCCAAGGAGACACGGAAACCCGGAGTCCAGTGATGGTGAATCTTCCTTGGAGACAGCAGGCTGGAGTCTCAGGCAACTCTCCCAGGCGTCTTGGCTTCCAGATGCCCCTCTCAGACAGCCTCTCTTCCCAAGGCTCTTGCAGGCAGGCTTCCTCGAACATGTCTCTCCCTCCCCAGATGCCGTGGCCTGTCCACTCCATCCGAAGGGCTGGTTGTGGTGAGTTCAGTAGACTGAAGACTGCTGAAAGGACAAGAAGAGGGTGGGTGCGGTAGGGAGCTGGGACAGGAGGGGTCCATCTTTTCCAGAATCTTTTCACTGTCACCCCTCTCTTTTTCTGTGCTTCCGTTTCATTGCCTCCCTTTGCACCTCTTAGACACAAAGGCACCCTGAAATCTTCCATGGCATCTTAAAAATATTCTTTGTGACATCAGTACATCCTGCGCTCAGTTTAGTGAGATTGCTCTTTGAGAAATACTCCTGTTGCTGACTCAACGTTAGTAGTGGTCTTTTCATGAGCAGTAATCCCCTGACTACTCATATCACCCTCATCCTGAGCTGACTGCATGGGAACCCCTGCATCATTTTGCCTCCTCCCCAACACCCTAACTTTTCTTGGAACTATAAACATGCTTTTCCTGTGTAAACGACATCGGTTCCTCTTTGAGGAGTTTATTGCCATCATAAGCCATTTTTCACACTTTCTAAGATGATAGTGTCAGATCGTTTTGATACGTTGACCACATCTCCTTGTGAATCATCTTTCAGACACAAAATAACTATTTATCATGTAGCAACAATGACTGCTGTGATCCTCAGTGAGTCTTGTTCTGTTTCTAAATTCCAAGCACATCATTTAAAGGACCCTCTCAACATCTTGTCCATGTGCACATTCTTGATTCTCAGCAGAACTGAGTCAGATAACCTAACTTGCTATGTGATTTTCTAGAGCAAGGTCTGCAAACTTCTGTTTTCTGTTGTTTTCTATCCTCTTTGGAAAGGCAGGGCTAACCCTTATTCCTTTGTCAGTGAATGACCTCACAAGGGGTCACTGATGATACATTTTTCCTCTTTTATTTTTTGACCTTTTTAAATTTTATTTCTTGGCCCTATTTATTTCTTTACTTTAGATTTTAGTCACATAGCATGTGGGATCTTAGTGCCCTGAGCAGGTATCTGACCCACACCCCTTGCAGTGGAAGCATGGAGTCTTGATCACTGGACCACCAGACAGACACATGCCTTTGTCTGAGCTTTAAAAAAGATTGGCTAGTCATGTGTTCTGCCTTTTTGGAGGAATCTGCTCTTGTTCCTTTGGCTTTATCTCCAATTGCTAGCATTTCCCTAGCTTCTACCTTTAAGTAAAAACCAGCCCATGGTATAAGCTCAGAAGACCCGTTTGTGTTCAATACTGTTTTGTTCACAGGTGTATAAGGTACCCTTTGAGTGTTAGGGGTCAGAAATTATTTTTCTTACCTAGTCTTATCAAGGTTGCCCTGTTTTTATCTTCCTTCACAAGTAACTCTATCCACAAGGTGGTCTGCCACCTTTTTCTTTATGACATCAGTACATCCTGCGCTCAGTTTAGTGAGATTGCTCTTTGAGAAATACTCCTGTTGCTGACTCAACGTTAGTAGTGGTCTTTTCATGAGCAGTAATCCCCTGACTACTCATATCACCCTCATCCTGAGCTGACTGCATGGGAACCCCTGCATCATTTTGCCTCCTCCCCAACACCCTAACTTTTCTTGGAACTATAAACATGCTTTTCCTGTGTAAACGACATCGGTTCCTCTTTGAGGAGTTTATTGCCATCATAAGCCATTTTTCACACTTTCTAAGATGATAGTGTCAGATCGTTTTGATCGTTGACCACATCTCCTTGTGAATCATCTTTCAGACACAAAATAACTATTTATCATGTAGCAACAATGACTGCTGTGATCCTCAGTGAGTCTTGTTCTGTTTCTAAATTCCAAGCACATCATTTAAAGGACCCTCTCAACATCTTGTCCATGTGCACATTCTTGATTCTCAGCAGAACTGAGTCAGATAACCTAACTTGCTATGTGATTTTCTAGAGCAAGGTCTGCAAACTTCTGTTTTCTGTTGTTTTCTATCCTCTTTGGAAAGGCAGGGCTAACCCTTATTCCTTTGTCAGTGAATGACCTCACAAGGGGTCACTGATGATACATTTTTCCTCTTTTATTTTTTGACCTTTTTAAATTTTATTTCTTGGCCCTATTTATTTCTTTACTTTAGATTTTAGTCACATAGCATGTGGGATCTTAGTGCCCTGAGCAGGTATCTGACCCACACCCCTTGCAGTGGAAGCATGGAGTCTTGATCACTGGACCACCAGACAGACACATGCCTTTGTCTGAGCTTTAAAAAAGATTGGCTAGTCATGTGTTCTGCCTTTTTGGAGGAATCTGCTCTTGTTCCTTTGGCTTTATCTCCAATTGCTAGCATTTCCCTAGCTTCTACCTTTAAGTAAAAACCAGCCCATGGTATAAGCTCAGAAGACCCGTTTGTGTTCAATACTGTTTTGTTCACAGGTGTATAAGGTACCCTTTGAGTGTTAGGGGTCAGAAATTATTTTTCTTACCTAGTCTTATCAAGGTTGCCCTGTTTTTATCTTCCTTCACAAGTAACTCTATCCACAAGGTGGTCTGCCACCTAGCTTTTCTCTTTATTTAGACTCAGAAGAGATGAAAGTGTTACTTTCAACTTGCGTTCCTAGCTCCCTCAAGAAGAATTGGAGGAAGATGACAGTTCCTTTGAAAAGAGCTCTTTAGTGTCTCTGAAATTTCTGACTTTGCTCAGGTCCTGCCTGGCCTCTCTCTGCCCTCTTTCCTGAAAGTCCCATTCATTCATATTCTACGTTGGACGTAAGATTTATGGTAGGAATCAAGTGTCTGTGCAGCCGGATTGCTATGGCTGAGGAACTTTGGATGAAATTGGTGAACTCTTAAGAAAATGTAACCAAATTCTGGAAAGTTTTCCAATGTAGACTGTTGGAAAGTTTGATTTGCTGTTTCGTTCGCCTGGAAATGGAGAAACCAAAATGTCATCTTTATCTGTACTTCCTGGACTCCTTTTTTAAGAAGGAGCCCCTGAACCTGTGCAGAAGCACAGATGTTTTCCTTTTATTTTTCCTTCCAGGCGCTTCAAGTGGCAAGACAGCTTCTTCTTCAACAGCAACAGCAGCAACAAGTTAGTGGGTTAAAGTCTCCCAAGAGGAATGACAAACAGCCAGCCCTTCAGGTAAGTAACAAGTGTCTTGTTTTTTCTCTAAGTTGATTTTATACACTTTGGGATAGCTGATAAACCATTCAGAAGTGGATTGTGTTGAGAATTGCAAATCATGTAAGGTAATCTTCTGCCCAAAAAAGTGCATTTATTTGTTTTGTTCGTTTGTGTAACAGTAGAGCATGGTACTTTGGAGGAAAATATCTGTTCAACCAACAGTTTTGTTGTTGGAAGTAAGAAAATCTAACAAGACAATTTAATGGACAACTGAGGAGTTATTGACTTGGGTTGTTTGTTAGGCTGTGTGGCTCACCAATGGGGAAAAATTCCCAGTACGCAAATTTGTCACTCATTCTCTCATTATCTGCCTAGAATTGGGACACACACACACACACACACACACACTGTTTTAGTGCAGTGGTTTTCAACTGGAGTGCTTTTACCCTTCAAAGGACAGTGGGCAGTGTCTGGAGACATTTTCAGTTATCACATCCTTGAGGGGAATGGGTTGCTGCTGGCATCTAGTAGGTAGAGGCTGAGGGTGTTTGCATGCTACAGTGTAAAGGACAGCCTCTCGCAAGAGAGAATTATTCAGTCTAAAATATCAATATTATGAAGAACTTACTGGTCCTAAGGAAGATAAGGTATTTTCAAACATCTAGGAATGAATATAATACATTCTCTGTTCTTCAGTGGATGTTTCTCAAGTATTTCTAAATCATTAATTAAAATTGGCAAGCAGTTTTTGTAAAGAGACTAGCAGCTTCTCATTCAGAAGCATTGAGGGCAACAGTTAGCAGAGTGAAAGGAGGAAGTTCGTAAAAATCTACTTTGAATCTATGACTTGGAGCAGAAAACTATTACAGACATTTAAGAGAAACTTGACTCAGAGTGTCCTGCTCACACACAGGACAGGGAGGGCACCTGCCAATACCTGGCAGCTCAACTACACTCAGAGTTAAGAGTGGGCAGCCCCCCAAATGGGAAGCCAAATTGAGTTTCCTACACTGGACACTGTGGCAAAGAATGTGTAAGTGGGAGCTGCTGGGTATAACTTTATGCTGATAAAGATGATCAAAAGATAAACCCCAAATCGAATTTGAGTTGACTTTTTTTCAGATGAGAGAAAACCAGTGTACCCATTCCTAAATTATCCTACAAAGATCAAACTGGCCTTGGCCCCAAGGCCAATTTTTCTACGTCTACTTGGAGGTTGTCATAGTCTGGGGGAGTTCAGCATGATATAGCAGCACTTCTCTTGGCACAATAGATCATGTGCTTGTTTACTAACACTTCCAAAAGCGGAGGTTTGGTGAACGACCACCAACCAGTATGTCTTTCCATGAGTATGAAGGCTGGGGACACTTTTAATGAGGTCCAGTGCCACCAAGGTCCCATGTCAGGTGCTATAAGCAGCGTTTTGTTGTGCTGATGTCTTAAGAACAGCTCTGGAGGATGAAATATGACTGCGTTGACCTTTCAGCTGTGAGCTTATTTGTCAGGATTCAAATAAGTTGAAAGGATCAAACTGAACAGTTTCCGTAGTCAGACTGGGAATTGTGTTTCAGAGGTCAGTAGCGGAGGCCACATTGCAGATTCCAGAACATAGCCAATTGTTGGTACATATTAAAGTACTGGGGCATCTCCTGCAGACAGAGACACAATTAAAATTCTAATTTATTAATGTATACAGGGAGCTAGCCCAGCCTGTCACTCAGTGATTCAAATGACTGTCCATTCTTTCTGCCTCCCCCTTGGAGCTCTCAGTGCTTTAAAAATACTATGAGTCCTCTTGTGAATGTGTTGGCAAAATAACAATATGTTATTGAGGGTGGGAAGAATCTTAACATATAGCAGTGTTTTGCTTAGAGTTCATTTTAAAAGGACACATATACATGGTCTAATGAACTGCTCTTCAGTGTTGAATTGTAATTTCTTAGACTAGACTTATTTTCTGTTTGCTTTTTCGTAACATAAAGCATTTTTCAATGAACAAAGGGTGAGTGCAGTTCCTTTAGGGCTGAGTATATGAAGTCAACTTTTAGGGGGTTTCCTTTGGAAGGCTTTTTTTTTCTTCTTGCCTGTTACAAGGTTTTTAGCCATTGGAATAGTATGGCACAGAGAGCTTTGTTGTTTTGGGTACAGTGTCAAAAACACCCTAACATTCTGCTGAGCACCTCAGTCTGTAGGAAAAGTGAGGGACAAGGGCACCATGTTAGATGCTGATTTGACCACAGAGGACCTTTCAGGTCCTTTCCTGCCCTCTCAGTGGGAGAGTTGACAAGCAAAAAATTTAGACCAATATTAAGAGTTGATTGGGGAACTGGGGTTGACCTGTGTGTGTGTGTGTGTGTGTGTACATGCATGTTCATCATTGTCTGTGTCTCTGCAGCTGCCACGTGGGGCATGCACATTCACTTCTTTTTACTTGGACTTCCACAAACAAGAAGGAAAAATGACTAACCTAGGCTACACAGCATATTACCTTGCTGTAAAAATACATATGTAGACTTGGTGATTCATGCAAGGAATAACCTTCACATTTAAATATGTCTCGCTGAGCCATGTCCTTGCTGGGGCATCTCAGCCAGAGTGGCTCTTACATGAAAGGGAAATCCTGCAATGCTCATCTCTGATCTCCTTACCCTTCCTGCCTACACCGAGAGACCTATTTTAGTGAATTTCAATCTTCTGCATAGAGGAAGCCTTGACAGGGAAGAAGGATTTGATCTGCTGATAGCTTGAGGAGGAAAGAAAAAAAAAAGAGAGAAACCCAAATCCCCAAATATACTGTGACTCATATTTTAAGCAAATCTCACACTTCCCTGCTTTATGTTTGGCAGCACTCTCCAGTTTCACAGGCTGATGATACAAACAAAAGAAAATGGAAAGTTAGAGGAGGTTATAAGTGGTTACTCGACAGAGATCACAAAATGTAGTCAAACATCACCGATTTGGACTAATTTCAATGAAATGAGAGTAAATAAGTGAGACATGATGCTCTTTACAGATACATGTACTGAACTGCATCCGAGCTGGTCGCGTTCCAGGGTGACATTGTAGTTGATCATGAAGACATGAATTGGGTACCAATACTGCTTCTGAAATTCTGGAAAAATATTCTACTTAGGAACCTAAATAGCTCCTTATTTGGTCTATTAATTTGCTTTGCAAATTTTTTTATGAATGGTACAAGTGAAAATTGGAAATTGGCCCCATCATAAATTAAGCCTCAGAAAGATATGAATTAATTAAATACAACTCAGTGAACGTTAATGGAACAGCCACAACTTGTAGGGCATCTGGCGGTGCTCAGAGATGCAGACCCGTCTAGGAGACAGACCCTGCCTGCAGGATGCTTTTGAACAGTGGAGGAATTAACCAGGTTTCGCAAAAAAAAAAAAAAAAAAAATTGTATGTGAGTAAAAATAGTAGGCTTGCTTTTATAAATATTTATATACTTCTGAAGATTACTAAAACAAGTGAAATAAATGTTTAACAGCACAGGTGCACTCATAACCTCGAAAATGTGCAACTTTACTGGCTGAAGGTTAATTTGAGAGTAGATGAGCAACTTTATTGATCACATTTTGGAACTTTGACCATCATTTCTGGGTAGTAATTCATTTGGGTTCTTTAAGCATTTTAGTTGCTGGCATGAGGACATAAACTGGAAGGAAATCAAATGACACATTTTCTCCTAAGAAAGTAAAAGTACATGTGTATTCTGGCAATGCTCACATTAAGAAAGTAAACCGTGTATATGCTGCTTGCCGTGGAAAGCTGACCACAGTTTCAGCCCATGTAGAGAGAACTCGAAATCAGTCATCTGATACTTTTCTTTCCTGCCCATCCTTTCCTTCCAAGTTCATCTCCTGTGCAGGCCCTTCACACAGGGGCTGTTCCACTGGAAGGTGCGTAGGGAGAACCCACGGAAAGGTCAGCCTTTACATCCCTGTGGAAGCTCAGGATTCTAGAGAGGACTCCAGCTTTTTAAGTGGAGGAGGTTAAAATGCAAGATTCAGCAGGTGTTTTTTTAGCATTTTTATTTGCAGTTATATAAAACGTGCTTCAGGCAGCATTTTGCTTGGCATTAATGCCACATATAATCTTAGTACCTCGTATCATTTCCACGTTACTCACTGAGGAATAAATTGGTAAGAGGAAACCTTTAAAGAAAACTACAATTTTATGTGGTAGATTGTGAAATGGAGTGGTTTTGAAATACTGACCCTTAAAATCTATCCCTATGCACTGAATTAGTAAAACACGTAATTCAGGAGAGAGAGGCAGATTTTTTTCCCATCCACCTTTATTCTTTGGCCTTTGGGGGCCTCCCATTGCAGTGGCCCCTCTCGTTGTTGAGCACCAGCTCTGGGCGCTTGTGCTCTAGAGCGTTAGCTCGTAATTGGACACACTGGTCCAGCTGCTTCAGGGCATGTAGGATCTTCCCGGGCCAGGGATCAAACCAGTGCCCCTTGCACTGCAAGGCAGACTCTTTACCCACTGGGCCACCAGGAAAGCCCAGATTTTTTCTTTTTAATTTTTGGCCACTTTCATTGATCCTTCACGTATTTATTTTCATCCATCTTTGTTCTTTGGCATGTGTGGGCCTCCCATTGCGGTGGCCTCTTCTGTAGCAGAGCACCGGCTCTGGGCACCTGCATTCCAGAACACTGGCTTGTAAGTGGACATACCTGTTTCAGCCGCTCCATGGCATGTGGAATCTTCCCGTGCCAGAGATCGAACTGGCACCCCTTGCAATGCAAGGCGGACTCTTTACTCACTGGACCACCAGGGAAGCCCCCAGGTTTTTTTTTTTCTAATGTCCACAGTTAGACACTGTCTAAAATTGGTATCCCTGGCAGGAGATTGAAAGGGAGTGTTGAAATGTTGGTACCTTTTCAGATGTTGTTATCACATGACTTTGGAGAATCTCCAAACCCCCACAAAATAGGTCTTGATAAGAAACAATAAAAGAGAAATGATGCTTTGAAAAAGATTACTGAGTCTTTCAGATTACATACACCATTGAAAATGTGATATAAGCAGGGCCCTCCTCCTAGAAAAATGCACATACACACAGAATTTTGCATCATTACAAAGGTTTCATGAAGCTCAAGAAATCCTATCTGTTTGCCCAGGTTCAGTTCTCTTACTGGAAAAAAATTTTTGTCCCAAATCCTATCGTTTTTTTTTTGCTTATATAAAACGTGCTTCAGGCAGCATTTTGCTTGGCATAATCCTAAAGTACCTCGTATCATTTCCACGTTACTCACTGAGGAATAAATTGGTAAGAGGAAACCTTTAAAGAAAACTACAATTTTATGTGGTAGATTGTGAAATGGAGTGGTTTTGAAATACTGACCCTTAAAATCTATCCCTATGCACTGAATTAGTAAAACACGTAATTCAGGAGAGAGAGGCAGATTTTTTTCCCATCCACCTTTATTCTTTGGCCTTTGGGGGCCTCCCATTGCAGTGGCCCCTCCGTTGTTGAGCACCAGCTCTGGGCGCTTGTGCTCTAGAGCGTTAGCTCGTAATTGGACACACTGGTCCAGCTGCTTCAGGGCATGTAGGATCTTCCCGGCCGGGGATCAAACCAGTGCCCCTTGCACTGCAAGGCAGACTCTTTACCCACTGGGCCACCAGGAAAGCCCAGATTTTTTCTTTTTAATTTTTGGCCACTTTCATTGATCCTTCACGTATTTATTTTCATCCATCTTTGTTCTTTGGCATGTGTGGGCCTCCCATTGCGGTGGCCTCTTCTGTAGCAGAGCACCGGCTCTGGGCACCTGCATTCCAGAACACTGGCTTGTAAGTGGACATACCTGTTTCAGCCGCTCCATGGCATGTGGAATCTTCCCGTGCCAGAGATCGAACTGGCACCCCTTGCAATGCAAGGCGGACTCTTTACTCACTGGACCACCAGGGAAGCCCCAGGTTTTTTTCTAATGTCCACAGTTAGACACTGTCTAAAATTGGTATCCCTGGCAGGAGATTGAAAGGGAGTGTTGAAATGTTGGTACCTTTTCAGATGTTGTTATCACATGACTTTGGAGAATCTCCAAACCCCCACAAAATAGGTCTTGATAAGAAACAATAAAAGAGAAATGATGCTTTGAAAAAGATTACTGAGTCTTTCAGATTACATACACCATTGAAAATGTGATATAAGCAGGGCCCTCCTCCTAGAAAAATGCACATACACACAGAATTTTGCATCATTACAAAGGTTTCATGAAGCTCAAGAAATCCTATCTGTTTGCCCAGGTTCAGTTCTCTTACTGGAAAAAAATTTTTGTCCCAAATAATGTGTTTTGTCCTTGCCACCAAAACCTCATGTGAGTTGTATTATAATGAGTTCCCTCATTTTTGCTATTTCAATTTCAGCTGTATATAAGGTGACCCTATGTCTGCCCAGAATTGCCCTAGTCTGTGCGTATTGACTGAGTGGATTTATTAATAACTCTGACTCTTAGTAGTATCCCAGTTGGGGCATTTAATTATATGATCACTTGACTTGCATGCATCTGAACATTTGAAATGTAAGCATGCCTTTGTCCCCACATGCAGAGATCATTCAGGTTTATGGACTAGCTCCATAGCTCTTTCTTGGTATAGGGAGCATCATGAAACCATTCTGTGGAGGAGGAAAAGTGGAACTTCAGAGGGATTAAGTGACTTGCTACAGAGCACACAGACAAGGACAACGCAAAGCTAAGAAGCCAGGTGTCTTAAGACCGTAAGCAACTAGCGTGTTACTTAACGGCAACTTAATTATTAATTCTTCTTCAGTATCTGTTTACTCAGCATCTACTGAGTGCCGTATTTTCCACCAATAAGCAAATTATTATATTTTTCATATTGTAAGCAAAAGTAAAACTAAACCAACAAAACACAATTTCTTCTGTAAATATGTAGATTTCAATTAAGAGGACTAAGACACATAATTATCCTAATTGTCGTTCTGTGGACATGTGTGCCCACGCGCATGTGTGTAGGTAACACAGGCGTGAACAACAGGAAAGGCGAGTTATTTCGTATTCTCCAGCCTGCAGTGCCCTGAGAGCTTCTATGTGCTGGAACATGGAAATGGTAGGTTATAATGATTGTTGGGACTAGGAGGTGGGAAGGAACAGAGGGAAAAAAACATACTTGACTGGTCAAAAATGTGTAAATTGCTGACAAAATGAAATGATTTCTTGATAAGAAACAATAAAGAGAAATGATGCTTTGAAAAGATTACTGAGTCTTTCAGATTACATACACCATTGAAAATGTGATATAAGCAGGGCCCTCCTCCTAGAAAAATGCACATACACACAGAATTTTGCATCATTACAAAGGTTTCATGAAGCTCAAGAAATCCTATCTGTTTGCCCAGGTTCAGTTCTCTTACTGGAAAAAAATTTTTGTCCCAAATAATGTGTTTTGTCCTTGCCACCAAAACCTCATGTGAGTTGTATTATAATGAGTTCCCTCATTTTTGCTATTTCAATTTCAGCTGTATATAAGGTGACCCTATGTCTGCCCAGAATTGCCCTAGTCTGTGCGTATTGACTGAGTGGATTTATTAATAACTCTGACTCTTAGTAGTATCCCAGTTGGGGCATTTAATTATATGATCACTTGACTTGCATGCATCTGAACATTTGAAATGTAAGCATGCCTTTGTCCCCACATGCAGAGATCATTCAGGTTTATGGACTAGCTCCATAGCTCTTTCTTGGTATAGGGAGCATCATGAAACCATTCTGTGGAGGAGGAAAAGTGGAACTTCAGAGGGATTAAGTGACTTGCTACAGAGCACACAGACAAGGACAACGCAAAGCTAAGAAGCCAGGTGTCTTAAGACCGTAAGCAACTAGCGTGTTACTTAACGGCAACTTAATTATTAATTCTTCTTCAGTATCTGTTTACTCAGCATCTACTGAGTGCCGTATTTTCCACCAATAAGCAAATTATTATATTTTTCATATTGTAAGCAAAAGTAAAACTAAACCAACAAAACACAATTTCTTCTGTAAATATGTAGATTTCAATTAAGAGGACTAAGACACATAATTATCCTAATTGTCGTTCTGTGGACATGTGTGCCCACGCGCATGTGTGTAGGTAACACAGGCGTGAACAACAGGAAAGGCGAGTTATTTCGTATTCTCCAGCCTGCAGTGCCCTGAGAGCTTCTATGTGCTGGAACATGGAAATGGTAGGTTATAATGATTGTTGGGACTAGGAGGTGGGAAGGAACAGAGGGAAAAAAACATACTTGACTGGTCAAAAATGTGTAAATTGCTGACAAAATGACACATGTAATTAAGAGTGCTCCTACCATTTTACCTTGTGGTTTACACCTCCAGTGTTGAAAAAGAGAGTGACTCCCACCTCGCTAATTACCATTATCACTGAAATGCTCGGGTTGGAGTCATTAGTTCCATGTGCATTTAATTAGAGGAAGGCTGAAATTGGATTTAACTTATTACTTTTTCATGGATCACTTTCTTGTCATCACTTCAAATTGGATTGCAGCCCCAGGTAACTAATTATGAGAGCCACAGGATCAAGAGTGAAAAAAAAAAAGGTAATTAGGAATAACACTGTTGGACCCTTGCTGGTCGTCCACTTGTGCTTCGGGAAAAGGGAGGGAGGAAAAAGGAAAAAAAAAAATACAGTCCGAGCTGTATTTTATAGTATTACAGATTAGGGAGCTAGAGGTATAGACGGTTGCTGAGCATCATGGGAGTCTGTCACCACCCGTAGTGGTTTCTCTGATATACAGCTGAGTTGAAGATGTCAAGTCGACATGGTTCCACAATCAGCTCCCTAATACCTAGATTAAACTTGTAAAAGCAACAGATTGCTTGTAGGTATGAGGCTTCTCAACAACTGTGTCGTCTGGGGCCTTACATATATGATTACAACAAAGCTGTCAAGATGCCTCTGAGCCAAATACAGAGTATTTTAAGTACTGGGAGTTAGAGTTTAATGAACGTATTAATGTTCCAGAAACATCATTCATATCTGACAGGAAGACATATCAGTCAGCACAGCAGTGAGGTTTAGGGTTTGTATATCGGGAATTTTTGTCAAAGTTTCCAGCCAGCCATTTACTCTGCTTCTTGTTTGTTCCCCACCCCCAGTGTTGTGGATCAGGTTGCTGACGTTGTTTCTCCTTCTGCCCCCATCGAAAATACTTTAAAACAAATGATATTGTTTCCATGTGCAGAGCAGAATTCAGAACTGCAAGCAATCAATTTTATTGACATCGTCTGAAAAAAATGTTGATGACAGTTGGAGGATGTGAAAGGATTGGATTTTTTAAGTCTTCAGTACTAACTGTGGCAAAAAAAAAAAAAAAAAAAAAAATTGAAATCTAATCACATTTTTCAAAAGAAAGGGGCCTGTTAAGAAGGGCGTCTTTGGTAGACTGTGATAGCATGATGAGAAGTCTTGATATCAAGCCTGTTGACTGCCTCGATGGGAGGCAGAAAAACTTCCCAGAGAAGTGAATCACCAAGCAAAGATGGCTCGAGTTTCCTAAAGTTGTTTAAAATTGGTTTTAATGTTCTGTTAATGTAAGCAAATAATCATGATTCAGTCTTGGGTGACTTTCAAGCCTGGGTAAGTGAGGCTTGCTCATTATTTTCCGAGGAGTCTAGAAAAGTGTAGACCATGATGTGCCCACCCAGCAGAGGCCAGACCATGAATATTCCCAAAGTGAGAAAATTCTTTTCCTGGAATTATGAGTCCTTTTCCTATGTGAACCTTCTAAGCAAAATCTCAAGAACCAAAATAGTAATCATCAAGTCTAATACAGAAAATTAAAGCTTTTTTTTTTTTTGAAACATCTTAAGTTGATTTAGAATTTTTGTACACAATATTCGTCTGTGGTTGAAAGGGGCCATGCCGAGGTCAAGTGATGTAGTGTTTTCCATTTTTCCATATGAGCCTCACAGTGTGTGATAAAAGCAAACTCCTTTATTTTGTAAGTCTGTAGGAATTTCTGATGAAGTGCAGAGGTCACGTTCCCTGTCAATTTGAGTAGCCAGCATTTTTTAACTACTGTTTTTTCTTCCTTTTTGTGTGTGTCTTTTCTTCCCTGCCCCCACCTCACCAGAAACCATGACACTTTTCTGACACATGCACAGTGAAGTCCTCCAATCTGAAACTCATTAGCACACAGCATTGGACCCTGTCCAGTGGTTAGAAAATTTCCTGAAGCCTAGAATAACAGCATTTGGTGCAAGCACCATGGACCAGAAGTGACAGTGGGGGTAGCCGAGCTCCCCTGGCGCCCTGCCTGGTCAGGAAAGCCAGCTGACCATGCAACCCGGTGAGACAGAGGTCGTGCACAAGGGATGGGCCAGAAAAGTCTGGTCCTTAGAGAGAGATGCTTTTAAAATCACAAGGCAATATCTTTTTTTCCCTGTGCTTATTATTTCAGTTGAGTTGGAGGTATTTGTCAGCATTAGCTGCAGGAACATGAAAGCACACAATTAGAGAAGTGGGATGAAAACCAATTTCCATAGGATGAATCTTGTACCAAGCCTGTTGACTGCCTCGATGGGAGGCAGAAAAACTTCCCAGAGAAGTGAATCACCAAGCAAAGATGGCTCGAGTTTCCTAAAGTTGTTTAAAATTGGTTTTAATGTTCTGTTAATGTAAGCAAATAATCATGATTCAGTCTTGGGTGACTTTCAAGCCTGGGTAAGTGAGGCTTGCTCATTATTTTCCGAGGAGTCTAGAAAAGTGTAGACCATGATGTGCCCACCCAGCAGAGGCCAGACCATGAATATTCCCAAAGTGAGAAAATTCTTTTCCTGGAATTATGAGTCCTTTTCCTATGTGAACCTTCTAAGCAAAATCTCAAGAACCAAAATAGTAATCATCAAGTCTAATACAGAAAATTAAAGCTTTTTTTTTTTTTGAAACATCTTAAGTTGATTTAGAATTTTTGTACACAATATTCGTCTGTGGTTGAAAGGGGCCATGCCGAGGTCAAGTGATGTAGTGTTTTCCATTTTTCCATATGAGCCTCACAGTGTGTGATAAAAGCAAACTCCTTTATTTTGTAAGTCTGTAGGAATTTCTGATGAAGTGCAGAGGTCACGTTCCCTGTCAATTTGAGTAGCCAGCATTTTTTAACTACTGTTTTTTCTTCCTTTTTGTGTGTGTCTTTTCTTCCCTGCCCCACCTCACCAGAAACCATGACACTTTTCTGACACATGCACAGTGAAGTCCTCCAATCTGAAACTCATTAGCACACAGCATTGGACCCTGTCCAGTGGTTAGAAAATTTCCTGAAGCCTAGAATAACAGCATTTGGTGCAAGCACCATGGACCAGAAGTGACAGTGGGGGTAGCCGAGCTCCCCTGGCGCCCTGCCTGGTCAGGAAAGCCAGCTGACCATGCAACCCGGTGAGACAGAGGTCGTGCACAAGGGATGGGCCAGAAAAGTCTGGTCCTTAGAGAGAGATGCTTTTAAAATCACAAGGCAATATCTTTTTTTCCCTGTGCTTATTATTTCAGTTGAGTTGGAGGTATTTGTCAGCATTAGCTGCAGGAACATGAAAGCACACAATTAGAGAAGTGGGATGAAAACCAATTTCCATAGGATGATATCTTGTATTCCTCTAACTCTTTGGTATTATAGAACCTATGGATTTCATCCATTCAGTCATTCATTCAAGCTTTGGTCCTTAAACCTCATTGTCCAGGTAACAGGACCTAGCTGAAACCCGTGCCCTAGCATTAGAAAAATACAATTCACCATGGTTCAGGATAATTGAAGCCAGGTTTTCAAACAGGAAACTGAGTCCCAGAAATGTAGTAGTAATAATATTGAAGAGACAAGCACTTAGATTATACTTCCTAGGAGCCAGCTACTAAACAGAAACCGAATAAGGGTAGATGAAGACCATAGGGCAGGGAGACATGAACTTGCTCAGGGCCCAACAGTTGACAAGTGGCAGAGCTGGGATTCTACTTCAGTCTAGTTCCAGAGCCTGCTTCTCTCCATGACATTCTCCTCCTCTCCCTAAGCTGCCACTTGGGCCTCACAAGCAGGGACGGTGAATGAAATGGAAGCAGAGTTGCTGATGTTTGTCACTAACCACTAGACCACACCGTCTCCTAATTTGGACATATGTTTATGGGCATATTTGAAAAATAGTGCTTGTAATTGAAACATGCACTTTCTAAAGGGAAATGACGCTTGGGAAAGAGAAGAAAGACGGGTATTACTCAAAGCCTGCAGACAACTCTGCAAGTAATTGTCTAAAGGCAGCCGTTGAAATTGAGAAGCAGTTTGGAAAATGTACAGTTTGGGAAATTTGTGTACCGATGTAATTACGGTAGTTGTGAGTTGATGTCATGCCTAGTAACTGTTTTTGTATTGCTTGGGCCTTTGTTACTGAGCTGTGATATCATGAGCAAACTATTATAAACATAGCATGGATATAGCATGCTTGTGTAACAAAAGATCGGGAACTTTTATTAAGTTTGTTTTCCTTGTCATATTGTAAAAATTTATTATGTGTACTGTGTATATTAGAAACAGATTTGGGTAATTCTGTCTAAATGAAGTCATCCCGGCTATTTCCAGACTGTCTGTTTTTGGTTGTGAATAATTTTCATACATCAGATGGTTGTCATATTTAGTCGCTCTCAAAATTTTAAAGAGAACATATCCCGTTTTGAACTTTGGGTGGACTTGAGCCGCCTTCCTGTTGGGATTGTTTGAGTTAGAAACTATTGCCCAGTAAATTACAGAGGCTGAAGACTCGTCATTTCTAAAGGGTCTAGGGCTGCTGACTTCTATTCATAACTTTTCCCCCTTCATCAAAAGAACAGATTTTTAACTACTTAAGTAGTAGAATTTAAGGCTGCCAGGACACAATTGCGCAAGGACTGCCAGCCCTTGTCCTTTTATGTTACATCCCATTGAGGAAATTCGGTAAACATTCAAACAGACAGAGGCTAGCATTTATCCGTGTTCGTGGTAAAATGTGGATTTTAAATGGGTAACTCACAAACTGCAGATGACTCAATCCTTCCCAGCTAGTCTCCTCTAGCGCCTTCTTTTGCTACAAAGTTTTTAGAACCTGAATATTCTGTCTGCTGTTTCCAACCTTTTTTTTTTTTTTTTTTTTTTCAGTCACTTTCCGTCTTAACCTTCCACAGATCTGGCTTTTCTGCTCATCATCTTCTTGGATGTGACTGTCACTATATTCAGGGGCCGTGTTTTCATCCTTACCTCCACTTGCCTGACTGTGTAGCAACCTTTGGTCCTCTGGCTGATGTGTCTCCTACACTTCTTCAGTTCAGGACCCTCTGGTCCCCATACCATTCTCTTTCTGTCCCGCTTCGCCTGGAACCTAAGTTCATTCCTTTCCCAAAGTTCAGTTCCTTGAATCTTCTCCAGTAGCGCCTCTGCCTCTCTGCGTGTTCTTCTGCCTCTGCACGCCTGTTAGTATCCCTCTTAGCTGCCTGTCCATGGCTCGCTCTTAGCTCATGACCTCAGCAATTTCAGTCACCTCTAATCCAACTGATCACTTCTGTGGCTAGGTCCTGTTAGTCAGACTCATGCGTCATCATCGACCTAAATGATTTCCCTCATCCCTACCACGTAATCAGAGCTGCCATTTTTCCTTCCACTTGGCATGTTTTGTCCATTCCTTTCTCTGTGTTTCCCCTGCTGCTACTTTGTTCCAGAGTTCAGACCTTCAGGAAGGATATGCTTATTAGCTCTTGGCAAGAAACAGTCATTCATCCTGCTCCACACCCTCAGAGCATCTTCTGTTCTTTGTGAGGATCTCTTAGCCTCCCTGCAGCTTTCAGCTTTTGCCTCAGTGCCAGGTTTCTCTGCTCTTCAAGGGCTTTCCCCAGTCCACTGTTACCTTCCATACAAAGTCTAAACTCTTTGCATTTTGGTTTCTGAGTTTTCTGATCTGGGATTAAATCAAATGACCTGAGAAGAAGGTTGGAATTTCTCTTACTGGAGGGGAGCATTTAGGGCCATGATTCCTTCTGTTAGGAGATGGTAATAGGCCCAGTCCATCTAATGGTATTTGTAAGTCCCCCAAATCTAAGATTCCACATATGACTGGTTCTGGTGCCCACCGTTTAGGCAGTAGACCCTAGTGGTTAAATTATATTTAAGTCCAAAAGAATTACATCTTTGCTTTCTTCAGAAGGAAATTAAAAGCTGTATGATATGCCATGTTTTCCCATATCTAAATTCTCTCAGTGTTGGCCCCATGCTTCGTTCATTAATATCTATTCTCATGGCCCAAATGGGTTACTTCCAGTCTTCTCTTAACAGAGGAACTGCAGCCAGCCACTGCCTTGTTGGCACACAGAGGAGTTGCTTCATCAGATCTAATGAAGCTGTTTTTAATAAGACATCTTTGAAATTACGTCTCGTTTGTTCTTTACTTGACAGTGTAATGGAGCTGCTATTTATTCTAGAAATAAAATTAATAGGAGTCCAAACCACATAGAATAGACAGAGTGCAGAGGTTTTGTTTGATGTAGATCTGAACTGATTCTGCCTCGAATGCTGTTTGAAGGATTCTTGCACCAGGATGGCCTTTGTAGGATTACTGTGATTGATTAGCCATGTCTGCCGTGGTCACTGGAGTTGGGAGTAGTATGTGTGCCGTCTACTTGCCAAGGCTGATTTACTGATGTCGTCTATGCTGATCACGTACCAAAGTAGAGAAAGACCAGGGGTTATTTGTTTATGGGACACTGATACATCCTGCAGTCATACTGAAATACTGTCTAAAGTTAAACATGCCCTTTGTGTTTCCCTCACATCCTTATCTGAGACGGCACAAACTATATTCTTACCCTGAAGCTCTACTTCTTTGTGGTCAAAAACAATCTGTGATTTGTCTTGAAAAGCACAAGATCTTGTGCACTAGGTCATATACACGCAGCTGGGTGGTTGAGAGTTACAGAGATTTGTGTTTCAGAATATGGTGAGAGGAGGCACACCATGATTAATAGCATGATCTCTGGTGTCAAGCTCCCAAGTTGCACTACCCTTACCGCTGTGTGACCTTGGAAAAATAGCTTAACCTCTCTGTATTTCCGTTTTTCTCATCTAGAGAATGTGACTGATTACCTCACCTACTTGAAGGCAGTTGTGCAGATGAGGTGATTTAATGCATGAGAACTGCTTGCACAGTACTTGGGACATAGTAAATTCTCAGAAAAGTTTGCTCTTCTCATAATTACATGAACTCCTTGTAAGGGAAAGTGAACACCTGTTAAACTCCAGATTATATTGTAATTCAGTTAAAGTAGTCCCTATTCACATACATGTTTTAGCAGTACAATAGGGACTATCCTTTTTCTGGTAGTCAGTTGTGGTTAACCAGACATGATGCGAAGACATCAGACTTCCCATCTTCAGAATGGGGATGACCACCTGCCCATCCTGTAGAGTTATGAAGATTAGCTGAGTTATTGCATTCTAAATGGCCTTAAAAAAGTACAGGGTACACAACAAATACTGAATAAATGTTAGCCATTCTCAGTACCTCTGCTACTGTTATTATCAATATTATCATGATGGAACATTGTTTTCCTGTATGTGTCCACTTTTGACATAAATGAGAGTTACGCTGTTCTGAAAATCCTATCCTGTTCTCTCTCTTAACGCTAGTTTTCTCAGAATTGTGTGTGAATTCATGCTCTGTTGTCTTAACAGCCAAGGAGGTAGTGCCTAATCTTACATCTTGAAGCTCTGTGGCATTCTAAACCCTGCCTGGCACAAAGCAGGCAATTCGTAGATGCTTCTTTCCTTATGAGTTAGTGAATGAGGGAGTGATGTCTGAATAAATGACTGCAACGTCTAAGCCAGAGAGAAAGGAAAATTGATACTGCTTTTAGCTGAAGAGTTTGCAGGCTGGTCTCAAGTTCATAAACTTCTAGGAACATTTCAAGACCATAAACACAGCATTAAAAGAAACTGGCGTCAGCCCTGCCTAAATCTCTCATTGGGCTGATGAAATGAATCTTGCCAAGCAGGGAGTGAGAATAAGAAAACTCCTGCAGTGTTGTTTGACTGCCCTAAATGCTGTGTGCTTTGCCTTTGTACATTTACTAATCTATTTAAGGTATAATATTAATGGCATAGAACTTTTAATTCCTAAGTATAGAAAATTAAAGGAGACTAAAGGCAAAATACAGAAATGTATTTGGTATCAAGATGAAGTTCAATGAAGCATAGTGAAAATGGCATCAATTATTAAATAAATGTGGAGGGAAGATGGAAAATATACCGAAATCTCTCATTTTGAAAGGAATTGGTTTACTTGATTATTGGCAACAGTATCACACTCAGGAAAATCTAAGACAAATGAAAGCAAAACAGAATTTAATTGAGCTATTATTTTGCAGACTTTGGCTCGGTTTCAGACAATCTAATCAAATTGTGCTTTGCTCAAATAACTAACATTAAATGCAGCCTACCAACAGATGTTTAAAAAGAGTCTAATTGGAAAATCTACATCCTGGATTTAGTCTGTCTCATCAAAAAAAAAAGAAAAAATAGCTTCAAATTTATATTTGGGGAGATGATACCTAAATGACCAGCATTTCTAGAAAAGATAACATTTTCTTCAAGGTTGCCCAGTGCTTGGGTGGAATCATCTTGAATAGTCAAAGGTGGCACTCTGGAAATTGAAGTTCTTGGAAATTCTCCAGCTCTGTGCCATACAGAACTGTACAGAGAAATCTCCTTTATCACATTACGTCACCAGCGTCCTGTTACAGTCCCTGGATCATGTCGGGCCCATGTGCTGTAATTTATAATGAACCCTTGCAAGTCATGCAAGGCACATTCTGATTGATGACTTTTGAAGGTGCTGTCAGGGTGGATAGGTAATGAAGTTGACCTTCCTCCACTGTTGTCTCAATTTCATGTTGGTATATTGAAACTATTTCACCTGCCATATTTGCTTGGGGTTCTTCATGAAATCTACAAAAGAAACTTGGCTTAATAGTTAACTCTTTTCTTTCTTTAGACCAGGGGTCAGCCATTTCTTCTGTATAAGGTCAGATGGTGAATATTTTTGATTCTTTGGGCCATTTTTTTTCCTTGGCAATATTTACTCTGTTGTTGTCATGCAAAGGCAGACCACAATATGTATAATTATGTGTTACAATAAACTCCTCTGTATATGAATAAGAAAACTCCTGCAGTGTTGTTTGACTGCCCTAAATGCTGTGTGCTTTGCCTTTGTACATTTACTAATCTATTTAAGGTATAATATTAATGGCATAGAACTTTTAATTCCTAAGTATAGAAAATTAAAGGAGACTAAAGGCAAAATACAGAAATGTATTTGGTATCAAGATGAAGTTCAATGAAGCATAGTGAAAATGGCATCAATTATTAAATAAATGTGGAGGGAAGATGGAAAATATACCGAAATCTCTCATTTTGAAAGGAATTGGTTTACTTGATTATTGGCAACAGTATCACACTCAGGAAAATCTAAGACAAATGAAAGCAAAACAGAATTTAATTGAGCTATTATTTTGCAGACTTTGGCTCGGTTTCAGACAATCTAATCAAATTGTGCTTTGCTCAAATAACTAACATTAAATGCAGCCTACCAACAGATGTTTAAAAAGAGTCTAATTGGAAAATCTACATCCTGGATTTAGTCTGTCTCATCAAAAAAAAAAGAAAAAATAGCTTCAAATTTATATTTGGGGAGATGATACCTAAATGACCAGCATTTCTAGAAAAGATAACATTTTCTTCAAGGTTGCCCAGTGCTTGGGTGGAATCATCTTGAATAGTCAAAGGTGGCACTCTGGAAATTGAAGTTCTTGGAAATTCTCCAGCTCTGTGCCATACAGAACTGTACAGAGAAATCTCCTTTATCACATTACGTCACCAGCGTCCTGTTACAGTCCCTGGATCATGTCGGGCCCATGTGCTGTAATTTATAATGAACCCTTGCAAGTCATGCAAGGCACATTCTGATTGATGACTTTTGAAGGTGCTGTCAGGGTGGATAGGTAATGAAGTTGACCTTCCTCCACTGTTGTCTCAATTTCATGTTGGTATATTGAAACTATTTCACCTGCCATATTTGCTTGGGGTTCTTCATGAAATCTACAAAAGAAACTTGGCTTAATAGTTAACTCTTTTCTTTCTTTAGACCAGGGGTCAGCCATTTCTTCTGTATAAGGTCAGATGGTGAATATTTTTGATTCTTTGGGCCATTTTTTTTTTCCTTGGCAATATTTACTCTGCTGTTGTCATGCAAAGGCAGACCACAATATGTATAATTATGTGTTACAATAAACTCCTCTGTATATGAATAAGGTCGTTCCGGGTGCACTTTTGTAAGTCCAAGAAAGTTAGCCTAGGTACCCAACTAACACAATAGGGTATGTAGTACTGTGCAGTAATAGGTTGATAATACTTTTCACACAAATAATATTAGGTTAGTGCAAAAATAGTCATGGTTTTGGACCCTGAATTTTAAATCATTATAACTAGGCACAAAGACATTTTTATTCATCAAAATAGGAAATATTACAATCAACACATTTTTGTCAACAAGAAATAAGTTTATGATTTCCTGTAGCATAAAAATGCATACTACGGGATTTGATGAACTCTTAGAAAGCATATTCTGTATCCTGCAGGTTGTGGAAGCATTTTCCCTGTGAAAAGTTGTCGAGGTGGTAGTCAGCTGGCAAGAGGTCAAATGATTATGGCAGATGAGGCAAAACTTTGTAGCCCAGTCTATTCAACTTTTGAAGCATTGATTGTGTGACTCATGGCCAGATGTTGTGGCGAAGAATTGGGCCCTTTCCAATGAGCAGTGCTGGCCCCAGGCATTGCAGTTTTCAGTGCCTCTTATGGATTTGCTGAGCATATCTCTCAAATGGAATGGGTTTATTGGGATTTAGAAAGCTGTAGTGGGTCAGATGGGCAGCAGCCCAGCAAATAGTGACCATGACCCTTTTGAGGGGTACATGTTTGGCTTTGGGAAGTGCCTTGGAGTTTCTTGTCACTCCAACCAGTGATCTGGTCATCATTGCTTATTGCATAAAATCCACTTTTTGTTGCATGTCACAGTCTGATCGAGAAATGGTTTGTTGTTGAGTAGAAGATGAGAAGACAACATTTCAAAATGATGTTTTTCGATTTGTAGTTGTTTCATGAGGCACCCACTTATTGAGCCTTTTCACCTTTCCAGTTGGCTTCAAATGCCAAATGGCGATCGAACGGTTGATACTGAGTTCTTGGGCAGCTTCTCTTGTAGGTGTAAGAGGATCTGCTTCCATCATCTTTGTTGTCAGCTTCCGATAGCCAGCCACTGTGCTCCTCATCTTTTACAAAAGTTTTGCAAAACTCCTTGAACCACCGCTGCACTGTACGTTCATTAGCAGTTCCTAGGCCAAATGCGTTGTTGATGTTACAAGTTGTCTCTGCTGCTTTATGACTCAGTTTGAACTGGAATAAGAAAATTACTCAAATTTGCCTTTTGTATAACATTTCCCTAGTCTAAAATATGTATAAAATAAATAGCAAGTAAGAATTTACTAGCAAAAAAAAAAACCCATAAAGCACAGAATGCACATGAAAATGATGTGTAGCATAAGCATATTTATTTAAGAATGTGTTCCATTATCAAATGGCGAAGTTCAGCAGTGCAAAACCGGCATTACTTTTGCACCAAACTAATGTGTAAAAACAAACACAAAAAATCAAGAAAACATTTTAAATCTTACTGTACAGTGCCTTGAAAAGTACAGTAGTACAAGCTGCCTCACTGCTGCTTTTACTCTTGCATCTGGACAATGTGGGGTTTGAAATCAAGATGCTATACTGCAGTACTATACAGTGAAGCACACAGAAGCAGAATCACTTACGGAGGATGCATGTACACTGACAGTGTACACAGGACACATGAACTAACCTGAATGGACATTGTGAACTCACAGTCATGTCCTTGAAAGTTCACAGCTTGAAGGTTCATAGTAGGGAACTTACTGTGTATATAAATCATGAGCATGCACTATTTCAACAAAAATTCATTTGTGGATTCTAGAGTTTGAATTTCATAGAGTTTTCAAATATGGCAAAATACTCTTCTTTTGATTTTTTTCCAACTATTTGAAAATATTAAAAAACAGTTGTAGCTCAAGACTCTTATTACTACGTATAGACACAGGCAACAGCCAGATTTTGGCTGGAGTTTGCTGACTTTTGCTTTAAAAGATCAGGTATGATCTCCTAGCCTGTCCACTGAACAGAGTTTCCTGAGTGTGGGGGCTGGTGAAGACTGAAATGTGGCCACCGTGACACGAAACCTTGCACCTTGCTATGGAACTAACACAGCATTTTCTTAGAAAAAAAGAGTACCCTTTTCTCACTTGCACAGGGGTGATGCCCTCTGCCCACATTTCCTTCCTTTCGTCTTCTTGGTCTGACATCTGTCCACGCATTGTGGTAGGTGTAATGGTTAAACTAGTAGTAACTTTTTGAGATTGAAGGAAATGGACTAGGCTGACAGGGCCTTACCAAACCCATATGATACAAAGTCTCTCTTTGTATTTTGAGGGTTGGTTCCAGGAGCTCTCAAGGATATCAAAACTTCAGACTCTCAAGTAAGAATTTACTAGCAAAAAACCCATAAAGCACAGAATGCACATGAAAATGATGTGTAGCATAAGCATATTTATTTAAGAATGTGTTCCATTATCAAATGGCGAAGTTCAGCAGTGCAAAACCGGCATTACTTTTGCACCAAACTAATGTGTAAAAACAAACACAAAAAATCAAGAAAACATTTTAAATCTTACTGTACAGTGCCTTGAAAAGTACAGTAGTACAAGCTGCCTCACTGCTGCTTTTACTCTTGCATCTGGACAATGTGGGGTTTGAAATCAAGATGCTATACTGCAGTACTATACAGTGAAGCACACAGAAGCAGAATCACTTACGGAGGATGCATGTACACTGACAGTGTACACAGGACACATGAACTAACCTGAATGGACATTGTGAACTCACAGTCATGTCCTTGAAAGTTCACAGCTTGAAGGTTCATAGTAGGGAACTTACTGTGTATATAAATCATGAGCATGCACTATTTCAACAAAAATTCATTTGTGGATTCTAGAGTTTGAATTTCATAGAGTTTTCAAATATGGCAAAATACTCTTCTTTTGATTTTTTTCCAACTATTTGAAAATATTAAAAAACAGTTGTAGCTCAAGACTCTTATTACTACGTATAGACACAGGCAACAGCCAGATTTTGGCTGGAGTTTGCTGACTTTTGCTTTAAAAGATCAGGTATGATCTCCTAGCCTGTCCACTGAACAGAGTTTCCTGAGTGTGGGGGCTGGTGAAGACTGAAATGTGGCCACCGTACACGAAACCTTGCACCTTGCTATGGAACTAACACAGCATTTTCTTAGAAAAAAAGAGTACCCTTTTCTCACTTGCACAGGGGTGATGCCCTCTGCCCACATTTCCTTCCTTTCGTCTTCTTGGTCTGACATCTGTCCACGCATTGTGGTAGGTGTAATGGTTAAACTAGTAGTAACTTTTTGAGATTGAAGGAAATGGACTAGGCTGACAGGGCCTTACCAAACCCATATGATACAAAGTCTCTCTTTGTATTTTGAGGGTTGGTTCCAGGAGCTCTCAAGGATATCAAAACTTCAGACTCTCAAGTCCAAAATGGTCAACCCTCTATATCCTCGGGTGCTGTATCCATGGGTTCAACCAACTACAGATGGAAAATTTGATCCCCGGTTGGTTGAATCTCAAAGACGCAAAACTTGCAAATATGAGGACCAGTTGTACTTGTATGAAACTGATGAAAGCACCCTTTCAAGATGTCTTACTTCAGTCTAGAATATTTACATAATATATCTACCTTTATTACATTAAGAGCCTTCACTGCCATCTTCCAAAAAATATCATATAGATCTATATATACTGTATAGTTTTCCCTCAGTTTTTTGTTTTCTAGCTCCCTTGGTTGAGATGAACTCGCTAACTTGGTGTCACCAGTGTGAACAAGCAGTGGTCATCAGAAGATGTGAGAGAATCCCTGGGTTTTGCCCTTAGATGATTTGTACTGTACAGGAGGCAGCGTGTACTATGTAAGAATTAGGTGGGCTACTCACCCCATTAACCTTGAAGTCCTCTTGAGAAGTCCAGGGAATGAGGACAAAGAAGGATAACACAGGTGGCATTGCATTGAAGGTCTGTGGGGGCCTGTGGTCAATATGTAGCTGGCCTCCTTTTCTCCACACACTTGGGCATTTCTGCTTTGGAGTGGGCCTGTAGACCAGATTTTCATATGTGCCCATTTTGATGATATTTCCAGCCAGTCCCAACTGGGAAATAATACTCTTTAAGTCTCACGAGATCGCTAAACTGAAATGGCCCAGAAACGGTAGATCTCCTAGCCTGTCCACTGAACAGAGTTTCCTGAGTGTGGGCGGGAAGACTGGGGCCACCGCACGAAACCTTGCACCTTGCTATGGAACTAACACAGCATTTTCTTAGAAAAAAAGAGTACCCTTTTCTCACTTGCACAGGGGTGATGCCCTCTGCCCACATTTCCTTCCTTTCGTCTTCTTGGTCTGACATCTGTCCACGCATTTTGGTAGGTGTAATGGTTAAACTAGTAGTAACTTTTTGAGATTGAAGGAAATGGACTAGGCTGACAGGGCCTTACCAAACCCATATGATACAAAGTCTCTCTTTGTATTTTGAGGGTTGGTTCCAGGAGCTCTCAAGGATATCAAAACTTCAGACTCTCAAGTCCAAAATGGTCAACCCTCTATATCCTCGGGTGCTGTATCCATGGGTTCAACCAACTACAGATGGAAAATTTGATCCCCGGTTGGTTGAATCTCAAAGACGCAAAACTTGCAAATATGAGGACCAGTTGTACTTGTATGAAACTGATGAAAGCACCCTTTCAAGATGTCTTACTTCAGTCTAGAATATTTACATAATATATCTACCTTTATTACATTAAGAGCCTTCACTGCCATCTTCCAAAAAATATCATATAGATCTATATATACTGTATAGTTTTCCCTCAGTTTTTTGTTTTCTAGCTCCCTTGGTTGAGATGAACTCGCTAACTTGGTGTCACCAGTGTGAACAAGCAGTGGTCATCAGAAGATGTGAGAGAATCCCTGGGTTTTGCCCTTAGATGATTTGTACTGTACAGGAGGCAGCGTGTACTATGTAAGAATTAGGTGGGCTACTCACCCCATTAACCTTGAAGTCCTCTTGAGAAGTCCAGGGAATGAGGACAAAGAAGGATAACACAGGTGGCATTGCATTGAAGGTCTGTGGGGGCCTGTGGTCAATATGTAGCTGGCCTCCTTTTCTCCACACACTTGGGCATTTCTGCTTTGGAGTGGGCCTGTAGACCAGATTTTCATATGTGCCCATTTTGATGATATTTCCAGCCAGTCCCAACTGGGAAATAATACTCTTTAAGTCTCACGAGATCGCTAAACTTGATTTCCTACCAAAATCATTTGGATATCTTTCAGGTACGTGTTGAAATTGGCCCAGATCTCAGTTACACCTGGTTTTTAGGAGTTGAGGGCATACCTCATTCAGGAACTTGAATGTTATTTAAAATGTAGAGTCTGTGTTTACCCAGAGCCTTTATTCTGTCGTTGCTTTATAAACAAATACCTACTCTGCTCATTTGCAAAATACAGGAAGGAAAAAAATAACACAAAAACCAACATGGAGCCAGAAAGACAAACTGGGCATATTATGCCTCTTTGCCTGTATATATTATGCTTATAAGGTCTGACTTGACTTTATTAACGTAGACACCTCTTCATTGTGCAACTGTTTGAGAATTTGAAGACTGCTAATTGAAGAACACAAAATGGTCTTAAAGCTGCATGTTCCATGAGGTCCTGAGGACACTTGGGACCATTTTTCTTTAAGGTAACACGAGCTATCTATCAGCATGTAGCTAATCTTGCCTTTATCCTTTCCTTTTTTTTTAAACAACAAAAAAAACATTATTTACCAATGGAGTTCTACAAAAAAGGAGATTATATATGTATTTTTTTTAATATATGAACAGCAGGTCAGAAATTTCAAAGAAAATTTCAAGAGCAGTAATTTTGAAAATGTACACAGATGAATTTGAAAATAAATATTTCACTGCCTACACAGCTCTGTTTAGAATACGCACTTAGGAAATGTATTCCAGGAGCCTTACCACTTTGCTTGTCACAGTGTCAGTTCATGCACAATATATTAATGCTTAATTGAAGACCTAGGGTTGTAACAAGCATGCACGAAGATGTGGGCCTTTTGCCCTTAGATGATTTGTACTGTACAGGAGGCAGCGTGTACTATGTAAGAATTAGGTGGGCTACTCACCCCATTAACCTTGAAGTCCTCTTGAGAAGTCCAGGGAATGAGGACAAAGAAGGATAACACAGGTGGCATTGCATTGAAGGTCTGTGGGGGCCTGTGGTCAATATGTAGCTGGCCTCCTTTTCTCCACACACTTGGGCATTTCTGCTTTGGAGTGGGCCTGTAGACCAGATTTTCATATGTGCCCATTTTGATGATATTTCCAGCCAGTCCCAACTGGGAAATAATACTCTTTAAGTCTCACGAGATCGCTAAACTTGATTTCCTACCAAAATCATTTGGATATCTTTCAGGTACGTGTTGAAATTGGCCCAGATCTCAGTTACACCTGGTTTTTAGGAGTTGAGGGCATACCTCATTCAGGAACTTGAATGTTATTTAAAATGTAGAGTCTGTGTTTACCCAGAGCCTTTATTCTGTCGTTGCTTTATAAACAAATACCTACTCTGCTCATTTGCAAAATACAGGAAGGAAAAAAATAACACAAAAACCAACATGGAGCCAGAAAGACAAACTGGGCATATTATGCCTCTTTGCCTGTATATATTATGCTTATAAGGTCTGACTTGACTTTATTAACGTAGACACCTCTTCATTGTGCAACTGTTTGAGAATTTGAAGACTGCTAATTGAAGAACACAAAATGGTCTTAAAGCTGCATGTTCCATGAGGTCCTGAGGACACTTGGGACCATTTTTCTTTAAGGTAACACGAGCTATCTATCAGCATGTAGCTAATCTTGCCTTTATCCTTTCCTTTTTTTTTAAACAACAAAAAAAACATTATTTACCAATGGAGTTCTACAAAAAAGGAGATTATATATGTATTTTTTAATATATGAACAGCAGGTCAAAAATTTCAAAGAAAATTTCAAGAGCAGTAATTTTGAAAATGTACACAGATGAATTTGAAAATAAATATTTCACTGCCTACACAGCTCTGTTTAGAATACGCACTTAGGAAATGTATTCCAGGAGCCTTACCACTTTGCTTGTCACAGTGTCAGTTCATGCACAATATATTAATGCTTAATTGAAGATAATGTAACTGCAGATCAAAGGAATAATTAACGGGCCTGCAGAAACTCTGATGTAGATCAGGGTTTGACTAACAGAAGTCTGGGCACAACTGCTTTAGGAAGAGATTGTGAGACTAACTGAGTCTTCATCTGTCTGATTGGTGACAGCAGCTGGAGCTTCTCACAGGGTGAGTGGGTGGGTGAGGACCATCACATTCACCAGCACCTTCTTTGACATCGACACTTCCCTTGTTAGGCTCCTGGTTGGTCCCCAGAGCTACTGGATAGCAGAGCTCCTGACTGTCAACTTGTCTGAAGTTCCTTTCCATCAGTGTCAGGATCTCTCTGTGTCTCTTAGACCTATAACTTGCAAAGGAAGTAATTGAGCTAGGAGCAGGTTTTAAAACAGCAGTTGGTAAACATAGACCAGTGGGCCAAATCCCACAGCTTGTTTTTGTAGGACTCACAAGCTGTTTATGTTTTTAAATGGTTGGGAAAAAATTCAAAAGAAGAATAATATTTCATGAAACATTAAAATTCCATGTAATTCAGATTTCCGTGTCCATAAATACATCTTATCAAACTAGGACCATACTCATGCATTTTGCTGACTGTGGCTTCTCTTGATAGATTTGTGTAGTTGTATATGCCACAAAACCCTGAAGTATTATTCTCTGGCCTCTACCAGAAAAAGTGTGTGGACTCCTAATTGAAGAACACAAAATGGTCTTAAAGCTGCATGTTCCATGAGGTCCTGAGGACACTTGGGACCATTTTTCTTTAAGGTAACACGAGCTATCTATCAGCATGTAGCTAATCTTGCCTTTATCCTTTCCTTTTTTTTTAAACAACAAAAAAAACATTATTTACCAATGGAGTTCTACAAAAAAGGAGATTATATATGTATTTTTTAATATATGAACAGCAGGTCAGAAATGTCAAAGAAAATTTCAAGAGCAGTAATTTTGAAAATGTACACAGATGAATTTGAAAATAAATATTTCACTGCCTACACAGCTCTGTTTAGAATACGCACTTAGGAAATGTATTCCAGGAGCCTTACCACTTTGCTTGTCACAGTGTCAGTTCATGCACAATATATTAATGCTTAATTGAAGATAATGTAACTGCAGATCAAAGGAATAATTAACGGGCCTGCAGAAACTCTGATGTAGATCAGGGTTTGACTAACAGAAGTCTGGGCACAACTGCTTTAGGAAGAGATTGTGAGACTAACTGAGTCTTCATCTGTCTGATTGGTGACAGCAGCTGGAGCTTCTCACAGGGTGAGTGGGTGGGTGAGGACAATCACATTCACCAGCACCTTCTTTGACATCGACACTTCCCTTGTTAGGCTCCTGGTTGGTCCCCAGAGCTACTGGATAGCAGAGCTCCTGACTGTCAACTTGTCTGAAGTTCCTTTCCATCAGTGTCAGGATCTCTCTGTGTCTCTTAGACCTATAACTTGCAAAGGAAGTAATTGAGCTAGGAGCAGGTTTTAAAACAGCAGTTGGTAAACATAGACCAGTGGGCCAAATCCCACAGCTTGTTTTTGTAGGACTCACAAGCTGTTTATGTTTTTAAATGGTTGGGAAAAAATTCAAAAGAAGAATAATATTTCATGAAACATTAAAATTCCATGTAATTCAGATTTCCGTGTCCATAAATACATCTTATCAAACTAGGACCATACTCATGCATTTTGCTGACTGTGGCTTCTCTTGATAGATTTGTGTAGTTGTATATGCCACAAAACCCTGAAGTATTATTCTCTGGCCTCTACCAGAAAAAGTGTGTGGACTCCTAGTGGAGAAGTTTGGATTTAATCTTCAGAATATCTTTGGGAGGAAAAGTTTGGGCATCTGTCAACATACTAGTTTTATAAAGGAAGGTAGGTGAAAAGCAAGAAAAAAATGTTTTCCCCTCATGTTTGAGAAAGAAAAGAAACAAACAAACAAAAAGACAGTGCCTGGAGGGAAACTGATAGAGAACACAGTTATTGGGTGCTAAGACCACAGCCTTTCCATGAGATTATTGATCTTTATTATTGCTATCATTGTCAGCAAGGTCTGAGTCTCACGTGGATCTTTAATAATGTAATTGTCATCATCAAGATCACTGCTTCACTACAAAGATAGTGCTGATGAACTTATTTGCAGGGCAGCAATGGAGACACAGACATGGGGAACAGACTTGAGGACACAGTGGGGAAAGGCGAAGGTGGGACGAATGGAGAGAGTAGCGTGGGAACATAGACACTACTGTCTGTAAAATAGCCGCCCAGTGGAATTTGCTGTATGATGCAGGGGATTCAGCATGTTGTTCTGAGACCACCTAGAGGGGAGGGACAAGGTGGGAGATCGGAAAGAGGTTCAGGAGGGAGGGCACATGTGTATACCTGCGTCTGATTCCTGTTGATGTATGGCAGAAACCAACACAATACTGTAAAGAAATTTGAAAATGCTCTAGCGATTCTGTCTGACATCAAGGCCCCTAGGAAGTAAATACGAGCATGAGTAGAGGGTTGACTCATTCATTTACGCATCTATCCACTTATGAGCCGTGTTCCTGTTTGTTATTTACCTCTTGTGTACTGGACCCTATCTTACACTGGAATTCAGAATTGAATATTTCTTAGTCCTTCTGTTGAACTGAAACTGCAGAGAGACTTATAATATGATACAGTAAATATAGTTGTGGATGAAAACAAAGGGGACTCTGGGGACATAAAGGAGCAGAGTATATGGAATGCGACTATTGTCACAAGCTGTTTATGTTTTTAAATGGTTGGGAAAAAATTCAAAAGAAGAATAATATTTCATGAAACATTAAAATTCCATGTAATTCAGATTTCCGTGTCCATAAATACATCTTATCAAACTAGGACCATACTCATGCATTTTGCTGACTGTGGCTTCTCTTGATAGATTTGTGTAGTTGTATATGCCACAAAACCCTGAAGTATTATTCTCTGGCCTCTACCAGAAAAAGTGTGTGGACTCCTAGTGGAGAAGTTTGGATTTAATCTTCAGAATATCTTTGGGAGGAAAAGTTTGGGCATCTGTCAACATACTAGTTTTATAAAGGAAGGTAGGTGAAAAGCAAGAAAAAAATGTTTTCCCCTCATGTTTGAGAAAGAAAAGAAACAAACAAACAAAAAGACAGTGCCTGGAGGGAAACTGATAGAGAACACAGTTATTGGGTGCTAAGACCACAGCCTTTCCATGAGATTATTGATCTTTATTATTGCTATCATTGTCAGCAAGGTCTGAGTCTCACGTGGATCTTTAATAATGTAATTGTCATCATCAAGATCACTGCTTCACTACAAAGATAGTGCTGATGAACTTATTTGCAGGGCAGCAATGGAGACACAGACATGGGGAACAGACTTGAGGACACAGTGGGGAAAGGCGAAGGTGGGACGAATGGAGAGAGTAGCGTGGGAACATAGACACTACTGTCTGTAAAATAGCCGCCCAGTGGAATTTGCTGTATGATGCAGGGGATTCAGCATGTTGTTCTGAGACCACCTAGAGGGGAGGGACAAGGTGGGAGATCGGAAAGAGGTTCAGGAGGGAGGGCACATGTGTATACCTGCGTCTGATTCCTGTTGATGTATGGCAGAAACCAACACAATACTGTAAAGAAATTTGAAAATGCTCTAGCGATTCTGTCTGACATCAAGGCCCCTAGGAAGTAAATACGAGCATGAGTAGAGGGTTGACTCATTCATTTACGCATCTATCCACTTATGAGCCGTGTTCCTGTTTGTTATTTACCTCTTGTGTACTGGACCCTATCTTACACTGGAATTCAGAATTGAATATTTCTTAGTCCTTCTGTTGAACTGAAACTGCAGAGAGACTTATAATATGATACAGTAAATATAGTTGTGGATGAAAACAAAGGGGACTCTGGGGACATAAAGGAGCAGAGTATATGGAATGCGACTATTGCCAGTGAGGAGCTTGACATTTAGTCTTATTTACTTCTCATTAAGGAGCCACATGTGGGAGTGGCTTCCATTTTGGACAATGCATATAGAGACCATTTCCCTCATCATAGAAAATCCATTAGATAGTGCCATCCTAGAATGTTCTTTGGTTTTGAGAACATTTTGGTAAATATATCCTCCTGATGAAAGATCAAAAGGTAGCCTCCTTTAATGTGGCTTCCTCATACATCTCCAAAGTGTGTATCTGTAACTTAGGGTCACATACTGTATCTTCTATATTCTTCTTTACTGAATTGCTATCAAGCAGGACAATACTGCCATAATTTATGGGAACAGCTAATGTCTTTCCCTGGGGGCCGACGTTTTCCCTTCTAATAAGAAAAACTCCAAAGACCTGCAAGTTTCATTGAAGGAAACCAAGCCAAACTCCCTCCCCCGCAGTGAACCACAAGACTCTTTGAAAACTGATGATTATTTTTATTTGTGTAGACTTAAGATGGAAATAAGAAGTTCAAAAGAGAATTTAAAAAATACCCTTCTCACCAGAAAAGCTTAAATCATTTCCTCTGAAAGTTTCCTTCTATCGAAGGTTTACTTTGGTCCCACAGAGCAGCCTCCTCCTTTCCTCAGTCTGAGGGGGAGGAACGTGACCTTCACTTTCCACTGATGGTGCTCTAAGAGTCCCACAAGGGTCTCGTTCTTGCCTCTTCTCTCAGGGGTGGAGACTTGACACACCATGGTTTCCTGTTGGCTTTGCCAAAAACCAAATCCTTGAGCTTCATTTTTTGCCTCCAAAACCTGTTCATAATTGTGCTTGTCACACCTGCCTCCCAGGCTTGAGGTTTGTCGGTCTGTGTTTTATCAACAGTGATATAATGAATAATGATATGTCCACTTAGATTAATAGCAGTAATAAGACTAGAATTCAGTTTATTGGTTGACTGTTGATTGGTTAGGGAGAACCCAAGGTTGCCCTTAATCTTTAGGTTCATCTTTAGCTTCAGGTATTGAGAAAACAAAACCTGGTTGTTAAGTCTCTGAAGTTGGATATACCCAAATTCAAAAACCATTTGCCAGCTGTATGGCCTTGTCCAGGTTAGGTCACTTAGGGACTTCTTTTGTAAAGTAAAAATATCCAGCTGTCAGATTACTTTGGGAGGATTAAGCTTAAAGAATATACATACAAAGAATGACACACAGCACTCAGAATGTTCCTTCCTCTTATAGCCAGTGCCCTTATCATCTTGATTATGATGTTGGTCATGGGTTATCACTTGTAAGATCCTAGACTGGCTACAGAGCAAATAGAAATTTTATGAAACATTAAATTTTTTTTTCTCCAATGGTGATCGATAGGCCGAGTGGTGATTGTGATTGGAAATGCACGTTTGATAGCAATTGCTCTTAGGGTGGTCATAGATGTATTATCATCTTCAGATCTTTCATATACAGTCAATGAGTTAAAGATTCTTCAGCGAAAGAAGACTGTGGTGAGTGGATGGTCACATCCGTAGGTCCTCTGTACAGGGATCCACCTCACTTGTGATGGTATGGTTAGCTGCACCTGCTGAGAAGAAAAGACAGCATGTGTGATGCATATTTTCCTTGCATCCCAATGTTTTCCTAGTTCCTCTCTCTACTCTTAAGGAGAAAGTTGCCCCACAATTTTCCCATTGAGTTTATAGTTACATGTGTGCAAGCAGGACCAGAGAGTACTCTAATTTCCTTGTAATTTATCCTTTTCTTGGGTCTTGATGTGCTGGGAAGCAAAGCGTGGGTTTTCAAGTTGTCTTCTGCGGAGGCTTCTAGTCGGGGTTAACTTGCTTCTCTGGGGACTTGGTCACTGGTCACTCTTCACTGCCCTGTCACTTTTCCCACAGGGGTGTTCCTCCACACCTGCAAGACACTTGTTCTTTCACTTCTGTTTTGCCACATTCTTAACTGCATTTATTTTAAAAAGAGACAAATATTTTCTAACAGCAAGTAGGACTACTGAGATACAAATAAGGTGATTGTGTTTTGTGAAAGGCCGTGAATTTTCCATGAAAATATAGAAGAAGGTTAGGAAATGGAAATTATAGAAGCTAGGAATTTTGAAGTTTCAGTTATAATGTGAGAAAAATGCGGGAAGCAAGAAATCCAGTAGAGACTGCAAACTGTGAGTGCACAGGCTGGATGCTGTTTTGTTTGCATGAAGTGTTGAACATCTTGTGGAGTTAGTTGCAAAGGTAAAAAAGCTGAGATATTCCCATGAAAATTCCATTTTCCACCTTATCCTTAAAAAAAAATTAAGCTGGAGCAGTGTTTCTACATGGCACTGGTTATCTGGAGCTCAGAAATGCTACTCCTTCCTACTTTACTGTGGACTTCAGCTGCTACACATTTCCTTCCAGTGCCTGTCTCTCTGCTGTAGTCCCCTCTTCCAAGCAGCGAAACACTTCATTAACAGATCTACGCCAGAGGCAGGAGGCCTTCATTTTTCTGCAACAGGGTGATTTGAGCTTATGGACTTGGGGATTCTGGCTTCTTTATCCCTGTGCATCCTAATTATAGATGTGATATCTTATTTAACCCCTGCCCATGTAAAGCTGGAAGTGCACGTTTTTACCTGGAACTCTGGAACACTGATGATTCCCATCTAGCCAGGGAATGGGTCGGGGGGTGCAGGAGGCGCTTTCCTACAGGAGGAAAGTATGCATCAGACAAGATGATACACCATTTGCCTTATGAGGTTTGGATACTATGATACTGTACAACTTAGTGTCTTCAAACAATAGTATTAACATTTATTATTTCACACGTTTTGTCTGGATCAGAAATATGGAACAGCTTGTCGGGGCTCTGAATCATAGTTTCTCTTTAGATTGCAGGTGAAATTGTGAGGCTAGGGCTACACTGGGCCTGAAGCCTCTGCTCCTGATATGGCTCATTCATGTGGTAGGAAGTCACTGGTGCTCATGGTGAGGACTCCTCCAGAGCACTGCTTGAAAATCTCATAACAAGGCAGCCAGCTTCCCCCAAGATAATTCGAGTCTTGTGTAACCTAACTCTAGAAATCATATACCATTACTCCTGCCAATCATAGTTCTCATTGACCACATTCTTAACTGCATTTATTTTAAAAAGAGACAAATATTTTCTAACAGCAAGTAGGACTACTGAGATACAAATAAGGTGATTGTGTTTTGTGAAAGGCCGTGAATTTTCCATGAAAATATAGAAGAAGGTTAGGAAATGGAAATTATAGAAGCTAGGAATTTTGAAGTTTCAGTTATAATGTGAGAAAAATGCGGGAAGCAAGAAATCCAGTAGAGACTGCAAACTGTGAGTGCACAGGCTGGATGCTGTTTTGTTTGCATGAAGTGTTGAACATCTTGTGGAGTTAGTTGCAAAGGTAAAAAAGCTGAGATATTCCCATGAAAATTCCATTTTCCACCTTATCCTTAAAAAAAAATTAAGCTGGAGCAGTGTTTCTACATGGCACTGGTTATCTGGAGCTCAGAAATGCTACTCCTTCCTACTTTACTGTGGACTTCAGCTGCTACACATTTCCTTCCAGTGCCTGTCTCTCTGCTGTAGTCCCCTCTTCCAAGCAGCGAAACACTTCATTAACAGATCTACGCCAGAGGCAGGAGGCCTTCATTTTTCTGCAACAGGGTGATTTGAGCTTATGGACTTGGGGATTCTGGCTTCTTTATCCCTGTGCATCCTAATTATAGATGTGATATCTTATTTAACCCCTGCCCATGTAAAGCTGGAAGTGCACGTTTTTACCTGGAACTCTGGAACACTGATGATTCCCATCTAGCCAGGGAATGGGTCGGGGGGTGCAGGAGGCGCTTTCCTACAGGAGGAAAGTATGCATCAGACAAGATGATACACCATTTGCCTTATGAGGTTTGGATACTATGATACTGTACAACTTAGTGTCTTCAAACAATAGTATTAACATTTATTATTTCACACGTTTTGTCTGGATCAGAAATATGGAACAGCTTGTCGGGGCTCTGAATCATAGTTTCTCTTTAGATTGCAGGTGAAATTGTGAGGCTAGGGCTACACTGGGCCTGAAGCCTCTGCTCCTGATATGGCTCATTCATGTGGTAGGAAGTCACTGGTGCTCATGGTGAGGACTCCTCCAGAGCACTGCTTGAAAATCTCATAACAAGGCAGCCAGCTTCCCCCAAGATAATTCGAGTCTTGTGTAACCTAACTCTAGAAATCATATACCATTACTCCTGCCATGTTTATCCATTATACAGGTTAGCCCTGATCCAAAGACTACACCAAGCACACATACCTAGCAGATGAGAGTCTCTGGGACTGACCCTATGGAGGGTCATTGTCCCAGTGAGCCAGTATAGCAGCTTGTTGTATGTCACATCCCTCAGCTCAGTTGGACAGAATAAAAGGTTAAAGGCCAGCTGATGCCCTTTTGGTTCAAAGCCATTGGCCAAAGTAGTGTTCGCCTCACTAAAAGATTTGTCTGTGACTAGTAAGAAAGATTGGCTGAAGAAGAGATGAGTTACACCAAGATGTTCAAGGAATTAAATTTCTTTCTCAAGTTCTCCAGAGTCCTTCATTCTTTCTTGTTGAACACTGAGAGGTAGTATATTCTCAGAGCTGTGAGAGCTTGAGAGATCCTCACAGTAATTTTAAGGCTAAATCAAAAACTTAGCATTTCCATCCAGTGGCCTCTCCAGCCTCCGTATCTCAGAGGTCTGATGTTACTACAATGATTTTGTTAGTAGTAAGTGGGTCACATGGAAGGTTAAGAGGAACAAGTTCTTGCAGAAACATCAATAGACTGTGAGGAGATCCTTTTCCAACTTCTGACAAATCACTGGGTGACTGCATTCGCTTAGACAGGAATTTAATAAAGATCACACACAGCAGACAGGGTTCCTTACATGGAGCTTGCATTCTTAAGAGACATTAAACCTGCATGGAAAATAATGATAATCACCAGATGTCAGATGATGATGAAGGTTCTTAAGAAAACAAACCTGATTAAGTTCTAGACAGTGGTGATGAAATTCCCATGGTAGATGGACTAGCCAGGCAAGACCTCTTTGAGGAAGTGATCTTTGAGTAGAGACCTCAGTTGAGCCTTGCAAGTGTCTAGAGGAAGAATATTTAAGATTGAGGGGTGTCGAGCTGCTTGAAAAGTCTCATCAAACTAAGGGCCTGAAGCCTCTGCTCCTGATATGGCTCATTCATGTGGTAGGAAGTCACTGGTGCTCATGGTGAGGACTCCTCCAGAGCACTGCTTGAAAATCTCATAACAAGGCAGCCAGCTTCCCCCAAGATAATTCGAGTCTTGTGTAACCTAACTCTAGAAATCATATACCATTACTCCTGCCATGTTTATCCATTATACAGGTTAGCCCTGATCCAAAGACTACACCAAGCACACATACCTAGCAGATGAGAGTCTCTGGGACTGACCCTATGGAGGGTCATTGTCCCAGTGAGCCAGTATAGCAGCTTGTTGTATGTCACATCCCTCAGCTCAGTTGGACAGAATAAAAGGTTAAAGGCCAGCTGATGCCCTTTTGGTTCAAAGCCATTGGCCAAAGTAGTGTTCGCCTCACTAAAAGATTTGTCTGTGACTAGTAAGAAAGATTGGCTGAAGAAGAGATGAGTTACACCAAGATGTTCAAGGAATTAAATTTCTTTCTCAAGTTCTCCAGAGTCCTTCATTCTTTCTTGTTGAACACTGAGAGGTAGTATATTCTCAGAGCTGTGAGAGCTTGAGAGATCCTCACAGTAATTTTAAGGCTAAATCAAAAACTTAGCATTTCCATCCAGTGGCCTCTCCAGCCTCCGTATCTCAGAGGTCTGATGTTACTACAATGATTTTGTTAGTAGTAAGTGGGTCACATGGAAGGTTAAGAGGAACAAGTTCTTGCAGAAACATCAATAGACTGTGAGGAGATCCTTTTCCAACTTCTGACAAATCACTGGGTGACTGCATTCGCTTAGACAGGAATTTAATAAAGATCACACACAGCAGACAGGGTTCCTTACATGGAGCTTGCATTCTTAAGAGACATTAAACCTGCATGGAAAATAATGATAATCACCAGATGTCAGATGATGATGAAGGTTCTTAAGAAAACAAACCTGATTAAGTTCTAGACAGTGGTGATGAAATTCCCATGGTAGATGGACTAGCCAGGCAAGACCTCTTTGAGGAAGTGATCTTTGAGTAGAGACCTCAGTTGAGCCTTGCAAGTGTCTAGAGGAAGAATATTTAAGATTGAGGGGGCAGGTGGGAAACCCCCCCACCCTCTGGCTCTTAGACAGAAGCAAGTTTGGTAGGGCTTCCACAGTTCACGGAGGCTCCGTCCACTCTTCCGCACCAAGGTTGTCACCACTGCGCTGCTTTTGGTCGACCACTGTCTCTATTCTTTGTAGTCTTACAGTTCTGACTTAGCTGCCTTCTCTAAAGAAATACTTTTGCATGCCCAACAAGATTCACATCGGAAGACATAATGCTGTGGTGAGTTGATGTGTATTTCCCCTTTTTCTCCCCACTGAGATTTTTACAAAATGTATATGCAAACAGGTATTTTTGTTTGTTTCATTTGAGTCGCTTTTGCATAATATAACAAGCCCATGATTTCACATATACAGTAATTCATAGAAAGTGATAGTCATCTTGCTTAGACACCTTATTTCTCAAAACTAGCTTGCTAAATATAGCACCTTCTCAGCCCCATATAAGGTGGCATAAAAAAAAAAGAAAACATAAAGGTCAGAGTTTCCCCACCCACGAATTTGGTTATAAAAACAGCAAAGCAGGGTTTTTCTGAACTTGAATCAGTAAATTTTTAATTTAAATAGTATCCTGTTTTGACAAAGTGCTAAACCACAAGTCTCAGAAAGACAGTCTTAAGCTTGTGTCAATACCTGCTGGCATCTCTGAACAGGAAGCTTGGGATGGCTTTTGTTGTCATTGTGTGATTGACCAACAAGGAATGCGTGCCCTTATTTGTTGCATCCGGGAAATGATCAGAAGCGCTACGGTGTGGCTGGAGCTTGTTGACATTACTCTATTGCATAACCCTGCGCCAGACAAGAAACTGTATTGTTCCTTGTGTTCAATTAATCACCATTCGACTGAGGGTTTGTGAAATGTGCCTTCTAAGTGAGGCGGTATACAGGGTCACACAGACCCTCTTCCCTGACCCAGCAGAGACCTGGGCCTGCGAACCTTTCCCACCTTGGTGTTGGGATCACTTTGCTCGTACAGTTCAGTTATGCAGGGCCTGCACGGTTCTTGAATGGCTAGGACTCTCTGTAAGAAACCCAAGCAACTAGAAGAGCTCTTTGTTGGATTTCATTGCTGGCTCTCTTTCAGTTTGTTGCCTGTTGAATAGTTAAGTTACATTTTACTGTAAAGGTGACTGCGTTTTTCTTATGGGGCCTTCAGGGTAAACAGCCGTTCGTTTCCATCTGTGAACACACATGTAGCTTGTGTTGGGATAGGATGCCCGGTGCTTCCGAAGTCATTATTTTTCTCTAATGTTTATGCTCCGTGGTTGTGCATATATCGATTCCATGCCCCAGCGCAGGATGGAGAGGTAGCCTGTGATTCCAGCTGAATGTGTTACAGTTGAAAGTAGACCGGAGTGGAAGCAAGGGTTGAATCAAGCAAATGGCTTTTCATTTTATGTCAGTTGGTTTTCTGCTTTGCTCTGGGGCAGGAGTTGGCAGCCTAGGGTCACATTAGATGTCGCTCGCGATTTAGAAGAGAGGCATTCTTGGAAAGTGTCTGGTAAGACAGCACTCAGGATTTCAGTCACTGCCTCTCAGTGACTGATGGTGAAATTGAAGGTGGCTTCTCTGGTGTATGATTGCAGCCCGTATCTCTCGACCAGCTAGAGATGCTGGAGATGAGAAAAGGCAACAAAGATTCCGGGTTCTCCAAGGATAAAATTAGCATAATGTTTATTAAGCGTGTCCCCCTACACACTTTTTTTCTCAGCATAATAACGACATGAGTAGATTATGTTGTCACACGAAGTAGAAGATTCTGTTCTAGGCAAGGCTAGCAGATCTCTTCAATATGGAATTAACCAGCCATCCTCTGTGGGTAAACTGTAACTGCTGGGCAGGACCGGAGAGAGCAGAGACCACTTTTTGCCGCCTTGCCCAAGGGCAGACAGTGGGAAGGACCAACATACAATTTCAGGTTTAAGGCTACAAAGAATATCGTTTTGAAGAATTTCAAACTAATATTTTAGTTCAAATTTTAGAATCATTGGCTGTGCAATCAGAATAGTTAGTCTGGCTTTAGAGGCATAGGGGGCAGTGTCTGAAACCTGGCTTGCCACTGTGTCATCTTTAAACTTTGTGCTTTTGATTCTGTCCATGAAATGGCTATAGATGATACTCACCTCACATGCTTAAGGTAAGCACCATTTGAGACTTGGAACATAAAGCATCCAGCCTGAGGCACCCATCATGTGACACACACTTAACAAAAAATGCTAATAATATCATCAGAACTTGATGAAATTGCTTATGATGACTTTAAGACACAAGCTTGTTATTAATATTACTAGTAAAAATTGTAAAAGCATAGGACCTCATTCATCTTTGGCTAGAATTTGATAGTGATAGGAAAACAAAATTTTGAATGCCAAATATGAATAAGGTTAAGCGAAGAAGCTGAATTGAAGGGAAAAAAGTACCTTTAAGCTCTTGATGAGCTGAACAGAAGGATCATTCAATGAAATAAATAAACCACTAATGGAGAACAACTTTTTTATGCCCCAAATCCATATATTGAAGCAATGATTAATTTTAAAAAAACTATAAAGGAGAAAAGTAAAGCCTTTTAAAACTAACATTATTTAAGGAGAGATTCACTTGTAAAAACCTATCCTCTTCTTATACTCCTGGTCTAAGAAACTGATTGCAAACAATATAATTTACGTAGTGGACATTGTGAAACGGATTCCCATAAAGACAGTCCTAAAACAGAGTCCTCAGTCAGTTTCCACTGGGGACTGGTTCTAAGACTCCTTAGATATGCAAGTCCCTTGTGTAAAATGGTGTAGTGTTTACATATAATCTGCTCACATCCTCCCATATACTTTAAATCATCTCCAGGTTACTCATAAAACCTAATACAATGTAAATTGTATGTAAACAGTTGTAAATACAGTGTAAATTCCATGTAACTAGTTGCATACACATGGCAAATTCATGTTAATGCTTTTTTGGAACTTTATGGATTTTATTTTTTTCCTAAATATTTTTGCTTGGTGATTGAATCTGAAGATGAGGAACCCATGGATAAGGAGGGCCAACTGAATGTAGATGGCAATAAAATAGTTGTTGATAGGTTTTGTAAATCATTTATTGCCAGAGTGAGAAAGTATGGTTTTCCTAGTTTGGCACATTGGGCCTAGAGAAAAAAGAAACTTTTGTTGAATTCGAGAGTGAGGAGTCAGTGCAGGGTTTGTGGGAAAGGAAAGTAAATGAGTAAAAACTCATTGGACCGAGAAGTCTTAATTATCCTTTCATCATGAGACCTTGGTGGGGTGGGGAGGTGGGGGTTTCTTTGTATTTTTTTTTTTAACATGGTGAACTGTCTTCAAGAAGTTCCCGGGGCTTATGAGTGTAAGACACTTAATTGAATCTTAAAGTGAAGCTGCAGACCACCTGTTAAGAAACTTGTAAATTTGGGTATTGAAAGAAAAATGCACATATGGTGAATTGAAACTTAGTGATTGATCCGTGGCTGGGACAGTTTGAGTGTACTTGGGGTTGGCCTGGGGAATCCCTTCCAGAATGGCATCACATGAACCAAGATTTGCTGCTGCCATCATGTGCTTTATGCTTTGGTGTTTCCCTCTTGCTATGCTTTTCAGGGTTGATTGGAGATATTAATATGACTACTTCTTAATCTCCTTGTGGAAAGAGGTACCTGGATTAGTCAGATGCAAATGTCAGAACCCAACTTTGACTGACTGGCAATGGGGGAAAAGTCTCTCGGCCCACGGAACTTGAAAGTTCAACTTTTGGGTCACTTGTAAAACCTATCCTCTTCTACCGGTCTAAGAAACTGATTGCAAACAATATAATTTACGTAGTGGACATTGTGAAACGGATTCCCATAAAGACAGTCCTAAAACAGAGTCCTCAGTCAGTTTCCACTGGGACTGGTTCTAAGACTCCTTAGATATGCAAGTCCCTTGTGTAAAATGGTGTAGTGTTTACATATAATCTGCTCACATCCTCCCATATACTTTAAATCATCTCCAGGTTACTCATAAAACCTAATACAATGTAAATTGTATGTAAACAGTTGTAAATACAGTGTAAATTCCATGTAACTAGTTGCATACACATGGCAAATTCATGTTAATGCTTTTTTGGAACTTTATGGATTTTATTTTTTTCCTAAATATTTTTGCTTGGTGATTGAATCTGAAGATGAGGAACCCATGGATAAGGAGGGCCAACTGAATGTAGATGGCAATAAAATAGTTGTTGATAGGTTTTGTAAATCATTTATTGCCAGAGTGAGAAAGTATGGTTTTCCTAGTTTGGCACATTGGGCCTAGAGAAAAAAGAAACTTTTGTTGAATTCGAGAGTGAGGAGTCAGTGCAGGGTTTGTGGGAAAGGAAAGTAAATGAGTAAAAACTCATTGGACCGAGAAGTCTTAATTATCCTTTCATCATGAGACCTTGGTGGGGTGGGGAGGTGGGGGTTTCTTTGTATTTTTTTTTTTAACATGGTGAAATGTCTTAAAGAAATTCCCGGGGCTTATGAGTGTAAGACACTTAATTGAATCTTAAAGTGAAGCTGCAGACCACCTGTTAAGAAACTTGTAAATTTGGGTATTGAAAGAAAAATGCACATATGGTGAATTGAAACTTAGTGATTGATCCGTGGCTGGGACAGTTTGAGTGTACTTGGGGTTGGCCTGGGGAATCCCTTCCAGAATGGCATCACATGAACCAAGATTTGCTGCTGCCATCATGTGCTTTATGCTTTGGTGTTTCCCTCTTGCTATGCTTTTCAGGGTTGATTGGAGATATTAATATGACTACTTCTTAATCTCCTTGTGGAAAGAGGTACCTGGATTAGTCAGATGCAAATGTCAGAACCCAACTTTGACTGACTGGCAATGGGGGAAAAGTCTCTCGGCCCACGGAACTTGAAAGTTCAAGGTTTAACCCAGCCTCAGACACAGCTGGGACTGGACGCTCAAATAATGTCACCAGGACCTGGTCTAGCCCCATTTTTTGTTCTGTTTTTTGTGTTGCTTGTTGTGTTTTTGTGCTTCGTGCTTTATTAGATTCTCCCTCTGCTGAGACAAGATGGCTCCTGGAGGCCCCAGAGTGACACAGTTATAGTTTAGCAGCCCCTGTAGAAAATCAGTATCTCCTGCCCAGTAATTCCAACAAAAGTCTCTGAATTGACTGAATGACTTGAGTTATCTGTGCGTGAACCAGTCACTATGGTCAAGGGGTTCAGAATATGCTGCTGGACTGGGACTCAGCCCTGTGATCACCCTCAGATCACCCTGGATATACTGGCTCCTTTAAAAGCACATAGATGCAGAATCATTATGTGTAAGTTGTGGTACCTCAGGTGTCCTTTTAAAAGATGGAGGAGTGGATACTGCATAGATGTTTTACCTCACATCATCTTAAAGAGGGTGAGGCATACCATTTTGTTAGTTTCAGCCAGTCAGCAAGTTTAGTGGAAAAATCACTTCCTTAAGACTTGGGCAACGTGACATTCAATCCCAGCCCTGTGACTAACTGCTTGTAAAACGTGGGAGAGCCATGTAAATTAATTTCCTGGGACTCAGTTTCCTCATCAGAAGCCAAAAACCTAGACTATTTTATCAAGTTCCTTTGTGCTAAAAGAAAAAAAAAAAGACTATATTTCAAACTTAGCATTCATAAGTTTCATGGTTTTTATATTATGCTTCTCTCTTAGACTGGCATGTTCTAGACTATCAGCATTGTCTGATAGAATTCTACAGTGGCAGAAGTATCCAAATCTTTGTTGTCCGATATGGTAATTTCTAATCATATTTTCTATTATGTACCTCACATGTAACTGGTATGACAGAGGAATTGGATTTTTTATTTTATTTAATTTTAATTGATGTTAAAAAATAGCCCCATGTGACCAGTGTCTCCTCTGTTAGAAAGCTGAGCTCTGGATTAATGATCAGGTAGAGTTGGGTGAATTTTAGACGAGTAACAGTGGAAGTTGTCTTGACTTTTCTGTGCCTTCGATGAGTCATGATTAAGTTTATTTTTCATTCACAATTTGTAGTTTAAATACAAAGTACTGGTCATTGCAGCAAATACAAAAAGACTGCTTTCCCCCAATCAGAAAAAGAGTCTTGTGTTGGAGGTGGATTATTTCAGTTCTGGTGGTTCCTCATGCACCTCCCTTGCCAGGTGGTATGAGGCAGTGGAAAGAATGCTTAATTAGCAGTCAGAAGTTTTGGGTTCTGGTGTCGGTTCCGCCAATAACCACTCACATCTTTGACCTTTGGCTAGTCATTTTCCTTCCTGGGCATGAGTCTTCTCATCTGGAAAATGAGGGGTGAGATTAAAATGATCTCTCAATCTGTTCCAGGTCAAAGTTTCTATGATTCTCAGTCGTCCTTCTTTCTCGTGGCCAGAATGGTCTGGGGTATGTCAGCCCCTTTTAAAAGATGGAGGAGTGGATACTGCATAGATGTTTTACCTCACATCATCTTAAAGAGGGTGAGGCATACCATTTTGTTAGTTTCAGCCAGTCAGCAAGTTTAGTGGAAAAATCACTTCCTTAAGACTTGGGCAACGTGACATTCAATCCCAGCCCTGTGACTAACTGCTTGTAAAACGTGGGAGAGCCATGTAAATTAATTTCCTGGGACTCAGTTTCCTCATCAGAAGCCAAAACCTAGACTATTTTATCAAGTTCCTTTGTGCTAAAAGAAAAAAAAAAAGACTATATTTCAAACTTAGCATTCATAAGTTTCATGGTTTTTATATTATGCTTCTCTCTTAGACTGGCATGTTCTAGACTATCAGCATTGTCTGATAGAATTCTACAGTGGCAGAAGTATCCAAATCTTTGTTGTCCGATATGGTAATTTCTAATCATATTTTCTATTATGTACCTCACATGTAACTGGTATGACAGAGGAATTGGATTTTTATTTTATTTAATTTTAATTGATTTTAAAAAAATAGCCCCATGTGACCAGTGTCTCCTCTGTTAGAAAGCTGAGCTCTGGATTAATGATCAGGTAGAGTTGGGTGAATTTTAGACGAGTAACAGTGGAAGTTGTCTTGACTTTTCTGTGCCTTCGATGAGTCATGATTAAGTTTATTTTTCATTCACAATTTGTAGTTTAAATACAAAGTACTGGTCATTGCAGCAAATACAAAAAGACTGCTTTCCCCCAATCAGAAAAAGAGTCTTGTGTTGGAGGTGGATTATTTCAGTTCTGGTGGTTCCTCATGCACCTCCCTTGCCAGGTGGTATGAGGCAGTGGAAAGAATGCTTAATTAGCAGTCAGAAGTTTTGGGTTCTGGTGTCGGTTCCGCCAATAACCACTCACATCTTTGACCTTTGGCTAGTCATTTTTCCTTCCTGGGCATGAGTCTTCTCATCTGGAAAATGAGGGGGTGAGATTAAAATGATCTCTCAATCTGTTCCAGGTCAAAGTTTCTATGATTCTCAGTCGTCGTCTTCTTTCTCGTGGCCAGAATGGTGGCTGGGCGTTTCTCTTTGTGTAGCATCCGGTGATTGAAAGAAGGGAGAGGCTTCTAGGGAGATACTTGGGACCATTGGATCTGAAAGAACCCTGAGGAAGGTCAAGGTCTGCTTCACTCTTGCTTAGTTTTCTAATCCAAGATACATCTAAAAAAGTAATGACGGGCAACATTAAGCAGTGCATACTCAATTCAAAAGTCAGTTTAGTCTGAAATGACCTTCTTTTACCACTTTCAGAGCTGAATGTGGAAGTTAAGGCTTCCAAGAGGGTGTTGTGAGATGCTCCAAAGCAACAAATACTGAACGAGGGACGAGGGGAAGGACTGTGAGCCGAAAACCATAGCTCCTTCTGCTTGGTGGTAAGCCTGAAGGAGGAGATTCAGGGAGAAGGTATTCTTTGGTACCCAGGGAAGTTAGGGTTAAGGAAAGATGTTTGGAGTGACTTCATCTGTAGAAGGTTGGTTTTTGAAGGAGGAGATGAATCACAAATGAAGAGAAAGAGGAAGGAAAGAACATTGGCCAGCTTTGTAGGAGCAGGTAGGAGGATGTGAAGTGTTCCAAAGGACAGTGTGGTAGGATGTGTCAAACCAATGCAGAGGGAGAAAGGCATCAACTAGGGCTGGAGAGCAACATGATGCTTGCTTGGTGATTTAATTTTGATGCTCGGTAATGACATAGGCTAATTGTGTTGTTGGCATGTGATAAGGCAGCAGGGTTCAAACATGTATTGATGTGGTCATGCTGGTGAATTCCCATTGTAAATAAACGCTCCTACACCTGCCTTTTGGGACTAGCTTCTCATTTCTGGTGGTTCCTCATGCACCTCCCTTGCCAGGTGGTATGAGGCAGTGGAAAGAATGCTTAATTAGCAGTCAGAAGTTTTGGGTTCTGGTGTCGGTTCCGCCAATAACCACTCACATCTTTGACCTTTGGCTAGTCATCTTTCCTTCCTGGGCATGAGTCTTCTCATCTGGAAAATGAGGGGGTGAGATTAAAATGATCTCTCAATCTGTTCCAGGTCAAAGTTTCTATGATTCTCAGTCGTCGTCTTCTTTCTCGTGGCCAGAATGGTGGCTGGGCGTTTCTCTTTGTGTAGCATCCGGTGATTGAAAGAAGGGAGAGGCTTCTAGGGAGATACTTGGGACCATTGGATCTGAAAGAACCCTGAGGAAGGTCAAGGTCTGCTTCACTCTTGCTTAGTTTTCTAATCCAAGATACATCTAAAAAAGTAATGACGGGCAACATTAAGCAGTGCATACTCAATTCAAAAGTCAGTTTAGTCTGAAATGACCTTCTTTTACCACTTTCAGAGCTGAATGTGGAAGTTAAGGCTTCCAAGAGGGTGTTGTGAGATGCTCCAAAGCAACAAATACTGAACGAGGGACGAGGGGAAGGACTGTGAGCCGAAAACCATAGCTCCTTCTGCTTGGTGGTAAGCCTGAAGGAGGAGATTCAGGGAGAAGGTATTCTTTGGTACCCAGGGAAGTTAGGGTTAAGGAAAGATGTTTGGAGTGACTTCATCTGTAGAAGGTTGGTTTTTGAAGGAGGAGATGAATCACAAATGAAGAGAAAGAGGAAGGAAAGAACATTGGCCAGCTTTGTAGGAGCAGGTAGGAGGATGTGAAGTGTTCCAAAGGACAGTGTGGTAGGATGTGTCAAACCAATGCAGAGGGAGAAAGGCATCAACTAGGGCTGGAGAGCAACATGATGCTTGCTTGGTGATTTAATTTTGATGCTCGGTAATGACATAGGCTAATTGTGTTGTTGGCATGTGATAAGGCAGCAGGGTTCAAACATGTATTGATGTGGTCATGCTGGTGAATTCCCATTGTAAATAAACGCTCCTACACCCTGTCTCCATAGGGTAGTTTTGACACGGTTGCATCTTCTAGCTTTATTTTTATTTTTTAACTGGCTATCTTTATGTATGGGAACAGTCATCTCCAGAGATTCATTTTCATTTCAAAAAACATCTAAAGGTGTTAATTGCATTTTTTTCAAAACTCTTATGTAATTATTTAAAATTATTCCACCGGCACCATAAATCAGAACTTTTCCCATTATACTGCCGAGGAACATTTATGACCTGTTTAGACACTTTTGATTTATAGGTTTAGGAAACAAGAATATAGAAAGCATTGCCAGGTTTTAATTTGGAAATTTCTGTGGCCACGTCTGTTTCTGCAGAAAGGGGAGAAAGAAAGCTGGAGGGAGAGGTGATGGGGAGGTGTGATCAACCCCCCGCAACATGCACACACACAGACACACACACACACACACACACACACACACCCATATCAGTGAAACATAAGAAAAAAGAGGCACAAGACCCAGAGCAGGGTGTCCTGCTCTGAAGTGAGCAATTGGAGTGTCTTTCACAAGTCTTGTAATACTTTCAGGCATTATCTTTAGGTGCTGGTTTCAGGTTACGGGGCACTTACATCTGAATGAAGTATTACCTTTTTGGAACTCAGTTTCCCCATCTGTTAAGTGGAGATCAATCATGGCATCTCTTTGATGGATTGTAAACTAGATTAAATGTTGATTGCTTTATGCGTTGAAGAGCATTTGGCTATGAAGCACCTAACCTACTAGGGTGTAGGCAGTATGTTAGGTGCCACAGGAAGGTGGCAGGAGGGGGTGACACGGACGCTGTGCCTGATGTCTCCTTGTGTTTTCAGTCTGGAACCTACTGTTGCCACAAGTCAGTGTGCTTAAGCCTGGTGTGAAACTGATCTTGGTAACTGTCAAGCAGTCGAGTAGCGGCTCCAGTTTAGGCATCACGAAGCACTGAGATGGACACGTTTAGAACAACCCGTCTGCAGAGGTAGTTCTAATTTTGATGCTCGGTAATGACATAGGCTAATTGTGTTGTTGGCATGTGATAAGGCAGCAGGGTTCAAACATGTATTGATGTGGTCATGCTGGTGAATTCCCATTGTAAATAAACGCTCCTACACCCTGTCTCCATAGGGTAGTTTTGACACGGTTGCATCTTCTAGCTTTATTTTTATTTTTTAACTGGCTATCTTTATGTATGGGAACAGTCATCTCCAGAGATTCATTTTCATTTCAAAAAACATCTAAAGGTGTTAATTGCATTTTTTTCAAAACTCTTATGTAATTATTTAAAATTATTCCACCGGCACCATAAATCAGAACTTTTCCCATTATACTGCCGAGGAACATTTATGACCTGTTTAGACACTTTTGATTTATAGGTTTAGGAAACAAGAATATAGAAAGCATTGCCAGGTTTTAATTTGGAAATTTCTGTGGCCACGTCTGTTTCTGCAGAAAGGGGAGAAAGAAAGCTGGAGGGAGAGGTGATGGGGAGGTGTGATCAACCCCCCGCAACATGCACACACACAGACACACACACAGAGAGACACACACACACACACCCATATCAGTGAAACATAAGAAAAAAGAGGCACAAGACCCAGAGCAGGGTGTCCTGCTCTGAAGTGAGCAATTGGAGTGTCTTTCACAAGTCTTGTAATACTTTCAGGCATTATCTTTAGGTGCTGGTTTCAGGTTACGGGGCACTTACATCTGAATGAAGTATTACCTTTTTGGAACTCAGTTTCCCCATCTGTTAAGTGGAGATCAATCATGGCATCTCTTTGATGGATTGTAAACTAGATTAAATGTTGATTGCTTTATGCGTTGAAGAGCATTTGGCTATGAAGCACCTAACCTACTAGGGTGTAGGCAGTATGTTAGGTGCCACAGGAAGGTGGCAGGAGGGGGTGACACGGACGCTGTGCCTGATGTCTCCTTGTGTTTTCAGTCTGGAACCTACTGTTGCCACAAGTCAGTGTGCTTAAGCCTGGTGTGAAACTGATCTTGGTAACTGTCAAGCAGTCGTAGTAGCGGCTCCAGTTTAGGCATCACGAAGCACTGAGATGGACACGTTTAGACAACTGATCACTGCTCTGCGTCTGCGATGAGGTAGTTCTACAGAGTTAGAGATTACAAAAAGTGAGTGTGTGGAAGGTTAAGAATGAGTTAATACTCTGAACTGAAGAATCACGATGTTTTTAAGTCTTAGCAGGCTGAAATTCTGGATCAGAATGAAAAAGATCTTTCAAGGGAATAAATGCACAGCCCAGTCCCCTGCCCAGGTGAAGGCTAGAGAGCTCTGACTTAGCAGCAGCCCGTGTGACAGTCAGGGCAGGACTGTAAAACCAGTCAGAGCCACGTGTGCTCTCAGGGAGGGGGCACCAAGGACCTGGGCTGCATTCAGAGCATAACGAAGAATGGAGGCTCAGTCCTCCTTGAGGGACAAAGGACACTTGGCCTGCTGTGCTTATTTATGGATGCTGCACTCGAAGGTGGCAGGGATGGACCAGAGCAAAAGACCTTGTACAACCATGCATGCTCAGTCACTTCAATCGTGGCCCACTCTCTGCAACCCTATGGACTGTAGCCCGCCAGGCTCCTCTGTCCATGGGATTCTCCAGGCAAGAATACTGGGGTGGGTAGCCGTTTCCTTCTCCAGGGGATCTTCCCGCCTCAGGCATCAAACCTCCGTCTCTTGTGTCCCCTGGACGGGCAGGCAGGCTCTCTATCACTAGCACCACCTGGGAAGCACTGTAAGGGGAAGGACAGAACCAAGACCAGTGTGGGGCCTGGTAGGAGGGGGCAGAGTCACGGTGGCGCAGGGATGAACTGAAATCCCTAGGGATGAGCTTGGTCCCTAGGTGTGCAGTCCCCAGGATCCAGGTGACCAAAGAAAAGTAAGGGCTTGCCAGCACTGAGTCTTCTGCTTCTGAAGAAAAGAGTTATGTTGCCACTGTTTGTGACTGTCCATGGCCCCGATAGCAATGGCGTGCAGGCTGCGGCCTTTGTCTTGACTTTTCCCTGAGTCAGGCCATAGCCTCCAGAAGTAGAACCAGATGAAGAAGAGACACCTTGAGCAGTGAGCATCCTTTTCAGGGTGTCTTCTGTTGGCAGCAGCTCAGGAAATTGCTTTTCCCGCCCTTCCAGCCTTATCTCCATTCAGGATTCTTTTCATTTGACAAAATTAGCAAGGCAAATGGAAGATGGGTGATTTTATTTCAAAAAATCTGGATCGCTGTCTACCTTCAGTAGGTATAGTTGTATTGAACTTAGTGATGTTCACCTATAAAATGCAAATTAGTTTGTGTAATCCTCGAATCACAGTTTCTATTCAGTCTGTCTTTTTAAACTTTCAAATCTGTTTGATCATTGGTTGCTCTATATAAATCACCCCTCCTCCATTTTTTTGTATATAAGGTCACTCCATCACAAAATTGATGAATGCGTATTTGAGATGGGAAATACCAGTGAAATTAGGAAAAAAGCAGAAAAGCTCTTTGATCTCAAAGAAAGGGAGATACAGCAGGAATTATAATTGTCCCAGCCTTGCGATGGACTTCCCAGTTCTCCGATGTTACTGGTCTGTGCTTTCTCTCGTGTGGTTATGTGTCCACACTCTTCCCAGTAACTGATATCCTTCCCCTGCTGCCTCCCCAGCTACCCAGGGCATGCTGTTACCCATAAATATGCAGCATAATCCTTGTCTTATTTAAAAAGCCCTCTTATTTTCTAAAGCCAGGGAGAGAGCCCACATCTCTGCCCCCTACATGTGTGTGTCTCTTTTTTTGTTTTCATTCTTCAAATGCTGGCTGATGCTGAGAGCTCTCAGAGAGTTCTGCCCCATGCCTTAGGTCGTGTGGATGGTGGAAACTCAGGAAGGAAGCTTAGATTCAGGTCACTAGGTTAGAGACCCCTGATCTGTTGGGGTATAAGCTAAGCCCTCTCTGGGGCCATGGTGACCATTTTCTACCAAAGGCTTTCCTTCCCAGAGATGAGAGTCACAAAATATTATCAAAACATTCATATTCTTTTCATCAGGACTCAGGGCAGATCCCTCCTTAGATTTTCCTAGTGGGTCCTGGAGAATTTGTTTAAGAAATCAGCAAGCTCCTTCACATACCCAAGTGATGACCTGACTGGTGGGTGTGGCAAACTGGGCAACCTGGGTCTAGAAGAGGACTGGCTCATGACCGTAACTTAAAAAAAAAAAAATGACCAAGTATCTTCTTCTATTGTTGAGGGTCACTGGATGAAAGAGCTACTGCTTAGTTAAATTTTGGAGTTAGGATCAGTAGTGCCTCCATCACAGAAAAATAGGAAGCTGACAAAAGTGAAAAAACATTTTGCCTTCTAGTATTTCATTATAGCAAAAGGAAAAAGATGGAAGGAAAAGCAGCTTGTAGTAACAAGAAGACTGGAATTAGGGAATGTGTAAATCTTTCAGTATGCTGGACACTGACTCATTTTAACTCATTTAATCCTATCCCTCTGGGGGAAGTACTAGGATTAGTTCCTCCTATAGGTGTAGAAACTGAGGCACTTAGAGATGAAAAATTTACCAAAAGTACCATCAGGAAGCAGTGCAGCCAGCATTAGAACCCTGCCGTAGGAAACTGTCGAGGGGCCTTTTATGGTCAGGGACAACATAAGCCTTGTCACTCCCGTGTTCCTTCTTTCATCTAAGACACTGTTGCCAAGAGAGCTCAGGTACCATCCAGATGCGGCCTGCTGGGACACTGCCTGGTGCTCAGGGATGTCTTAGAAGAAGATGAAGAGGAAAATCTGTCTGCCTGTTTTCTGTGTGTCTCTTCTCAGCAGTGGAAGCTTAAGGAGCTCCTTAATCAAGAAGTAACTCAAGAGAATGCATGAGCCCTTTTCCCACTGCATCTCCTCCCAGCCTGGTTGTGGCTGTTGACAGATTCACAGCCAGTTTCACGTTCATGTAGTCGTGTGGGTTTGTCACTGTAGATTCATGTAAGAAACAAAGTAGATATTAGAATCGTACCTTTGTATTACTTCAGGTTCCATTCATGCTGACAAATCAGTGACTCTTGGTCACATCCGTTTTCCAAGTGAATAGAACTGAACCCACCTCTGTTCTTCCACACGCAGCTCTAGACCCCAGCCTGTCTCCCGCTTAGCATGTGGCACAGAAACCTTGTTTTGGAGTCATTCAAACCCCACTCCCATTACTAGCTGTGAAATACTGAGAGCCTCAGTTTATTCATCTGTTAAATGGGCACAACAATGCCTCTTTCATAAGATTGTTTTAAACATTAAGAAATATTATGGAAAGTGCCAGACCTGTCATGACTTCCCAGTAAATGTTTGCTCTGTTTTCTTGGCCATCCTGTTATGAGGCACCACCATTTCCTCGTTTTCCCTTCTTTTGTCAACCCGTGTTCCAGGACCTTGTTCTGTACCTCCTAATTTGTAACTGGCAGGTTATTTACAGTATTTCCAGCACCTCCTTGATCATGACTGGCTTTGGTCTTGTTGTCTTAGCTCTTATCTCAAAGTCACCTGCGCTCTGTAACCAGGAAGCAAGAGACTCTCTAATGCAGGACTGTGTTCCAGAGGGGATAGCCACACTCCACCTCTTCCACCCACCCGATGAGTCCCCTGACACGTGCAAACAGCAGAGAGGCTCCTGCGCTAGACACTTGGAGCCACGTGCTCACCAGGCGTCAGATCAAAGACCCACACCGGTGCTCTTGAGCCAGGGAAACTGAGTTTAAAAACGGACACCCTCCCACCTTAGAAGTACTAAAAGAAACCTCCCCTGTGAGACAGAGAATTGCTCTCACTTTCCAGATGAGAAAATACACACAAAATGCACTTTTGTGATTTACCTGGTGTGCGGGTGAGGAGCAGACATTGGATCCAAACACACATCTTTCACACTGCAAATTCCAGGGCACCTTCTCCATGTGCAGTGGTGTATGGTGTTATGTATAGAACAGAATTCCTTTTTGATAGGCAGTCCCGGAAACGATGAGAGAGTGCTGGGGCCTCACCACTTCAGAAGGCTGGCCAGAGGGAAAAAGGAGTGTGTGCTGAGCTGGGAAGCAGTCAGGAGTAGCACGCGGCAGAGAGAGACAGGCTGGAGGGCAGCGCAAGTGGGTTCGGTGGTGCGATGGAGAATGGATGAGAAAGGGTGTCAGAGAACACTGCGCCGCAGAGCTCCCTGATCTCAAAGGTCTGGCCTGCTGGGTTGTGACATTGCATAGATGTGTCCTGACCCATCTCAGAAATTGGACATCACCGAATTTAATTAAGATCAATTAGACATTCCTCCTATTGTTCTTCCACACGCAGCTCTAGACCCCAGCCTGTCTCCCGCTTAGCATGTGGAAAATTTTCTCAAACCCCACTCCCATTACTAGCTGTGAAATACTGAGAGCCTCAGTTTATTCATCTGTTAAATGGGCACAACAATGCCTCTTTCATAAGATTGTTTTAAACATTAAGAAATATTATGGAAAGTGCCAGACCTGTCATGACTTCCCAGTAAATGTTTGCTCTGTTTTCTTGGCCATCCTGTTATGAGGCACCACCATTTCCTCGTTTTCCCTTCTTTTGTCAACCCGTGTTCCAGGACCTTGTTCTGTACCTCCTAATTTGTAACTGGCAGGTTATTTACAGTATTTCCAGCACCTCCTTGATCATGACTGGCTTTGGTCTTGTTGTCTTAGCTCTTATCTCAAAGTCACCTGCGCTCTGTAACCAGGAAGCAAGAGACTCTCTAATGCAGGACTGTGTTCCAGAGGGGATAGCCACACTCCACCTCTTCCACCCACCCGATGAGTCCCCTGACACGTGCAAACAGCAGAGAGGCTCCTGCGCTAGACACTTGGAGCCACGTGCTCACCAGGCGTCAGATCAAAGACCCACACCGGTGCTCTTGAGCCAGGGAAACTGAGTTTAAAAACGGACACCCTCCCACCTTAGAAGTACTAAAAGAAACCTCCCCTGTGAGACAGAGAATTGCTCTCACTTTCCAGATGAGAAAATACACACAAAATGCACTTTTGTGATTTACCTGGTGTGCGGGTGAGGAGCAGACATTGGATCCAAACACACATCTTTCACACTGCAAATTCCAGGGCACCTTCTCCATGTGCAGTGGTGTATGGTGTTATGTATAGAACAGAATTCCTTTTTGATAGGCAGTCCCGGAAACGATGAGAGAGTGCTGGGGCCTCACCACTTCAGAAGGCTGGCCAGAGGGAAAAGGAGTGGGGCTGAGCTGGGAAGCAGTCAGGAGTAGCACGCGGCAGAGAGAGACAGGCTGGAGGGCAGCGCAAGTGGGTTCGGTGGTGCGATGGAGAATGGATGAGAAAGGGTGTCAGAGAACACTGCGCCGCAGAGCTCCCTGATCTCAAAGGTCTGGCCTGCTGGGTTGTGACATTGCATAGATGTGTCCTGACCCATCTCAGAAATTGGACATCACCGAATTTAATTAAGATCAATTAGACATTCCTCCTATTGTTCAAACACACAATACCTTATTTGTCTGAAAAGAACAAAGTTCTATATGACCTGAAAGCTTCCTGCTTCATCTATTGCTTTTCCTCAAGAGGGATGAAATGCCATTTAAAACACTAAGAAAATAAACAGTGGGCCTGCTGGCTGGACAGTATGCTCGTCTGATGCATTTTCTTAAGACAAGAGTTACTAGATCTCAGAAGGCATCTCATCTCTCTGTGATGGTATGCTTCCTTGCATATCTCTCTCTTCATCCAGCCCCGTGGCTTCAGCCCGAGATGGAAATGCCAGCCCTCACTGTAGTTACCAGGCACATACAGCTTTCCTGTCTCCTGTCCAACACGAAGCAAAGAGAAGCAGGTGAATGGCTTTTGAGATGGGACCAGAAATTCAGAAAGTAGTTTTGGTGGGAGCAGGCGTGATGGAGGAAAGAGAGAGATTTGATGGTTAAAAAAAGGGGAAAAGTTATAAGAACAAAGGACATAAACATGTGTGGAAGTCAGGTGGTTTTAGCCTCCTCTTCTGAAGCCCCAACTCAATTCAGCAAGTCCTAAAGCATGCTAGTGACTTACTCAGTGGACCACGAGCTGTTGATGCTTCAGAGGGCTTATGACCTAGAGAGGATCAGAATAAGAGCTTTTGGGTTGTTTTCTAGAAAACATTTTTCCCTCCCTTTGTTCCCTCCTTTCTGTTGACACGGCGGTTTCCAGGATTCCAGAGCTCTCAAATCCTGTTTATATTTTTAAACTGTATCCTGGGTAGTTTTATTTATGACTGTAATTGGAAGCTAAAAAAGCACCTAGAAATTAGTCCTCTGCTAGGGTAAAATGTGTACCTGACACTTAATGAGTAGTTAGTAATGATTGGTTAGTGTTATTATTATTAAAGAAAACATGGAGAGTATCTTAGCCATCTTCCTTTTTGTTTAGGTGAAGTATGAAATCTCATAGAAGTCAGGTGATATGCCCACAATCACACTGTGAGCTCAAGACAAAGTCATTAATAGACTAATTAATAGACCGATGTCCTGTCTAATACTCCTGCATCATCTCAGGCTTATGCAGACCACTTGAGGCCACACTGGACTAAAAGAGATCTGCCTACCTCTTGATGGGCCTGTCGGGAGAGTATCCCAGTTTGGAATCGTTTAGCAAATTCCCTGAGCCTTCAAAGCCTGGAGAGTGGATGCTGAGGGGCTTGGACCTTCACGTCCTGCTTCAGTGTCTTTCCATGAACCTCTCTTCCCAGCGTCCCTCTTCCATGCCTGCCCCCTGCCAAGAACTGGCTCCATCACTTTCCTCTAGGACGGAAGACAAATCTTTGGATGTTTATATGGCCTCTGTTAAAGGTAGAGGTGTCTGTGCCTGTGTGTGTGTAATCAGTGACTATTTAGGAAAGAAAAGCCATCGCGAGAGCTCTAGGGCCCCAGACAAGGTGGTCTGTGTAGCCTTTTCCGTGCCACACAGTGTGGAAGGCAATTATCTTTTGAAGCGGTTCCACAGCCCTATGTGGGCTTCGCCGATGTAAGATTTATGGTCGGTGGATTGGGTGTTCTTTATAAGAGCATTTACTCGGCATCTAAAGCGCTGTCAAGAGCGCTGTTTCCCGAATGCGTCTGAGGTTGCCACTGCTAAGCTTCATCTTCCTGTCTTGGAGATACATTTTTGAAATGGGATGCAGGGATTTATAAGGCCCTGTGCTTCCCATTGACACTGACAGGAGTTGCCCCGTTCAAGCCTTGCCCCCTGCCACAGAAATTTACCCCATGATGCCCGGAACCCTCCTCCCTGACCGCCTGGCCTGCACACCAGGGCACTTGTCAAAGGGAGGCGGCCTGGGAGCACATCCCGTTGTTTAGGGAGCTTGTGCCAGTTCATCAGTCTCAGAGTTAACTGCTGTCTTACTTAAACAAAGGATAGACATGAAGACTCTACTTCCCAGCACCCCCACACTTTTCTTCCCCTATCCCTCTTCCTTTTTGTTTAGGTGAAGTATGAAATCTCATAGAAGTCAGGTGATATGCCCACAATCACACTGTGAGCTCAAGACAAAGTCATTAATAGACTAATTAATAGACCGATGTCCTGTCTAATACTCCTGCATCATCTCAGGCTTATGCAGACCACTTGAGGCCACACTGGACTAAAAGAGATCTGCCTACCTCTTGATGGGCCTGTCGGGAGAGTATCCCAGTTTGGAATCGTTTAGCAAATTCCCTGAGCCTTCAAAGCCTGGAGAGTGGATGCTGAGGGGCTTGGACCTTCACGTCCTGCTTCAGTGTCTTTCCATGAACCTCTCTTCCCAGCGTCCCTCTTCCATGCCTGCCCCCTGCCAAGAACTGGCTCCATCACTTTCCTCTAGGACGGAAGACAAATCTTTGGATGTTTATATGGCCTCTGTTAAAGGTAGAGGTGTCTGTGCCTGTGTGTGTGTAATCAGTGACTATTTAGGAAAGAAAAGCCATCGCGAGAGCTCTAGGGCCCCAGACAAGGTGGTCTGTGTAGCCTTTTCCGTGCCACACAGTGTGGAAGGCAATTATCTTTTGAAGCGGTTCCACAGCCCTATGTGGGCTTCGCCGATGTAAGATTTATGGTCGGTGGATTGGGTGTTCTTTATAAGAGCATTTACTCGGCATCTAAAGCGCTGTCAAGAGCGCTGTTTCCCGAATGCGTCTGAGGTTGCCACTGCTAAGCTTCATCTTCCTGTCTTGGAGATACATTTTTGAAATGGGATGCAGGGATTTATAAGGCCCTGTGCTTCCCATTGACACTGACAGGAGTTGCCCCGTTCAAGCCTTGCCCCCTGCCACAGAAATTTACCCCCATGATGCCCGGAACCCTCCTCCCTGACCGCCTGGCCTGCACACCAGGGCACTTGTCAAAGGGAGGCGGCCTGGGAGCACATCCCGTTGTTTAGGGGAGCTTGTGCCAGTTCATCAGTCTCAGAGTTAACTGCTGTCTTACTTAAACAAAGGATAGACATGAAGACTCTACTTCCCAGCACCCCCCCCCCCACACTTTTCTTCCCCCTATCCCTCTTCCTTTTATATGGGTCTTATGAATGCCAGAGGAAAAGTTGAGCCGTGAGCCAGCTAAATGTACTCTTATCATGAAACCTTCGGGACCACTGAAGTGGGAACAGTGGCCCTTTACTGCTGAGAAGGTGTTTTATTGAAAACGCACCGACATACCTCTCCCTGGAGAGGGAGCAAAAGAGAAGGCAAGATGCCTGGCAGTAATACGGGTTGTTCTGTTAGGCGAGCTAAAATACAGAGTTTGGCACTCCCGTGCTCCGAGCCAGCCGGCCATAGAGTAGACGGATGTGCATTCTTACATTAGAAGTGCCGTATTTCACCCATGGTGCCCCCTCCCTTTTTTTTTAAGTGTCTTAATTTATATATTCCAGTTATAGTTCATTACATGGCCTTTCTCTCTCCAGCTTTTAAAAGTTGTCTTTGAAATAAGTTGAGGTAGTTGAAATGTCCTGGCCCTGGCAGGCTTACCAGCAGAGGGCAGACGTAAAGAAGTTTTGGACAGGAGGGCGTGCCAGCCTAGGGTCACAGGAGGGTGGTGTGGCCTGAGAGGCAGACCAGCGAGCACTGTCGGGAGGGCGGGATGGAACACGCTGCCTCTGCCTCTCTGCAGGCCTGCTGCGTACCCTGAGTCTCTAGAAAAGCTGACTTTCCTGCCTAGAGGTGGCCAGTGCCTTAAAATGATACTCAGTGATTTCTACATAATTAAACATATAAAAATACTCAGATGGCATCTCCTTACCCAAGAGCCATCTTTTCCTTTCCAAGTCAGTTCTTAGACCTAAGCCCAGTTCTGCTTATGTCTAAACTCTAGAGTTTGCATGCGGGTGTGTCATCAGGGCTGTCACTCTTGGCAGGGGAAGCAAGGGCGCGTGCTTGATGGCGATAGTGGTTCTTCCTTCCCTGTGCCTGAGCCATAAAGCTGTTCAGGAAATGCCCCCCTGCCCTGAAACATGTCCCTTTGGAGGACTTTTGTGCACCCTGGTGTCACTGATTCTAATCTTACGGTAGAAGCAGTCCAGTCATATATTGCTGTTTAGTTGCTAAATTGTGTCCATCTCTTTTGCGACCCCCATGGACTGTGGCTCACCAGGGCCCTCTGTCTGTGGGATTCTCCAGGTAAGAATACTGGAATGGGTTGCGAGTTCCTCTTCCAGAGGGTCTTCCCGATCCAGGGATGAAATCCGTGTCTCCTGCATTGACAGGCAGATTCTTGACCACTGAGCCATCAGTAATACGTTGTACATTATGTTAAAAAAAAAAAAAGAGGTTATATTATAATTTGAGCATAAATGAAAGAGTAATTTGTTGCTGTCAGCCAGATGCAGAATTAGCAATGGATGTTTCCATTTTTGTTTCCCAGAGGTGATTTTGTTTACCAGGGACAATTTATGAATATGTTTCAAGTGTGGAATTTCTTTCTTTCTTTTATTTTGAAGAGAGTGGTGATTGTTCTGTATACCTACGTACTCATCATATTCATAAGGTACCTGAATCTTGACATGTCAGAGTATGTAATCTGGAAAATTAACTAGGAACAATTGTATCATAAAATGTTGCAGCAAATGGAGATGCTCATGACAAAACAGAGGATGTCACGGAGAGAAATTTAAACTCCTACGCGAGAGTGAGTCTCACCATTTTTTCCCTTGGCCAAATGAGAGCAAAAAAGAAAAAAAAAGCATAATTGCTTTCATTGTCCATACAGACATAACAGCAACATAAACAATGTCAATATGGAGCTAACTGCTTCTGCTCCAAGTGCCAGTTAAAATGATACTCATACTACATAATTAAACATATAAAAATACTCAGATGGCATCTCCTTACCCAAGAGCCATCTTTTCCTTTCCAAGTCAGTTCTTAGACCTAAGCCCAGTTCTGCTTATGTCTAAACTCTAGAGTTTGCATGCGGGTGTGTCATCAGGGCTGTCACTCTTGGCAGGGGAAGCAAGGGCGCGTGCTTGATGGCGATAGTGGTTCTTCCTTCCCTGTGCCTGAGCCATAAAGCTGTTCAGGAAATGCCCCCCTGCCCTGAAACATGTCCCTTTGGAGGACTTTTGTGCACCCTGGTGTCACTGATTCTAATCTTACGGTAGAAGCAGTCCAGTCATATATTGCTGTTTAGTTGCTAAATTGTGTCCATCTCTTTTGCGACCCCCATGGACTGTGGCTCACCAGGGCCCTCTGTCTGTGGGATTCTCCAGGTAAGAATACTGGAATGGGTTGCAGTTCCTCTTCCAGAGGGTCTTCCCGATCCAGGGATGAAATCCGTGTCTCCTGCATTGACAGGCAGATTCTTGACCACTGAGCCATCAGTAATACGTTGTACATTATGTTAAAAAAAAAAAAAGAGGTTATATTATAATTTGAGCATAAATGAAAGAGTAATTTGTTGCTGTCAGCCAGATGCAGAATTAGCAATGGATGTTTCCATTTTTGTTTCCCAGAGGTGATTTTGTTTACCAGGGACAATTTATGAATATGTTTCAAGTGTGGAATTTCTTTCTTTCTTTTATTTTGAAGAGAGTGGTGATTGTTCTGTATACCTACGTACTCATCATATTCATAAGGTACCTGAATCTTGACATGTCAGAGTATGTAATCTGGAAAATTAACTAGGAACAATTGTATCATAAAATGTTGCAGCAAATGGAGATGCTCATGACAAAACAGAGGATGTCACGGAGAGAAATTTAAACTCCTACGCGAGAGTGAGTCTCACCATTTTTTCCCTTGGCCAAATGAGAGCAAAAAAGAAAAAAAAAGCATAATTGCTTTCATTGTCCATACAGACATAACAGCAACATAAACAATGTCAATATGGAGCTAACTGCTTCTGCTCCCTGGAGAAGGATGATGTATTAATTTATATTTTTAAGTAAAAGCACCACTTCAATCAAAAAAGAAAGGCAGGTCCTTGGAGACAAATGCCCAAATCTCAGGAATCGGGCCTGGCTCTAGCAATTTAGTGTCCCTAATTGGCTGACAGTTGGCAGTCTTCGGAGACACCAGAAGCACTAACCCTCGGCTCCTCTGGAGAGACTCTGCTTTCCTGGCAAGTCAACACGCCCCATTCCTGGAGGGAGGGCACTGGGTTTTGTATTCCTGTTGTTTCTACATCTTCTCTGGCAACAGTGTCAGGTGGCTGAATCTTTTTAAGTTCTGTCATTTTAAAATGTTTTCTCGGTGCTCCACGAAAGTAATTGGAAAAGAGAATGGACATTAAGTGTTTAAGCAAGAGCTGTCTGGAAGAAAATGGGGAGTTGAATTAAGATGTTGGCCCCTTGGAATTCCCTGGCTCTCCAGTGGATGGGACTTCTCGCTTTACCTACAGAGGGCATGGGTTTCATCCATGGTTGAGGAATTCAGATTCTGCATGCTGGATGATTTTTTCCCCCGGCCCATCAAATCGTTCGTCAGTTTTTATTTTACTCCCTCTGGCAGAACAGCTGTCTGGCGATAGTCTCCTCTGAGAACCTGGTAGAGATAACTCCCTTGATCTGGGGAGGTGTCTCACTCTCAGTGTTGCTAGAAACGTGTGAGCCAGTTCCAGTTTCAGGCCCATTTCCTGGTTGTTGCCAAGCAGTTTCTGGCAAAGCAGGGCCTCAGTTGGAGCTTAAGGACCCCCCCCCTGGGCCCAAACTCTGTGCTCATGTGCTAAGGTACCTGAATCTTGACATGTCAGAGTATGTAATCTGGAAAATTAACTAGGAACAATTGTATCATAAAATGTTGCAGCAAATGGAGATGCTCATGACAAAACAGAGGATGTCACGGAGAGAAATTTAAACTCCTACGCGAGAGTGAGTCTCACCATTTTTTCCCTTGGCCAAATGAGAGCAAAAAAGAAAAAGCATAATTGCTTTCATTGTCCATACAGACATAACAGCAACATAAACAATGTCAATATGGAGCTAACTGCTTCTGCTCCCTGGAGAAGGATGATGTATTAATTTATATTTTTAAGTAAAAGCACCACTTCAATCAAAAAAGAAAGGCAGGTCCTTGGAGACAAATGCCCAAATCTCAGGAATCGGGCCTGGCTCTAGCAATTTAGTGTCCCTAATTGGCTGACAGTTGGCAGTCTTCGGAGACACCAGAAGCACTAACCCTCGGCTCCTCTGGAGAGACTCTGCTTTCCTGGCAAGTCAACACGCCCATTCCTGGAGGGAGGGCACTGGGTTTTGTATTCCTGTTGTTTCTACATCTTCTCTGGCAACAGTGTCAGGTGGCTGAATCTTTTTAAGTTCTGTCATTTTAAAATGTTTTCTCGGTGCTCCACGAAAGTAATTGGAAAAGAGAATGGACATTAAGTGTTTAAGCAAGAGCTGTCTGGAAGAAAATGGGGAGTTGAATTAAGATTTTGGGCCCCCTTTGGGAATTCCCTGGCTCTCCAGTGGATGGGACTTCTCGCTTTACCTACAGAGGGCATGGGTTTCATCCATGGTTGAGGAATTCAGATTCTGCATGCTGGATGATTTTTTCCCCCGGCCCATCAAATCGTTCGTCAGTTTTTATTTTACTCCCTCTGGCAGAACAGCTGTCTGGCGATAGTCTCCTCTGAGAACCTGGTAGAGATAACTCCCTTGATCTGGGGAGGTGTCTCACTCTCAGTGTTGCTAGAAACGTGTGAGCCAGTTCCAGTTTCAGGCCCATTTCCTGGTTGTTGCCAAGCAGTTTCTGGCAAAGCAGGGCCTCAGTTGGAGCTTAGGACCACCTGGGCCCAACTCTGTGGCTGGCCTCTCCTCCACTGCTGTGCAGTCCTGGGAGTGTCCTGAGGAGACTGACTCTTGCATATGTCTCATCTCCATTCTCAGCTCTGAATGGGCAGTAAAACCTTTCGCTTTCTTCTCCATTCAAGACTAAAGCTCACAGAACCAAATAGAATACATGATTTGAGTCCCAGGTGTGTTATTTAGTGGTTAGAATTTGGTGTGGGATCATAGTAATCTGTCCTTAAGTACACAGCCGGCTGCACAATGGACTCATTTAGCAACTGACAGGTTTCTTAATATGTGGTGTCTGAACAAGGGCTGTATCTGTTGTGGGTGTTAGGATGTGGGCATCAAAAATATTTTTAAGTAAGGTATTTAGCATTTCCTTCACTCTTCCTTAAACATTACCCCCCACCCTCCAACACCAGTGTTCATTTTATAATATCATATCCTCTCTTTTTCTGGAACTGTTCAGTGTCTTGTTTCCCCTTGTGGCCTGTGGAGCTGGGTGTATTTGATTCTTAGAAGAGAAAAAGAAAAATCCCTTTGCCTTTCTGAACGACCGCTTCCTCCTAAAATGGGGATTGTCATTTCTGTTCAAGTTGTGACAACTCAAATGAGCCCTTGTGGCAGAGTAACCCATTCTAAAGACTACCCCTCGATTCAGCCTTTTCTAAAGGTCCCCAATCGAAACGTGAAAATGCTGCTGCTTTTATTTTTAGTTATTTTCTTTCTTTGCCTGTCTGATCCAGCCTTTCCAAAATGACCTGGCACTCATAGAATAAATGGCATTAACTGAGTCTTATAAGTCACTGCAACTCTTAACATTTATATTGTATTCCAGCCACGGAAAGCTCCAGCTCTCACTCAATCCCAGGCCCAGGAAAGGTAGACTGGACCAGGTGGAAAGGGAGGTTGAGAGCCCAGAATTAACCAAGTGACCTGGGTGTGTAAAACGTATCCAGGTTTATCTCTGACGGTACAGTTCCTTGCCTAGATGTAGCCTCTGAGTCACCGGGTCATGTTTGGAGAGAGGGTGGGAAAGGCTCCAGGTGGCCTCTGCTTCTGCTGAGCCGCTTCCCTCTTTGTCCTTGTACCACCCCCCTAACCTCCCATCAGTCCTCTCCACGCCCCCTCCACCGGGCCTTGCTGGACCTCTCCCGCCCCACTCTCTCCCCCTGCTCTGTGGTCTCATGGTGCTTAATGCCACCACAATGCAATGGAGTACTGTGTAACCACCACATTGCATCACTCCCTAATTATTTTGTGCAAGGCCTGTCTCCACCACTGGGTCACAAGCGTCTGTAATGTTTGTTGTTTGCTTGTTTGTTTGTTTGTTATTTGGATGTTCCTGGAGACAATTAACTTTTAAACACTAACCTGCCAAGGAGGTAGGCCAACTTGTAAAAGCATGCTTGAGTTTTATGGATGTCTCTTAAAGAATTCGTCTCTAAAAAAAAAAAAAATTGCCTCTTTAAAGGGGACCCTAATGTTCACAGACATTAAATCTCTAACGAAATTTCAGATCTTTGAAAAAAAATCACATGTGGATTTTGAAATGAGTATTTCTCCTCTCTCACTGTGCCTTGGTTCGAGAGAACTTCCTATATTTTTATTTCCTGTCTTTGGGGCCCTGCCAGCCCCTACCGAAGGAGGAGGGCCTTGTCTCTTTTAAAAGTCAGAACTCTAGTGATTAATGATACACTGGCAGATTTAAGGCCCCTCTCCCCAAAAAAGAACGCCCTTGGTTCTCTGTTGAATATTCATGAGAGGGTGGGGTCACATTTTTTTGACCTGAAAAGTCCCATTAATAAATTTGTTATCTGACACAAAAACACTTTAGGGTGGAGCATGATCTGTGCTGCACACATTTAACATCTGATCATAAGTTGACAGTCAACTGGAGCTTTTGTCTCTTTTCCTGCCAGATTAATGGAATTGTCAGCTCCCCAGCTGAGCTGATTGAAATTCAGGCATTTCCAATTTGCTTGATTGGAAATATTATCAATATGCTTTGTGGTTTATAGTAATCGGCATTAACATATCAAATGGAAAAATATATTGAAGTAACAAAAACCTGAAATCACTGGGTTAGGATTTGTGGCCTTTTTAAAAAATCTTTAACTGAGGGAGAATACGTAATCATTGATGTCATGACCATTATTTGCCTCGCATATTTTGGGAAAAATAAAAACGTTAGTCTTCTTTTTGTTAAGTATATAGGCCAAAAGTTTTCCTCTAAACTGAACAAGGGTAAATTAGAGGCGATTTCTAGAGCTGCCGAAAATAACTAAATTTACCTGGCACTGAAACCAGACCCGTTGAACCAACAAAGTTTAGCAGCATATTGGTGACTTTTTCTTTTTTCCACACTGTATTCAGCTTTAACTAGCACTGAAGAGCACAGTGACTATTTCTAAGAGAGGTCATCTTGAAGTGCTCCTTGAGAGTAGCCTGTGTTGTTGCTGTTGTCGTATAAATAAGAAAGGAATTTAAAGAATTATTTTTTAGCGAACGAGTGGCATATGCTTGCTTCAGCAGCTGTCGTTCTAGAGGGGAAGTAGCTTGGTTTAGCGACAAGGCACGTTGGTTGTTATTTATTCCAACGCCCGTGTCGGGTTGGTTTTCCTCTGCGCGCACAAGCACACTTCGGCGAACTCGACTCTAGGAAAGAAAAGGACAGGGGGCGGATAAAAGAAGCCAAGGCCGGGTTAACCCCGGGACGCGAAGCGAAAGTTCTCCCGCAAAGGCCGTTTTCGAGGAAGTTCGCCTGCGCTGCCTTTGAGCCCCGCATCCTCTTCCGATTCTAAACAGTTGCTCGGAGCAGTCGGGGTGTGCGCCCGGGCGCGCCAGTTCCCCTGCGTTGCCGCTCGGGTTGCTCTGAAAGGCTGGGGCAACTCTTTGTCAGTTTCCAAGAGGAAACAAACAGGCCACCCCACCAAAAAGCCCCGACCCGGCAGCCCCGGTCGGAGGGAGAGACGCGCGCCGCGCCCGGCTTCCCAGACGTCAGCCAGAGGCGGGTCAAAGGGTTAACAGCAATTAAGCGGAGTTGCTCCCGAAACAAAAGCCGGGTTTCAGCAGAGTGATTGGAAATATTATCAATATGCTTTGTGGTTTATAGTAATCGGCATTAACATATCAAATGGAAAAATATATTGAAGTAACAAAAACCTGAAATCACTGGGTTAGGATTTGTGGCCTTTTTAAAAAATCTTTAACTGAGGGAGAATACGTAATCATTGATGTCATGACCATTATTTGCCTCGCATATTTTGGGAAAAATAAAAACGTTAGTCTTCTTTTTGTTAAGTATATAGGCCAAAAGTTTTCCTCTAAACTGAACAAGGGTAAATTAGAGGCGATTTCTAGAGCTGCCGAAAATAACTAAATTTACCTGGCACTGAAACCAGACCCGTTGAACCAACAAAGTTTAGCAGCATATTGGTGACTTTTTCTTTTTTCCACACTGTATTCAGCTTTAACTAGCACTGAAGAGCACAGTGACTATTTCTAAGAGAGGTCATCTTGAAGTGCTCCTTGAGAGTAGCCTGTGTTGTTGCTGTTGTCGTATAAATAAGAAAGGAATTTAAAGAATTATTTTTTAGCGAACGAGTGGCATATGCTTGCTTCAGCAGCTGTCGTTCTAGAGGGGAAGTAGCTTGGTTTAGCGACAAGGCACGTTGGTTGTTATTTATTCCAACGCCCGTGTCGGGTTGGTTTTCCTCTGCGCGCACAAGCACACTTCGGCGAACTCGACTCTAGGAAAGAAAAGGACAGGGGGCGGATAAAAGAAGCCAAGGCCGGGTTAACCCCGGGACGCGAAGCGAAAGTTCTCCCGCAAAGGCCGTTTTCGAGGAAGTTCGCCTGCGCTGCCTTTGAGCCCCGCATCCTCTTCCGATTCTAAACAGTTGCTCGGAGCAGTCGGGGTGTGCGCCCGGGCGCGCCAGTTCCCCTGCGTTGCCGCTCGGGTTGCTCTGAAAGGCTGGGGCAACTCTTTGTCAGTTTCCAAGAGGAAACAAACAGGCCACCCCACCAAAAAGCCCCGACCCGGCAGCCCCGGTCGGAGGGAGAGACGCGCGCCGCGCCCGGCTTCCCAGACGTCAGCCAGAGGCGGGTCAAAGGGTTAACAGCAATTAAGCGGAGTTGCTCCCGAAACAAAAGCCGGGTTTCAGCAGAGAGTGATTTCACCTGCCGCGCGGAGGGGGCCGGGGGCGCGGGCGCGGGGCACGGGCCGCGGAGCCCATTGTGTGGGGCGCGGCGCGGCGCGGGGTGTTTAGAGGCGGGTTGTGATTGGTGGAGCAGGGCGGGGCGGGTGGGCGCGGCGCGGCGCGTCTTGTCAGCCCGCGAGCCGGAGCGCCCCTGCGCGCGTGCAGTCCGCCCGCACGCCGAGGCCGCCGGACCCCACGCCCGGCCCGCGCGGGCGCCCCGAGCCGGCTCCGCGCGCCTGGCGGCTACATGGAGAGTGTCAGGTTGGTCCCTATGATTGATCTTCGCCGTTCTGCTCTCCTTCCCGGGGGCTCCGCGGTGCCCAGCTTCCTGGGGCCTCGTTGGGGAAGGCAGGAGCGCCCGAGGGTTTCTAAGTTGAGGTTTTTTGAAAAAAAAAAATAATAACCATAGCTGTTTACCAACTTGGGTGGGAGTTGCGCTCTGGAAGTGGAGGCGGAGGAGGGAGTGGAAGGGTGGGAAGCAGCAGCTCCAGGCCTGTGGGTCCTGAAAGAGATCTCCCCCACCCCTTCCCTCTTGCTCTCCCTTTTTTTAAATGTTCATGGGTGGGGTGTAGTTGAGAGTTGGAGGAAGTCCTGCTTGTGTTTTGCTCTCGCGCTCTCGCTCGCTCTCTTTTTTTTTCGTTTGCGACTCGTTTTCTGCCGGTCTGGCCTTGAGGCAGCCACTTTGGTAAAGCCCTCGCCATCCCTCCTTTCGGGAGATCTGGGGATTTGTCCTTGGGGTGAAATATACAAGGCGAAAGTTCTCCCGCAAAGGCCGTTTTCGAGGAAGTTCGCCTGCGCTGCCTTTGAGCCCCGCATCCTCTTCCGATTCTAAACAGTTGCTCGGAGCAGTCGGGGTGTGCGCCCGGGCGCGCCAGTTCCCCTGCGTTGCCGCTCGGGTTGCTCTGAAAGGCTGGGGCAACTCTTTGTCAGTTTCCAAGAGGAAACAAACAGGCCACCCCACCAAAAAGCCCCGACCCGGCAGCCCCGGTCGGAGGGAGAGACGCGCGCCGCGCCCGGCTTCCCAGACGTCAGCCAGAGGCGGGTCAAAGGGTTAACAGCAATTAAGCGGAGTTGCTCCCGAAACAAAAGCCGGGTTTCAGCAGAGAGTGATTTCACCTGCCGCGCGGAGGGGGCCGGGGGCGCGGGCGCGGGGCACGGGCCGCGGAGCCCATTGTGTGGGGCGCGGCGCGGCGCGGGGTGTTTAGAGGCGGGTTGTGATTGGTGGAGCAGGGCGGGGCGGGTGGGCGCGGCGCGGCGCGTCTTGTCAGCCCGCGAGCCGGAGCGCCCCTGCGCGCGTGCAGTCCGCCCGCACGCCGAGGCCGCCGGACCCCACGCCCGGCCCGCGCGGGCGCCCCGAGCCGGCTCCGCGCGCCTGGCGGCTACATGGAGAGTGTCAGGTTGGTCCCTATGATTGATCTTCGCCGTTCTGCTCTCCTTCCCGGGGGCTCCGCGGTGCCCAGCTTCCTGGGGCCTCGTTGGGGAAGGCAGGAGCGCCCGAGGGTTTCTAAGTTGAGGTTTTTTGAAAAAAAAAAATAATAACCATAGCTGTTTACCAACTTGGGTGGGAGTTGCGCTCTGGAAGTGGAGGCGGAGGAGGGAGTGGAAGGGTGGGAAGCAGCAGCTCCAGGCCTGTGGGTCCTGAAAGAGATCTCCCCCACCCCTTCCCTCTTGCTCTCCCTTTTTTTAAATGTTCATGGGTGGGGTGTAGTTGAGAGTTGGAGGAAGTCCTGCTTGTGTTTTGCTCTCGCGCTCTCGCTCGCTCTCTTTTTTTTTCGTTTGCGACTCGTTTTCTGCCGGTCTGGCCTTGAGGCAGCCACTTTGGTAAAGCCCTCGCCATCCCTCCTTTCGGGGGACGTATCTGGGGTGTGATTTATGTCACTTTCAGAGCGTGTGAAATATACAAGGAGCCTTCCATCTCAGTGTAACCCGTGTGGATGTTTCTTTGCTTCTGATAGTTTGTTTCTATATCTGTCTAGGCTATTTTCAGCTTAGCCGTTCAAATTCAAGGAGTTCACGCACAGTCAAGGGGGGAGGGGGACGAATGAAGCCCCATGGCAGGCGAGGGTAGGCTGGTGGAGGAGCACCTGGCAGGCTTGGGAGTTTCTGCCTCTGTTGCACTACTTTGCTGGTTTCTTAAGTAGTGAGTAGGATTTGGGTTAGGACGCACAGCTGACTGAGGAATTGCCACGGGGTGCGTCCATCCGAACCGACTGTGAATGTAGGTAACTCAACTTTCAGAAAAGCCTGAATGAAGAATGGTCAGTGGAAATGAGACTTTCTTGCCCCCCTCCCCGCCCCCAGTGTCGTGATGGGAAGGAGGGGACCTTTAGGAAGTGGGTGGTAAAGTTTTAGAGCAAAGTACATATAGACTCTTCCTCTTTGGAATTAACTCCTTCAAGGCCTGCTTGTTGGGAGTAAAATATCTAATAATTTTATATTCTTGTCCACACAGACCAAATGTTCTAATCAAGCCTGTTTTAAAATGCAAATCACTTAATTTCCATAGATTCCAACATTCTGAAAGTGACATATTTGGGGAAAAATCCATAACAAAAGAAAAATGTTTTAAAAAACTTTTATTAAGAAGTCAATGTTATGGGGCCTCGTTGGGGAAGGCAGGAGCGCGAGGGTTTCTAAGTTGAGGTTTTTTGAAAAAAAAAAATAATAACCATAGCTGTTTACCAACTTGGGTGGGAGTTGCGCTCTGGAAGTGGAGGCGGAGGAGGGAGTGGAAGGGTGGGAAGCAGCAGCTCCAGGCCTGTGGGTCCTGAAAGAGATCTCCCCCACCCCTTCCCTCTTGCTCTCCCTTTTTTTAAATGTTCATGGGTGGGGTGTAGTTGAGAGTTGGAGGAAGTCCTGCTTGTGTTTTGCTCTCGCGCTCTCGCTCGCTCTCTTTTTTTTTCGTTTGCGACTCGTTTTCTGCCGGTCTGGCCTTGAGGCAGCCACTTTGGTAAAGCCCTCGCCATCCCTCCTTTCGGGGGACGTATCTGGGGTGTGATTTATGTCACTTTCAGAGCGTGTGAAATATACAAGGAGCCTTCCATCTCAGTGTAACCCGTGTGGATGTTTCTTTGCTTCTGATAGTTTGTTTCTATATCTGTCTAGGCTATTTTCAGCTTAGCCGTTCAAATTCAAGGAGTTCACGCACAGTCAAGGGGGGAGGGGGACGAATGAAGCCCCATGGCAGGCGAGGGTAGGCTGGTGGAGGAGCACCTGGCAGGCTTGGGAGTTTCTGCCTCTGTTGCACTACTTTGCTGGTTTCTTAAGTAGTGAGTAGGATTTGGGTTAGGACGCACAGCTGACTGAGGAATTGCCACGGGTGCGTCCATCCGCACCGACTGTGAATGTAGGTAACTCAACTTTCAGAAAAGCCTGAATGAAGAATGGTCAGTGGAAATGAGACTTTCTTGCCCCCCTCCCCGCCCCCAGTGTCGTGATGGGAAGGAGGGGACCTTTAGGAAGTGGGTGGTAAAGTTTTAGAGCAAAGTACATATAGACTCTTCCTCTTTGGAATTAACTCCTTCAAGGCCTGCTTGTTGGGAGTAAAATATCTAATAATTTTATATTCTTGTCCACACAGACCAAATGTTCTAATCAAGCCTGTTTTAAAATGCAAATCACTTAATTTCCATAGATTCCAACATTCTGAAAGTGACATATTTGGGGGAAAAATTAAGCCTGATAACAGGAAATGTGAATCATACTATCAATGACTAATCTTCTTAAGAAAAAAAATAAGTTACATTTATTTTATTAAGAAGTCAATGTTATAAAGAAGCCTTTTTAAAAGAAACTTTAAATCTAGTGAAGGTTTTATTTTAGAAGAGACCTTTTATTGCTTTTTGTTGTTCATTAGTTTGTAATAGATTTTCCAAGAGAAATGTGCAGTCAGAGGTGGTTTATGCGGTAAAGTGTTCGAGCTAGCATGTCATTGTCAAAAACCTCAAACATGATCACATTAAGATTCTAGTTGAGGATCTGTGCTGTTATTGTCATTTAAAAGAATACAAGGCTTTCTCGAATGTTAAGACTCCTCACAGAATAAACCAAATGAAGACAGAAGCACAGTCTCTTAATTGATGCCCTTCACTTACATTGAAAAAAGGTCTGCTTCCATTTTACTTGATTCTTTGTAGCTGCCTGACACATTTCAGTGAAAAGTGTGTAAAAATGAAACCAAAATACAGACTGCCTACCCAGAAACACTGGCTGACTTACTCTAGGATGTGATAGAGCTGAACTGAAAACGGATTGGGCTGACACTTGATAATCAAAGTTGATTTATTGTTCATTAGTACTGCATTAGCCCTTTCAGGCAAGACAGTTATTTGTGTAGTGGCCTGTCAAGAACAAGACTGTGAGCACCTGTCATTTCTAAGGCATGAGATAAGCAATCAGATATTAAGATGATGCAAATAAAAATACGTTAGGCTAGGTCAAGGGCCGCTTGATCATAACTTTTCATCTTTAAAATAAAAAATGGTCAGTACCAGTCTATAAGAAAAAGTTGATTAAACATATACATATATATGATTCCTAAAGACTACCTACAGAACGAAAGCAATGTGCTTTATGCTCTCTCATTTGCCCTGAGAACTTTCTTTTCTACCCATATATGCAGCTCATTTGATGAAAAGTTGCTCGGTTAAGGAAATGAGAATTCTTGGTACTAATAATTTTATATTCTTGTACAGAAATGTTCTAATCAAGCCTGTTTTAAAATGCAAATCACTTAATTTCCATAGATTCCAACATTCTGAAAGTGACATATTTGGGGGAAAAATTAAGCCTGATAACAGGAAATGTGAATCATACTATCAATGACTAATCTTCTTAAGAAAAAAAATAAGTTACATTTATTTTATTAAGAAGTCAATGTTATAAAGAAGCCTTTTTAAAAGAAACTTTAAATCTAGTGAAGGTTTTATTTTAGAAGAGACCTTTTATTGCTTTTTGTTGTTCATTAGTTTGTAATAGATTTTCCAAGAGAAATGTGCAGTCAGAGGTGGTTTATGCGGTAAAGTGTTCGAGCTAGCATGTCATTGTCAAAAACCTCAAACATGATCACATTAAGATTCTAGTTGAGGATCTGTGCTGTTATTGTCATTTAAAAGAATACAAGGCTTTCTCGAATGTTAAGACTCCTCACAGAATAAACCAAATGAAGACAGAAGCACAGTCTCTTAATTGATGCCCTTCACTTACATTGAAAAAAGGTCTGCTTCCATTTTACTTGATTCTTTGTAGCTGCCTGACACATTTCAGTGAAAAGTGTGTAAAAATGAAACCAAAATACAGACTGCCTACCCAGAAACACTGGCTGACTTACTCTAGGATGTGATAGAGCTGAACTGAAAACGGATTGGGCTGACACTTGATAATCAAAGTTGATTTATTGTTCATTAGTACTGCATTAGCCCTTTCAGGCAAGACAGTTATTTGTGTAGTGGCCTGTCAAGAACAAGACTGTGAGCACCTGTCATTTCTAAGGCATGAGATAAGCAATCAGATATTAAGATGATGCAAATAAAAATACGTTAGGCTAGGTCAAGGGCCGCTTGATCATAACTTTTCATCTTTAAAATAAAAAATGGTCAGTACCAGTCTATAAGAAAAAGTTGATTAAACATATACATATATATGATTCCTAAAGACTACCTACAGAACGAAAGCAATGTGCTTTATGCTCTCTCATTTGCCCTGAGAACTTTCTTTTCTACCCATATATGCAGCTCATTTGATGAAAAGTTGCTCGGTTAAGGAAATGAGAATCCTAACATGTCATTTCTTTAATCTGAGTAATTCAAAAAAGATAGTCTCTGTTTTTAAATAGATATATTTCATTAAATGAAACTCTCCTAAGCATGGACTGATTATATGAAGATGTGATGACATCATAGCTAAGCTATGATAATGTCGGATAGTAATGTCAAGTGCATTTTCTGCAACGTGTTTCACTGTCGATTTTTTTCTTCCGTCCCTGCAAGGGAATGAGCTCATGACATATACAATAGAAAACAACCTAAGTGTCAAAAGAAAACAAAATTAGTGAACTTTTGTCTGCAGCCGTAGAAACGCGGATTAACTCATATTTTTCCAGAAGATGGAATGGAAGCATTCTGCATGAGGCTATATAGTGTATTGTCTTCTCTGAATTTTCATTTGACAGGGATTTTAGAGGCTGTGATCTTAATTAAATCTCAACTAGCTGAAGTAATGCATCTAAAGGCATGCAGTGTTGCGTAACCTTGCTCAGTTGGTAAACCATAAATCATGAGAAAGCTTAAGATAGGAATGGTTGGCTTGAATTTTTTTTGTTGTTTGCAGTAAATGTACCTGAGAAACAAAACCCTCGCCATCACTGCTGTGTCTTTGCACATTGTCAGGAGCTGTCACTTGAAAGATAAACTCTTCCAGGACACTGACCAGTTCTGCAACTTTTCAGCCAGCCTCCACACAATTGCAAGATACAGTGAAAGTAAAATCCGTATTAATTAGAAAGCAATGAAATTCCAGATTTATCTCAGCTAACATGGCAGAAGTGTTTTGGACCTACAGTGTTTCGAAGACAATCAGGAGATAGTAGTGTGACCAGCTTCTTAGCTTGAACTAAAATGTTGATAAAATTTGAATTGGCCAAAAATAAAAAGAGAGAGATGGAAGAAATTTATTTTGTGGTTTAGTTGTAGGTGAACACTGCTAAAGGGAAATGGATAACTCTCCTCTTAAGAATTGGGCAAGTAGAATAGTCAGAATCCACTTTAGGCAGTTCGGTGTGACTGTGTGATTTATAAGCAAGAGATACTAGGCAGCAACAGTTGACCGGAGAAGGCTCAAGTCAATAAATGCATGGTGTGTGTGTGTTATATGTTAAAATGCATGTGAATTTAGTGACAAGGAGTGACAGTCATTTAGTGACTATTAACTAGTCTAGATCTCACAACTTCTACTAGTGATTGTAAATACTTCATTATCTACTTTGAATGCCTTTTAAACAGATTTTTTTTTTTTTTTTACTGCTATGTTTTTTTGGTTTCGTATGTATGCTGTAGTAGAAGCAGGCATCTACACGTAAAAATGGAGAAAGCTATTGAGTGATGTATTGATTCTATATACCTTTGTATGAAATATTTCATAAGTATGGGAGCTATGTTGCTGATAAGCTGTAGCTCTCTGGGGGCAGAGAAGGAATGTAGCTTTGTGTGTACCTGCATGGCTAGATTTGGGAATAGATTTGAATTTGTTTTTCTTTAGTGTAAGATTTTTGTTCTTGGCAGCAGCGTGATATTTCTGGACATTGGTTTGAGTCATTTAAAAGGGTGCGATACTTTTTTCCCTTTGCTTATAAATGGCATTCTACATTTAGTTGTATTTACTCTTTTTAAAAAAGAGAAAACTCGGGTATCTCTTTGCTGAACAGTCACCTACAGATTGTGGGAACTTGAATTATCTGGATAGACCTGAACTGGACCACTACTTGAGGATTGTAGGAATAATCTCTGAATCTTTCTTCGAGTCTGGCAGCTGTTTGAAGAGAAATTAATTTAGAATGAGAGAAATAAATATTGAATACATGCACTGTGCCTCCTTTTCAGATCTGGTTGAAAGCAACTAATCAATGAAGTTGCAGGCTAAATGTTAGGGTGCACTGTTTTGGGGATACCTTGGTATCATGTTTTAATTTTTATCTAGCCTTTAAATCTGAAACATCATTGTTCAAATAACTGAGAACAAGGTAAATCAACAACATCAAAAAGGTCGGCTTCTGTGATTTCTCAAGGGCTTGTTATTTTGTACTTCCCAATTCTATTTGATGTCTTGACAAAACAAGATGACACAGGGGAGAATACATTAAATTTTGATTTTTCATCTAAGAATTGGGCAAGTAGAATAGTCAGAATCCACTTTAGGCAGTTCGGTGTGACTGTGTGATTTATAAGCAAGAGATACTAGGCAGCAACAGTTGACCGGAGAAGGCTCAAGTCAATAAATGCATGGTGTGTGTGTGTTATATGTTAAAATGCATGTGAATTTAGTGACAAGGAGTGACAGTCATTTAGTGACTATTAACTAGTCTAGATCTCACAACTTCTACTAGTGATTGTAAATACTTCATTATCTACTTTGAATGCCTTTTAAACAGATTTTTTTTTTTTTTTTACTGCTATGTTTTTTTGGTTTCGTATGTATGCTGTAGTAGAAGCAGGCATCTACACGTAAAAATGGAGAAAGCTATTGAGTGATGTATTGATTCTATATACCTTTGTATGAAATATTTCATAAGTATGGGAGCTATGTTGCTGATAAGCTGTAGCTCTCTGGGGGCAGAGAAGGAATGTAGCTTTGTGTGTACCTGCATGGCTAGATTTGGGAATAGATTTGAATTTGTTTTTCTTTAGTGTAAGATTTTTGTTCTTGGCAGCAGCGTGATATTTCTGGACATTGGTTTGAGTCATTTAAAAGGGTGCGATACTTTTTTCCCTTTGCTTATAAATGGCATTCTACATTTAGTTGTATTTACTCTTTTTAAAAAAGAGAAAACTCGGGTATCTCTTTGCTGAACAGTCACCTACAGATTGTGGGAACTTGAATTATCTGGATAGACCTGAACTGGACCACTACTTGAGGATTGTAGGAATAATCTCTGAATCTTTCTTCGAGTCTGGCAGCTGTTTGAAGAGAAATTAATTTAGAATGAGAGAAATAAATATTGAATACATGCACTGTGCCTCCTTTTCAGATCTGGTTGAAAGCAACTAATCAATGAAGTTGCAGGCTAAATGTTAGGGTGCACTGTTTTGGGGATACCTTGGTATCATGTTTTAATTTTTATCTAGCCTTTAAATCTGAAACATCATTGTTCAAATAACTGAGAACAAGGTAAATCAACAACATCAAAAAGGTCGGCTTCTGTGATTTCTCAAGGGCTTGTTATTTTGTACTTCCCAATTCTATTTGATGTCTTGACAAAACAAGATGACACAGGGGAGAATACATTAAATTTTGATTTTTTTCATCTAACCTGTTACAGTTGTGGCAGCTTAATTTCTTTTACTTTGTCCTGAAGATGGCTTTTTGTACAATTAACTCTGATTGTCACACCACTTCATAAGGGTGGTTCTGGCCTTCCCGTTTGCCTTGGTTTTTACTAGGCATTTTTGAACATGTTTTGTCCTTTATCGGGTAAGGAACTTTGGGTTGGGCTTTATCTTCATTAGGCATAAATCAGTGAATGGTGAGACTGTCAAAGAAGCAACTGATGTTTTCTCATTAGGATCTAATTTGCACCCTTTAGCTTAATTGTTACAGATAACATGTTGGAAATCGGCATGGGAAACTACATTATTTGAGAAACAAAAGTTGTAATTCTGGAGGGTAAAAAAAAAAAAAAAAAAAGATTGCATCCTAAGTCAGGTCTTAACAACTTTGGAATGATCTAATTTTGGCCTACCTGCATGTTCAAATCCAACTAAAATCCTCCCCCCATCTCAGTAAACAGTAAAAAAGAAAAAGAAAAAAATGTAGTTAAGTACCTCTACTATATTTTCAGTGCTGGTTAAAACGTGAAGACCTATCCATTTAATTCTTAGTCATAGAAAAATGTGTGATGGTTAAAAGGTCAACATTTAATTTTTCTTCATCTAACAGTAGCTATTGATCTACAATTGTATCTCCAAGATGTCTTTTCCTTATTCTAATCCTAGTCTATGTATGTCAAATAAGATGGATACAGTTGCCCTCCCTTTCACTGTTTTTGAATAACGCTTCAATGTAATGGAGCTTATTCACCCAGTCCTCTTCCTTTAATTTCTTGAGGAGCTAAAGATCAGTGGATAGAATCTATTCTGAGCTGCCTTCTTGGAATAGCTCCAAAATTTGTTGTTGTTTTGGGGATACCTTGGTATCATGTTTTAATTTTTATCTAGCCTTTAAATCTGAAACATCATTGTTCAAATAACTGAGAACAAGGTAAATCAACAACATCAAAAAGGTCGGCTTCTGTGATTTCTCAAGGGCTTGTTATTTTGTACTTCCCAATTCTATTTGATGTCTTGACAAAACAAGATGACACAGGGGAGAATACATTAAATTTTGATTTTTTTCATCTAACCTGTTACAGTTGTGGCAGCTTAATTTCTTTTACTTTGTCCTGAAGATGGCTTTTTGTACAATTAACTCTGATTGTCACACCACTTCATAAGGGTGGTTCTGGCCTTCCCGTTTGCCTTGGTTTTTACTAGGCATTTTTGAACATGTTTTGTCCTTTATCGGGTAAGGAACTTTGGGTTGGGCTTTATCTTCATTAGGCATAAATCAGTGAATGGTGAGACTGTCAAAGAAGCAACTGATGTTTTCTCATTAGGATCTAATTTGCACCCTTTAGCTTAATTGTTACAGATAACATGTTGGAAATCGGCATGGGAAACTACATTATTTGAGAAACAAAAGTTGTAATTCTGGAGGGTAAAAAAAAAAAAAAAAAAGATTGCATCCTAAGTCAGGTCTTAACAACTTTGGAATGATCTAATTTTGGCCTACCTGCATGTTCAAATCCAACTAAAATCCTCCCCCCATCTCAGTAAACAGTAAAAAAGAAAAAGAAAAAAATGTAGTTAAGTACCTCTACTATATTTTCAGTGCTGGTTAAAACGTGAAGACCTATCCATTTAATTCTTAGTCATAGAAAAATGTGTGATGGTTAAAAGGTCAACATTTAATTTTTCTTCATCTAACAGTAGCTATTGATCTACAATTGTATCTCCAAGATGTCTTTTCCTTATTCTAATCCTAGTCTATGTATGTCAAATAAGATGGATACAGTTGCCCTCCCTTTCACTGTTTTTGAATAACGCTTCAATGTAATGGAGCTTATTCACCCAGGCCTCTTCCTTTTTTTTCTTGAGGAGCTAAAGATCAGTGGATAGAATCTATTCTGAGCTGCCTTCTTGGAATAGTTGTCCCCTCCTCCTCTTTGCAGTCCCAAAGATGATTTTGTTGTTGTTAATATAAACCATCATAGCAGGTTTGCTCCGTGAGCACTGAATTGTTTTCTGTCCCTCCTCCAAGAGAGGGAGACTGAAGAAGGAAAGAGGGTATTTCTCTGGATTAAATAATAATAATAATAATAGTTGACAAGTTGAAAAGATCAGGGCTTGTTGGATGATTATTTTCATGTGTCGCTTCCATTGTTTCCTGTATTTAACAGTCGCTAATGGAGGAAGCGATTTAATTCCTGTAAACTTTACATTTTTATGCAAATGAAGCTGATATTTATTAGAGCTAAAACAATTATGCTGGTACTCAGTGAGTCACCTTGTGTTCTTGGGGAGATGTGAGACAGCAGTGGAGGTCCCCCCGGTGCCTTTGCTGTAAACAAATACAAATTTATACCACTTTTTACAATTTAGAGAAAAAAGAAGATCTCAGAGAACACTGGTAGAGATTGCTTATTAGGCCTGATAACCTGAAATAACTCCTGATTGGCAGACAAGTCTTGGCCATACAATTCTTCTTGAAAGAAAGATAGCCCTTTTTGATAGAATGTAATAAACAAAATGATAAAAAATGAAATGCTAATTGCATTTTAAAGAGGTCTTTTTTTCCCTAAAATTTTAATAGGTGGCTGTATTGTTACTGAGAGAACAGTTATGCTAATGACTGACTACTTAGATGATTTTGCATTAATATAATAACCATTACCTGCCTTAATGCTTTGTACAGTATTGTGGCAAAATAGCAAAGCCTAAGAGTTATACAAAAGCAGAATTCTATAATGAACAGAATTATACTTTCCCTCACGTGAAGACCTATCCATTTAATTCTTAGTCATAGAAAATGTGTGATGGTTAAAAGGTCAACATTTAATTTTTCTTCATCTAACAGTAGCTATTGATCTACAATTGTATCTCCAAGATGTCTTTTCCTTATTCTAATCCTAGTCTATGTATGTCAAATAAGATGGATACAGTTGCCCTCCCTTTCACTGTTTTTGAATAACGCTTCAATGTAATGGAGCTTATTCACCCAGGCCTCTTCCTTTTTTTCTTGAGGAGCTAAAGATCAGTGGATAGAATCTATTCTGAGCTGCCTTCTTGGAATAGTTGTCCCCTCCTCCTCTTTGCAGTCCCAAAGATGATTTTGTTGTTGTTAATATAAACCATCATAGCAGGTTTGCTCCGTGAGCACTGAATTGTTTTCTGTCCCTCCTCCAAGAGAGGGAGACTGAAGAAGGAAAGAGGGTATTTCTCTGGATTAAATAATAATAATAATAATAGTTGACAAGTTGAAAAGATCAGGGCTTGTTGGATGATTATTTTCATGTGTCGCTTCCATTGTTTCCTGTATTTAACAGTCGCTAATGGAGGAAGCGATTTAATTCCTGTAAACTTTACATTTTTATGCAAATGAAGCTGATATTTATTAGAGCTAAAACAATTATGCTGGTACTCAGTGAGTCACCTTGTGTTCTTGGGGAGATGTGAGACAGCAGTGGAGGTCCCCCCGGTGCCTTTGCTGTAAACAAATACAAATTTATACCACTTTTTACAATTTAGAGAAAAAAGAAGATCTCAGAGAACACTGGTAGAGATTGCTTATTAGGCCTGATAACCTGAAATAACTCCTGATTGGCAGACAAGTCTTGGCCATACAATTCTTCTTGAAAGAAAGATAGCCCTTTTTGATAGAATGTAATAAACAAAATGATAAAAAATGAAATGCTAATTGCATTTTAAAGAGGTCTTTTTTTCCCTAAAATTTTAATAGGTGGCTGTATTGTTACTGAGAGAACAGTTATGCTAATGACTGACTACTTAGATGATTTTGCATTAATATAATAACCATTACCTGCCTTAATGCTTTGTACAGTATTGTGGCAAAATAGCAAAGCCTAAAAGAGTTATACAAAAAGCAGAATTCTATAATGAAACAGAATTATACTTTCCACATGAATAGCATGCTTTTTCTTTTATTTTATGAAGACTGAAATATTATGTCAGAAATGTATTTTCTTTCTAGTGTGATGCAGCTACCTTACATGGTATCTGTGGCTTTGTGGGGCGTGTGTGTGTGTGTGTGATTTCCTCCTCCTTTCTAAATTCCATGGGGAATAGATAACAAGATTCCTAACTTTTTTATTTGGTGGCATATCAGTTGTATCCATTGGGTTATTAATTATGAAAACTGATGTCTTGGGGGGGGGCTTGTTATTTTCCTTCAGACAGACCAACTTCTGTATTATCATGTCAAATTTGACATACATTTTTTTTTTTTCCTTTTATGTGGGGAGCCATTTTATTTGGTTCAGTTTTGATGTTCAGGAGCATTCTAGTTTAATTCATTTTGCTTGTATTTGAGAACCAAATAGCACTGCTTAACCTGGTCACTCATCATCCAGTTATAACCTGAGATCTAGACAGGACTTAAGTTTCTTGGGACAGCCATGAGGTGAATTACCAGAGGTGAAAAATAGTTTCTAAATTCTTAATCCAGAGAACTGGAAATACATTTTTTTTATCTTCTTATTTGCATTGCTTGTTACCCATTAATGATTATGAGAAGATGCTGATGTCCAGAATCTATGTGTGTTTATACCTGGCGGCATTTACTTGGAGTTCACACTGAGTGTAAGCTAAAGAGAAAGGGGGGAACAAAAAGGAGAACGTGTTTTATTTTCAGGTATTTGAGAAAAGAACATCACAGAGAACACTGGTAGAGATTGCTTATTAGGCGCGATAACCTGAAATAACTCCTGATTGGCAGACAAGTCTTGGCCATACAATTCTTCTTGAAAGAAAGATAGCCCTTTTTGATAGAATGTAATAAACAAAATGATAAAAAATGAAATGCTAATTGCATTTTAAAGAGGTCTTTTTTTCCCTAAAATTTTAATAGGTGGCTGTATTGTTACTGAGAGAACAGTTATGCTAATGACTGACTACTTAGATGATTTTGCATTAATATAATAACCATTACCTGCCTTAATGCTTTGTACAGTATTGTGGCAAAATAGCAAAGCCTAAAAGAGTTATACAAAAAGCAGAATTCTATAATGAAACAGAATTATACTTTCCACATGAATAGCATGCTTTTTCTTTTATTTTATGAAGACTGAAATATTATGTCAGAAATGTATTTTCTTTCTAGTGTGATGCAGCTACCTTACATGGTATCTGTGGCTTTGTGGGGCGTGTGTGTGTGTGTGTGTGATTTCCTCCTCCTTTCTAAATTCCATGGGGAATAGATAACAAGATTCCTAACTTTTTTATTTGGTGGCATATCAGTTGTATCCATTGGGTTATTAATTATGAAAACTGATGTCTTGGGGGGGGGCTTGTTATTTTCCTTCAGACAGACCAACTTCTGTATTATCATGTCAAATTTGACATACATTTTTTTTTTTTCCTTTTATGTGGGGAGCCATTTTATTTGGTTCAGTTTTGATGTTCAGGAGCATTCTAGTTTAATTCATTTTGCTTGTATTTGACGAACCAAATAGCACTGCTTAACCTGGTCACTCATCATCCAGTTATAACCTGAGATCTAGACAGGACTTAAGTTTCTTGGGACAGCCATGAGGTGAATTACCAGAGGTGAAAAATAGTTTCTAAATTCTTAATCCAGAGAACTGGAAATACATTTTTTTTATCTTCTTATTTGCATTGCTTGTTACCCATTAATGATTATGAGAAGATGCTGATGTCCAGAATCTATGTGTGTTTATACCTGGCGGCATTTACTTGGAGTTCACACTGAGTGTAAGCTAAAGAGAAAGGGGGGAACAAAAAGGAGAACGTGTCATTTTCAGTATTTACATTGTGTCGTCTCCCCACCCACCCAATTCCTCCAATTGTCTCTGAGATTAGAAATAAAGTATTGTTTCTGTGGGTGTTTTTGTTTATTTGTTTGCTTTTAACATTTTTCCCTCTCCCCTTCACCTACCTTTCCCCTTGAGGAAGCAGGGGAAAAATAGGCCCTATTATTTTAATAGTCTTCTGGCTTTCAGATGGGGTGAAGAAAGCCATTTAGAAGTAAAAGAAAAACTGTATCAGGCAGGACTGACCCAGCAGTGGATGGGCTTTTACCAGCACTTGTTGGTGCCGAGGATGAGGATGGGAAAGTAGCGCCCACACCTCAGGACCTTGGTGGCCCAGCGCAGCTGTCAGGCTGCCATGCTGCCAGGTTGGTGTGCACCTGGAGTGGGCCACACCCAGTTGGTAGCAGTCTGCAGTGTATCAAGCAATTTTTTTAAAATTCCTGACTTCCTCTTGAAACTCAACTAAAGAGTGTTAACTCTGTGTGTGTGTGTGTGTGTGTGTGTGTGTTTTAAATTCAGTTTTGTATGCTAGCATTCTTTAAATGTCTGCCAGAAGTTTAATTTGAATTTCTGATCCCTGAAGGCAGCTAGACAGAATCATTCTCGTTCTTCATAAATTGCCTTCTATGATTCATTGTTAACTCATAAAACATACTCATTTCTATATACTCAAAGAGTTAAGATAGTTACAGTATCTGAGATACTTTTTTTGGGGGGCGTTACATTTAAATTGTCATTTGAGGAAGAAATCAAGAATTAGCTTGAAGTCCTTGTTAAGGCATGAGCCTTGTAGCACACAAAACCTTAGAAATTAACGTTTTTATCTCAAGGAGGGTAAGGTAGATGCATGGAATTGGTGAGGGGGTTAGTTTTGACTGAATACTCTGAAAGAGGAGCTCATAAATATTAGAGCGCTGTAGTTAAAAACTCACATGACTGTTTTAAATACTATTGATTTAAACCACTGACTAGATTTTATGAATCAAAGTGTAATTTCGAAGCCTTGGCCGTATTTCTCAATGCTGAAGCACTCTCTCTTGTGTGCCTTTAGCTGCTTTCCAGACATTCAACACAGGATTAAATGATAGTAGTTACTGTGATCAATAGGTTAAGACCAGTACAATCACTCTTGCCGCTAATGACCTCAGTAGTAATGGGCAATAAAGTGTGGGCTGTAATAGCCTCTCGCCTGCACTGCATGCCCTTTGATTCCCAGTATTAGTAGGGACTAGCTACATGAAAATGTTGGCCGTCAAGAGCTAAGGCAGTGAATGTGCAGGCTATAATTCTTAACTATTTAAAGCCTCTCCCTGTGCTCAGATTTCTTCTTGTTCTTTTCCGTTTCCACCCCACAATGGTTTCTGGTTCGTTTGGCTATGTTTGTGAAAGCTTTCCATAACCGCTTTTCACGACACGTTGGAGGAGAAAGACCCCAGCGCAGCTGTCAGGCTGCCATGCTGCCAGGTTGGTGTGCACCTGGAGTGGGCCACACCCAGTTGGTAGCAGTCTGCAGTGTATCAAGCAATTTTTTTAAAATTCCTGACTTCCTCTTGAAACTCAACTAAAGAGTGTTAACTCTGTGTGTGTGTGTGTGTGTGTGTGTGTGTGTTTTAAATTCAGTTTTGTATGCTAGCATTCTTTAAATGTCTGCCAGAAGTTTAATTTGAATTTCTGATCCCTGAAGGCAGCTAGACAGAATCATTCTCGTTCTTCATAAATTGCCTTCTATGATTCATTGTTAACTCATAAAACATACTCATTTCTATATACTCAAAGAGTTAAGATAGTTACAGTATCTGAGATATTTTTTTGGGGGGCGTTACATTTAAATTGTCATTTGAGGAAGAAATCAAGAATTAGCTTGAAGTCCTTGTTAAGGCATGAGCCTTGTAGCACACAAAACCTTAGAAATTAACGTTTTTATCTCAAGGAGGGTAAGGTAGATGCATGGAATTGGTGAGGGGGTTAGTTTTGACTGAATACTCTGAAAGAGGAGCTCATAAATATTAGAGCGCTGTAGTTAAAAACTCACATGACTGTTTTAAATACTATTGATTTAAACCACTGACTAGATTTTATGAATCAAAGTGTAATTTCGAAGCCTTGGCCGATTTCTCAATGCTGAAGCACTCTCTCTTGTGTGCCTTTAGCTGCTTTCCAGACATTCAACACAGGATTAAATGATAGTAGTTACTGTGATCAATAGGTTAAGACCAGTACAATCACTCTTGCCGCTAATGACCTCAGTAGTAATGGGCAATAAAGTGTGGGCTGTAATAGCCTCTCGCCCGTACTGCATGCCCTTTGATTCCCAGTATTAGTAGGGACTAGCTACATGAAAATGTTGGCCGTCAAGAGCTAAGGCAGTGAATGTGCAGGCTATAATTCTTAACTATTTAAAGCCTCTCCCTGTGCTCAGATTTCTTCTTGTTCTTTTCCGTTTCCACCCCACAATGGTTTCTGGTTCGTTTGGCTATGTTTGTGAAAGCTTTCCATAACCGATTTTCACGACACGTTGGAGGAGAAACTTTGGGGAAAATCTCAAGTTTTATTACGTTTATAAATGAAGCTCAAGCCCACTCTGGAAGCTCAGAGCTAACTGGTGTGAAAATGCGATTTCAGATGTACAAGCAGAGCTAAGGCCATCAGGATCTAATAGCCCACTTCTGATCATTCAGAGACCGATCACCAGCAGGAGGATTACTCAGGCTTCTCGCCCCTTTTCCTCCTTTGGCTGCATCTGCTGCTTCAAGCGTTTGATTATTCGTCACCACCTCCATGGAGATGTCCACAGGGAAAAAGAAGGGGAGGCTCAAGATCATTTTACTGTTCTGTAACATACTACAAACATTGAATAAGTAACTCTGGGAAAAGGCCATTTAAACTGTTGACTGTATATGAGGGTTTAAAAATTATCTGTGGGCAGAAGTCCTTTTTTTAAACCTTTTAGGTCTCTTTGATCAAAGTATAATTTATGTATGATGAAGTGCATTTGTTTTAAGTAGGCAGTTGGAAGGATGTTGGCCATGGTATCCACCTCTGTGACCGCCAAACCAACCAGGACAGCTGGCACTTCCATCACCCCCAGAACGTCTCCGGTGCCCATTTGTAGCATAGGCTTTCCACAGTCCTTTTAAAAATTATGAGCAAGAGATTTTCCATGGTGGTTTCTGTGAGAACACTGTTAATTTCTCGTTCATCACCAGCTTAGATCCTACACCACCCTATTCCTGTCTGTTTTCCTGTTCATCACCATCAGAAATTTGGCTCAAGAATATTTATATTGTACATCATCCAAGAAATGCAGGGGGAAAAAAGAAACCTTAAACATGGTTCTTTTGTTTGCTTAATCAAACCCTCCCTGTATGATGATGCAACTCTCAAGGAAAAGAAATCTATTGTGATATGTTGGCTTTCACCACTCAGAAGTAGGGACTAGCTACATGAAAATGTTGGCCTCAAGAGCTAAGGCAGTGAATGTGCAGGCTATAATTCTTAACTATTTAAAGCCTCTCCCTGTGCTCAGATTTCTTCTTGTTCTTTTCCGTTTCCACCCCACAATGGTTTCTGGTTCGTTTGGCTATGTTTGTGAAAGCTTTCCATAACCGATTTTCACGACACGTTGGAGGAGAAACTTTGGGGAAAATCTCAAGTTTTATTACGTTTATAAATGAAGCTCAAGCCCACTCTGGAAGCTCAGAGCTAACTGGTGTGAAAATGCGATTTCAGATGTACAAGCAGAGCTAAGGCCATCAGGATCTAATAGCCCACTTCTGATCATTCAGAGACCGATCACCAGCAGGAGGATTACTCAGGCTTCTCGCCCCTTTTCCTCCTTTGGCTGCATCTGCTGCTTCAAGCGTTTGATTATTCGTCACCACCTCCATGGAGATGTCCACAGGGAAAAAGAAGGGGAGGCTCAAGATCATTTTACTGTTCTGTAACATACTACAAACATTGAATAAGTAACTCTGGGAAAAGGCCATTTAAACTGTTGACTGTATATGAGGGTTTAAAAATTATCTGTGGGCAGAAGTCCTTTTTTTAAACCTTTTAGGTCTCTTTGATCAAAGTATAATTTATGTATGATGAAGTGCATTTGTTTTAAGTAGGCAGTTGGAAGGATGTTGGCCATGGTATCCACCTCTGTGACCGCCAAACCAACCAGGACAGCTGGCACTTCCATCACCCCCAGAACGTCTCCGGTGCCCATTTGTAGCATAGGCTTTCCACAGTCCTTTTAAAAATTATGAGCAAGAGATTTTCCATGGTGGTTTCTGTGAGAACACTGTTAATTTCTCGTTCATCACCAGCTTAGATCCTACACCACCCTATTCCTGTCTGTTTTCCTGTTCATCACCATCAGAAATTTGGCTCAAGAATATTTATATTGTACATCATCCAAGAAATGCAGGGGGAAAAAAGAAACCTTAAACATGGTTCTTTTGTTTGCTTAATCAAACCCTCCCTGTATGATGATGCAACTCTCAAGGAAAAGTAAACTTCTATTGTGATATGTTGGCTTTCACCACTCAGAAGATAGTGATTGGCACCCAATACAGATTGAAACATTCCAAAAGTTTCTCCTGTATGAAGACAGAGTCGACTCATTAGAATTAATTTCTAGATGGCTAGATGTTTGGATAATGTCTTCTTGGTGTTTGTCCTAGATTAAATGCAAGTTCACCGTTCTAATCATTGGTGATATTTCATGCGGCGGAGTATCTTTTTAAAAGGATAATTCATCCATTCATATACATCTGTCCCTGTTTGCATATAAAAATATTCAGACATGCCCATCTGTTTTAAATTACAGTGTATCTACATCTACACTTAAAAGGCCACTGCAATAGGAAGAATTCGATGATGACCTTCCAGACTTGGGTTAATGAAAATTTTCAAATGTTCCAGCTAGTGTTTTCCAAACAATGTGAAACTTGCATGTAAATATCCTCCCTGACCACCCCCTCCAACATGCCCATAACAACAGTGGAGGCTCTTCACTGTACATGAATCTGACCTTCAGGAACCATTTTTAGTTCATCAAAATTAGTGATGCTGAGAAATCGGGACATCAGTGCATAATGACTGTGAAATTAGGAATGAGAGCTCGCTATGCAAATGACAGGACAAATCATGTGAAAAAGTCAAGATAAACTGCATATTAAGACATTATGTTACATAAAATTAATACTACATTTCTCCCTCTTGCTTACTGCTCCCCTGAAAGATTTTTTTAATTCTTTTATCTTCTGATCAGCTATTGTCTGCTGGATTTTTTTTTTAATGGCACACAGGCAAAGTGCAAAACATGTTATTATTACCTTTTATTGTAATACATGAGATGACAGCAGATCCTTTTTAACAAAGTATATCCTTTACTGCTTCTAGCTTCTTGCTGTCACATGTTTGATTAGAAACCAAAGAAAAGTAGGATGCTTAAATATTACTGTTCGAAGACATACAGGTTTTGTCTTTTCTTTTATTGTTTTTTTTTTTTCCTTTCCTTATCTTTTTTATTTGGGGGGGGTAATTTTTCATGAAATAGTCTTCTTGTATTACGGGGCCTGACAAAATGGTTCTCATGTAGTCTGCAAATTAAACACAAGTGCAGTGATTATTTTGAATAGCTAAATTACATTCTAGAAAGCTTGCAGAATTCATAGCATTGTCATTAGGTATCCGCTTGAATACAATTTGTGTAACCTTGGCCAAGACAGCCTGTCATTTTAATGTCAGTGTTTTATCTGAACAAGACATCATCCTTTCAGATACAGTGTGCAGGTTCCTTGCAAAGATGCCCGTGCAGAAACGTGTTAACAGTTGCAAATATGAAATGCTATCAAGTTCATCACTGTAGCTGTTTGTCACTGAAATGTCATGGAAAGCGGCTTTTATAATATGAAAGAATTGAGACATCTGTATGCTGAGTGAATAAGGAAGGGTAAAAGGCATCATAGGGAGGGTCTGTGTTGAAGTTCAAAAGGTGCATCCCAGCTTGCATGTAAATATCCTCCGATGATGACCTTCAAACCAAGCCTAGTGTTTTCCAAACAATGTGAAACTTGCATGTAAATATCCTCCCTGACCACCCCCTCCAACATGCCCATAACAACAGTGGAGGCTCTTCACTGTACATGAATCTGACCTTCAGGAACCATTTTTAGTTCATCAAAATTAGTGATGCTGAGAAATCGGGACATCAGTGCATAATGACTGTGAAATTAGGAATGAGAGCTCGCTATGCAAATGACAGGACAAATCATGTGAAAAAGTCAAGATAAACTGCATATTAAGACATTATGTTACATAAAATTAATACTACATTTCTCCCTCTTGCTTACTGCTCCCCTGAAAGATTTTTTTAATTCTTTTATCTTCTGATCAGCTATTGTCTGCTGGATTTTTTTTTTAATGGCACACAGGCAAAGTGCAAAACATGTTATTATTACCTTTTATTGTAATACATGAGATGACAGCAGATCCTTTTTAACAAAGTATATCCTTTACTGCTTCTAGCTTCTTGCTGTCACATGTTTGATTAGAAACCAAAGAAAAGTAGGATGCTTAAATATTACTGTTCGAAGACATACAGGTTTTGTCTTTTCTTTTATTGTTTTTTTTTTTCCTTTCCTTATCTTTTTTATTTGGGGGGGGTAATTTTTCATGAAATAGTCTTCTTGTATTACGGGGCCTGACAAAATGGTTCTCATGTAGTCTGCAAATTAAACACAAGTGCAGTGATTATTTTGAATAGCTAAATTACATTCTAGAAAGCTTGCAGAATTCATAGCATTGTCATTAGGTATCCGCTTGAATACAATTTGTGTAACCTTGGTCAAGACAGCCTGTCATTTTAATGTCAGTGTTTTATCTGAACAAGACATCATCCTTTCAGATACAGTGTGCAGGTTCCTTGCAAAGATGCCCGTGCAGAAACGTGTTAACAGTTGCAAATATGAAATGCTATCAAGTTCATCACTGTAGCTGTTTGTCACTGAAATGTCATGGAAAGCGGCTTTTATAATATGAAAGAATTGAGACATCTGTATGCTGAGTGAATAAGGAAGGGTAAAAGGCATCATAGGGAGGGTCTGTGTTGAAGTTCAAAAGGTGCATCCCAGGTTCACCTTCCCACAGGACTCAGTGCACATGGATTGCTCTTAAAATCACTGTCCACAGAGGACGGCATCATATTAGCTCCAGCTGGGAAAATACTGGTGCCCGTTCGACTTCATCCCTAAAACAGAATTCACGTAGGTGTTAACTTCCTGTACCTCACTATGACCAAAGGCTCATTCTTTTAAGAAACTGACATCATACTACCCTAACTCTAGGTAGCATGTATTAAGCCTTTCCTCCTTGATTGCCTGCCAAACTATCAGGAACGCTTGTCGGTGGCTGCAGGGTTTTGTTTTATTTTTCTGTATTTGAAATCCACTGCTTGATGAGTTAAATAGAGTTTGTGGCTGCACCACCTCTGGACAGATGCAGTGCACATGGGAAACGGGTCAGTCCTGGAAGCAGGCTAAAGACAGTCTGTCGCTGAACCTGGAAGGCTGAGTGCTGTGGATGTGTGATTTCCTGGCTTCCTATTTATCCTTCATTAACGTTCTAGGTTCCCGTGTCAGTGGCTATGATGACACCTCAAGTTATCACTCCCCAGCAAATGCAGCAGATCCTCCAGCAGCAAGTGCTGAGCCCTCAGCAGCTCCAGGTCCTCCTCCAGCAGCAGCAGGCCCTCATGCTTCAGCAGGTAATGGTCCGTCCTCCTCCCCCAGCAGCCCACGCCCCTGGGGCCCCGTCGCTCCATTCAGACTTCCCCTCACTTGACCAGCACCTTTGCCCATGGAAGCCGTCAGCAGAGCAGGGCGGTGGGGCAGGATGCACATTGGTCCCCGGGTGATCAGTTGCATTTGCATCCATGAAAGAGAGGGACCCTGCCAAAGCCACGAGGGTTTGGGCCCAGAGAATACCCGATGGACTGAGATTAGGGCTGTAATTGGACTTGGTAGCAATAAGATCTTTTAGGCTTAGGGGGCTTTACACCCTTTTATTTGGTAAGCCCAGAGGCTTCCGAATGGTGTGAATCAAAGCAAAACAGAGCTCGTCAGGAGCAGGTTTAAATGTGACAGCTCTGGAGGTTCCCATTTCAACTCGGAAGCATACCGAATTTTTCTCTTCAACATTAAGGCACATCTTGGAGTTTGTTGATTGTGTACAGTCGAGTTTACCCTTTTTGTGTCCGCTGATGCTGAAACGAACTTATTGCTGCCATGGTGCCATGGGGACCTCATAGACTGCCTTGATGGACCCCTGAACCAGATAGAGGAGATTGAGGACCATAGTGATGGGAGCTGCTGGGGTGAGGTGGTAGGGACAGAATGCAGAGGAAGCTAACCAGGCAGGGATGCCCACACGGAGTGGCCCCAACACCACCCACCCCCAACCGAGCGAGCACGCACGCGACCTGAGGTAGAGACTCACCAGAGTCCCTCAGCAAGGGTGCTTTGGCTTGGTGGTGCAATCAAAGGTCAGTCCTTGGCTTCTTTTAATTAGTTGTGTAGAAAACGGTATGTTTTTCATCGGTTCATTTTGGAGATTATATTTCAAAGAATAATGCCAGGAAGAGTCAGCATGCGCTAAAATTTATTGTCGAGTTTCAACTAAAGGTCAGGCCGTTACAGATAAAAGGACGCTATTTTTCAAATTGCAGTTTGTGTATGGCACCGAAAGGGACAGTGGCTTGGCACTGCCCTTCTGTTACTTACCGGCCTCTCTTTCCTTTGTAGCAGCAGCTTCAAGAGTTTTATAAAAAACAACAGGAACAGTTGCAGCTTCAACTTTTACAACAACAACATGCTGGAAAACAGCCTAAAGAGGTACCGACAATACATATTTTACTTTCAAACCGCATATCCCAGAGGACTATCTCGTGGCTATTAAACTGTCATTCATCTTTTAAATGATTGCACAACTGAGCTGACTCTATCGGTTCTCAGCTTTCAGGCCGAGAGTTATTATCCTGTTTTCTTTCAGATTGTTCTGGGTTCCGTTCACTGGCTGCCATGGATTTTTTAACACCGCTACAGGTGTACTTGGTGTCAGCACTGGGAAGAGGAGCGTGGGTAGAACCTTTAGGGCGACTTTTGCAAACTGGTCCCCCTGAGCCCAGATCTATTTGCGGGATGAGGGGCTCTTAGTAAAATTTTACCTGGGTGCACACTTGATTGTTTTTTTTTTTCCCTCCCAGCTCCAAGAGCTTCGGTGTATGGTGATAGCTTTTGCCTTAGGAAAAGTGAATCCCTTACCTCCAAAGTTAGAGCAAGGTTCCGAACGCTCCTGTCTCTGTTGAACGACTTCATGCAAGTTGCATGGATCGTAATTGCTATCGGCAGGGTTGGATTGATTATTTGTGTCTTCCTGAAGAGAACTGGTAATCGAATTGTGTTGACTTCTGTGTGCACGATTCTTTGAACATGGGCATGGTGGTTACGTGTGTCCACTGTCCAGTTAGGTGACAGTATTCTCTCACCAGAAAGAAGGACCTTTGCAGGGGCGGTTTCCATCCCACCTGTGCAGCTCCATGTGGTGGAGGCTCAGTCAGGTGGGAGAGTATCTCCGGCGTGTGTGTGTTATCTGACATCTTTCCACCCATTCCAAAGGTAGCTGATGTCACTTATCTCCTCATGTTTTCACGGTGGACTGAAATTCTTTCCGTTTGAGTGTTCTCCTCGGAATGACAGCGTGGAGTTTGGTAAACAGTTCCCAGTCCCGCTGAACAGGTCCTCTGCTGGCCGGCAGCAGGCAGCCCCCGGCTCAAGCTTACCAGGCGTCCCACCAGGTGACCCTCTCTCCCTGTCCACCGCAGGAGCGCCGATGCCATGAAGCACTTGTTCCGACGCTGGGAACGACCCAGCCGTTGTCACTGTGCCGGCTCCTCCCTCTGCACAAACGGTGCATTTTTCCATGCCCTGCCAAGGGTTCGCCTTGGAGCCCTGTTCAGCATTCTGGGTGGAAACCCCTGCAGAGTAGGAGCAGTTTGGGGGTGAAGGGGAGGAGGTGTTTTAATGAAACTGCTGACACAACCTTAAGTACGGTGGCACGCTACCGGGTGCTGCTATAATAAAAAAGGGAACAGATTAAAAAGTGTCTAAAATGTAAATCTAAAGGACTAACAGTAATTAAAATGGAAATGGCACAGGGAGGGAAGGCATGTAATTGTGAGATATCACTGTGCAGAAGGCTCTCAGCTTTGTTTTGCTGGCTGTTTTTCTAATTCAGTAGGGCTTACTCATCAGTGGCAGTTCAATGCGCGTTAATGACTCTGGGATTGCAGGCATCACTCTGGACAAAGAAATGATTATTGTGCGGTCAAAAGAAGTTCAAAGACAAGAAGGGAATTTCAGTTTTTTCCTTAGAGATCCACATTCAAGAGCATATAAATTAAGCCAAATGTTAAAACCACAAACTGACTTCAAAGTCACAACTCTCTAATTAATGAACTGCGAGCTTCAGTTTGGACAAGTTGTGGTTTGATGCGCCCATAAATCAACATGACTTCTGCGTGCACGATTCTTTGAACATGGGCATGGTGGTTACGTGTGTCCACTGTCCAGTTAGGTGACAGTATTCTCTCACCAGAAAGAAGGACCTTTGCAGGGGCGGTTTCCATCCCACCTGTGCAGCTCCATGTGGTGGAGGCTCAGTCAGGTGGGAGAGTATCTCCGGCGTGTGTGTGTTATCTGACATCTTTCCACCCATTCCAAAGGTAGCTGATGTCACTTATCTCCTCATGTTTTCACGGTGGACTGAAATTCTTTCCGTTTGAGTGTTCTCCTCGGAATGACAGCGTGGAGTTTGGTAAACAGTTCCCAGTCCCGCTGAACAGGTCCTCTGCTGGCCGGCAGCAGGCAGCCCCCGGCTCAAGCTTACCAGGCGTCCCACCAGGTGACCCTCTCTCCCTGTCCACCGCAGGAGCGCCGATGCCATGAAGCACTTGTTCCGCACGCTGGGAACGACCCAGCCGTTGTCACTGTGCCGGCTCCTCCCTCTGCACAAACGGTGCATTTTTCCATGCCCTGCCAAGGGTTCGCCTTGGAGCCCTGTTCAGCATTCTGGGTGGAAACCCCTGCAGAGTAGGAGCAGTTTGGGGGTGAAGGGGAGGAGGTGTTTTAATGAAACTGCTGACACAACCTTAAGTACGGTGGCACGCTACCGGGTGCTGCTATAATAAAAAAGGGAACAGATTAAAAAGTGTCTAAAATGTAAATCTAAAGGACTAACAGTAATTAAAATGGAAATGGCACAGGGAGGGAAGGCATGTAATTGTGAGATATCACTGTGCAGAAGGCTCTCAGCTTTGTTTTGCTGGCTGTTTTTCTAATTCAGTAGGGCTTACTCATCAGTGGCAGTTCAATGCGCGTTAATGACTCTGGGATTGCAGGCATCACTCTGGACAAAGAAATGATTATTGTGCGGTCAAAAGAAGTTCAAAGACAAGAAGGGAATTTCAGTTTTTTCCTTAGAGATCCACATTCAAGAGCATATAAATTAAGCCAAATGTTAAAAACCACAGTCTGAAAGCTGACTTCAAAGTCACAACTCTCTAATTAATGAACTGCGAGCTTCAGTTTGGACAAGTTGTGGTTTGATGCGCCCATAAATCAACATGACAGGCCTGTTTCACAGTCTCAGACAGTGCTTGTCACTGAGTCACATCAGATGTAAACACAGCAGAAAAAAGAAGGGATATGAAGGAGGTGCAATTGATCAACAGAATTGGTAAAAACCCACTTTTGAAGCACATTATGCATGATCACAGGAAATGGTTACAGCCTCAAGAGGTTTCCCCTTCTGCTGTTGCTTTTTTGAATCCGATTTCTAACAGCCTTCAAAAGGGAGAATAAGAATTATGGAGTTTCTCCCCTGTGGCTCGCAGGCAATAACCCCCTGTTGTTATTTTGTGCTTCTTTCTTTTCAAAGGCATCAAAATTTAGTTTTTTAAAGATCTTTAACTCTATATTTGAAGACAAACAAAAAAGGGCCGCACTGTCATTCTTATCAGTTACCAGGGATTGTGTTTTTCCTTTCTGTTGCCACTTCTTATTAACCTCTTACTTGGTCTGTTAGACATAGTTTGGAATGCACGTTTGCATGCTGGGAGAACATGAAAGTTCAGATGAGCTCAGAGGGCAGATAAAGCAATGCGAAGGCGAAAGTTACACAGCAGAAGGAAGGATAAAAGTTAACTCGCCCAAATTGCTGCTGTCAGAAAGGGAAGGGGATCTGGGCTTGCAGACTTGCTGGTAATGTGGGGTTTGGGGAAAAGGAGTTGTTGGAGAGAAAAGGGGCCACTTTGTGTCTGAATCAGGGATAGGCGTTTACATGGCTGTAGTGTTTAGCATCTCCAGGATGCTGGATTTGTTATGGTCACACTTTGCCATCCATTTTGAAGGCAAAGGTGGTGGCATTGCCTTCACATCCTGAGGGGTGGGTGGACCCAAATCCAGGAACATGTCTCCTTGGAGTCTACTGGTATGTTCACGGCACCATTAATATGACTGAGACCTGTTGTAGCAATGACTAGGAGATCCTTCAGTCCCTAAGGTAAGGGGTTGGGGGAGCCTCCTGAAATTATTATGCCAGTGGTGGTCCTTTCATGCTACCACAAAGTAGAGTCACATGGTAGCAATTTCATGATGTGGACTGCTGGTTAGGATTTTAACAAGATTTGAACTTGGATGTTGACAGATGGAACAAGTGTATTAATTTACTGAATCCCCAGTCATTAGTGGCTCATAATTTTGAATCGTCAGCCACCCTCTCCCCACCTTTTCCCTCTTTTGATCACCTCTGCAGTAAGACAGTTGATTGTGAGCCAGAACAACATACTTAGTCTCTCTCTCTCTCTCTTTTTTTTTTTTTTTGTAAAGTTGCCTTGAGTTGTTGAGTTTAGACCTGAGACCTTCCTCGGGAGATGGGCACTCTTCAGCCCCGTCTTACAGCCAGCGCTTGGTGATAGCTCATTACTATTTGACAGGACGGGTGTGGAAAAGCGAAGGCAGACTTAAATTTAAGTCAGGCCACAAAAAAAAAGATCCCATCCTGTGTGGGTGAGGTAGGCGAAGCTGATTGTTTTAAAAGGGCTGTTTGTCCTGGGTAGTTATGACAGTTTATGTTAGGCAGTAGGGAGGAGCTGAAGAAAGGAAAACAGACCTTTGACTGCAGTGCTAGGGAGGGGATCCGAAATGCCAGGTTTATCAGGGCATTTTAGCATTTTAACACTGACTACTGACCTGTCCAGGGGACTGCACGGAGACCTTTTTTGTATGCATTCAATTGTGAGAAGTAAACAAACGGGCTCGTATCCTGTGTTTGGTAACTGGGTGGGGAGCACAGTTTGGCAACCAGTGTTGCTTTTAAATTCTTTCTTTGGACAATGGGCCTTGTATACTTTTATATCCTGGCTTTTCAAACGCGGACAGCTCTTATGAGCTTTTCCTAGGGATGGCCACAGAGACAACAGAACAGCCATCAGTCATTTTATATAAATACAGTTTCTAAACATTTCATTTACAGTAAGACAGGAAACACCCTCCCCAAACTCTGGCACCCCCTGTCCCATGATTTTCTACTTCAGCAAGAGCTGATTCCTTGATCTTTTATTCTAAACCTTTTTCAGGTAGCAATTTCATGAATGTGGACCTGCCTGGTTGGGAGCCTCCTGAAATTATTATGCCAGTGGTGGTCCTTTCATGCTACCACAAAGTAGAGTCACATGGTAGCAATTTCATGATGTGGACTGCTGGTTAGGATTTTAACAAGATTTGAACTTGGATGTTGACAGATGGAACAAGTGTATTAATTTACTGAATCCCCAGTCATTAGTGGCTCATAATTTTGAATCGTCAGCCACCCTCTCCCCACCTTTTCCCTCTTTTGATCACCTCTGCAGTAAGACAGTTGATTGTGAGCCAGAACAACATACTTAGTCTCTCTCTCTCTTTTTTTTTTTTTTGTAAAGTTGCCTTGAGTTGTTGAGTTTAGACCTGAGACCTTCCTCGGGAGATGGGCACTCTTCAGCCCCGTCTTACAGCCAGCGCTTGGTGATAGCTCATTACTATTTGACAGGACGGGTGTGGAAAAGCGAAGGCAGACTTAAATTTAAGTCAGGCCACAAAAAGATCCCATCCTGTGTGGGTGAGGTAGGCGAAGCTGATTGTTTTAAAAGGGCTGTTTGTCCTGGGTAGTTATGACAGTTTATGTTAGGCAGTAGGGAGGAGCTGAAGAAAGGAAAACAGACCTTTGACTGCAGTGCTAGGGAGGGGATCCGAAATGCCAGGTTTATCAGGGCATTTTAGCATTTTAACACTGACTACTGACCTGTCCAGGGGACTGCACGGAGACCTTTTTTGTATGCATTCAATTGTGAGAAGTAAACAAACGGGCTCGTATCCTGTGTTTGGTAACTGGGTGGGGAGCACAGTTTGGCAACCAGTGTTGCTTTTAAATTCTTTCTTTGGACAATGGGCCTTGTATACTTTTATATCCTGGCTTTTCAAACGCGGACAGCTCTTATGAGCTTTTCCTAGGGATGGCCACAGAGACAACAGAACAGCCATCAGTCATTTTATATAAATACAGTTTCTAAACATTTCATTTACAGTAAGACAGGAAACACCCTCCCCAAACTCTGGCACCCCCTGTCCCATGATTTTCTACTTCAGCAAGAGCTGATTCCTTGATCTTTTATTCTATCCATGTTATTTTTTTCTTCTCTCCCTCCCCGCCCTCCCTTTTTTAAGCATCATGAATTAATATCTGTTGAAGAAGTGAAAAAATCATTTTGACATGAATATAACTATCATTGGGTTTTACATTAATGTGATAACTTGGGAAAGGGTGAAAACAATTGGATCATTTTATGCATGCTGTTCTTCAAATGAAAACACTGGCTTTTCATTTAAATTTATTTAAATTTTTGTTGTTAGTGGTATAGAATTTGTTTTTTGGAGTGAAACTCAATTAACTTTCTCAGTGGCATGGTAGTAAGTCTGAAATTGGTTGCTAATATGAGAATGATGGTTTTTACTGTAAAATAAACTACACGGAGACCAAAAGGAAACCACCATTTTTCTCCTCCTTTGAACTTTGCATCAGAAGGTCTTGGTATATATACCATTTTATGGATGTATCAGATCAAGGTCATGTGTTAGGTTAAGTGAATGCAGTTGTTTGTGAAGTGTAGTTATGAGAGGCTCTGAGAGGGCTATGCAGTCCTCTTGCTTGTCAATGTCTCTCTGATGTTTTGAATAATACTCAAAATGAGGGAAACAAATCTTGCGCTTTTTTTAAAGAACCATTTTCTTTTCTTTTTCTTATTTTTTTTTTCCTGGCTCCAGAACTCCCTTCCCCAAGAAGGGTTAATTTTCCTCTCATAATTGTTAGCCATAATGTGGCTAAGACCTCCACCTCGATTTGATTCCTCGAGATTAAGGATATTAGATAATTTCCTTCTATTTATTGTAATACTGCACTGTATTATCTTTCTATCACTCAGATAATTACTGAGGAAATCTACATTAATTTTTTTTGGCTGAAGCAAGGCCTGCTAAACACAGGAATGATGTATTGATGTTTTACACAACAAAAGTTTTCCTCCTGTCATTGTCCAATCAACAGAAAGATATTTATCATATCACAAAGCCCCTTCTTTTCAAGAACAAAGCAAGTGGGGAAGCAGGACCAGCCAGCAGACCTTGGGGTTTCTGAAACTCAAGCCAAGCGAAGGCATCTGAGGCTTAAAGTGTCCTTCATATTAAACACTCACAGCCGAGTACGATGTTGTTTGCTAAATTATGAATGTGTGTAATTAAAATCTAGTGGCTGTTTCTATGAAAGATTTACAATGTTATTTCATCGTTTGTCATGGCTAATTAACAATATTAGATGAAGTTTTTCTTCTTCAAAGGTCTGATTTTTTCTCATTTATTTATGTCAGAAGTGATAAACAGAGTAGTTAAAAGCTTCTCCCTGTGCAGGCAGGATGAAGGCAGCTTATTCCTTCACACCTCAGGGTCCAGAGTTCAAATCATCTATATCTGGAGTGTGAACAAAAGGAAAAAAAAACTCAATTAACTTTCTCAGTGGCATGGTAGTAAGTCTGAAATTGGTTGCTAATATGAGAATGATGGTTTTACTGTAAAATAAACTACACGGAGACCAAAAGGAAACCACCATTTTCTCCTCCTTTGAACTTTGCATCAGAAGGTCTTGGTATATATACCATTTTATGGATGTATCAGATCAAGGTCATGTGTTAGGTTAAGTGAATGCAGTTGTTTGTGAAGTGTAGTTATGAGAGGCTCTGAGAGGGCTATGCAGTCCTCTTGCTTGTCAATGTCTCTCTGATGTTTTGAATAATACTCAAAATGAGGGAAACAAATCTTGCGCTTTTTTTAAAGAACCATTTTCTTTTCTTTTTCTTATTTTTTTTTTCCTGGCTCCAGAACTCCCTTCCCCAAGAAGGGTTAATTTTCCTCTCATAATTGTTAGCCATAATGTGGCTAAGACCTCCACCTCGATTTGATTCCTCGCAGATTAAGGATATTAGATAATTTCCTTCTATTTATTGTAATACTGCACTGTATTATCTTTCTATCACTCAGATAATTACTGAGGAAATCTACATTAATTTTTTTTGGCTGAAGCAAGGCCTGCTAAACACAGGAATGATGTATTGATGTTTTACACAACAAAAGTTTTCCTCCTGTCATTGTCCAATCAACAGAAAGATATTTATCATATCACAAAGCCCCTTCTTTTCAAGAACAAAGCAAGTGGGGAAGCAGGACCAGCCAGCAGACCTTGGGGTTTCTGAAACTCAAGCGCAAGGCATCTGAGGCTTAAAGTGTCCTTCATATTAAACACTCACAGCCGAGTACGATGTTGTTTGCTAAATTATGAATGTGTGTAATTAAAATCTAGTGGCTGTTTCTATGAAAGATTTACAATGTTATTTCATCGTTTGTCATGGCTAATTAACAATATTAGATGAAGTTTTTCTTCTTCAAAGGTCTGATTTTTTCTCATTTATTTATGTCAGAAGTGATAAACAGAGTAGTTAAAAGCTTCTCCCTGTGCAGGCAGGATGAAGGCAGCTTATTCCTTCACACCTCAGGGTCCAGAGTTCAAATCATCTATATCTGGAGTGTGGTACAACCTCACTTCTCATATGCCTCATTACAGATTTCAGAGTCTAGGAGTGCACATCCTGACAGCAAAAACCTCAGACCTTTCCATCCGTAGGAAAAGCTGCCTTGATTGACAGACTGTTGTTCTGGGGTATCGGCCCCTCACTTCTCATTGGAGGGGCGGCATTCTGTCCCTTTGAAGGCAGCGTGGACCCAGAGCCCTCCCTGAAGCTCTGGTGGCCACTCAGTCCTGGCGGTGATGGGGTGTTGGGAAACCTCCATGTGTTTCACCTTCCCTGAGCAGTAGCCATCTCATTCTTTTCTTTCTTTCTTTTTTTTTTCTTCCTGATTTCTTCCAGCAGCAGCAGGTGGCTACGCAGCAGTTGGCTTTCCAGCAGCAACTTTTACAGATGCAGCAGTTACAGCAGCAACATCTCCTGTCTTTGCAGCGCCAAGGCCTTCTAACCATCCAGCCGGGGCAGCCTGCCCTTCCCCTCCAACCTCTCACTCAAGGTAAGCGTTGGTGCCACAGAGGGCGCCACTCCCTCGAGACTCTGGGACAGGTATGAGGAGGGGGCGGGTCTCCTTCCAGCTCTCCATGAAGGAGATTGTGCATTTAAAACATGCAGATACACACTTGGAGGCAAAGCTGGCTTAGATAACAGTGATGGACCTTTCCAGAAGCCGCAGGGCTTGTGAGCACCAAGATGAAGTTGTAGGGCAGCCTGGAGGCTTAGCCAATGTTGCAGGACCTGAGTGTTACATGTTCTTGGAGTGAGAGAAGGCAGCACTGCTCTGACTTAGGGAGCATTTTAATCAGATCTTCTCACATTTTCAGTTAGGAATCACAAATGCATTTCTTGAAGGCTTTCGTTAGTCATTTTAGGATCCGTTGTACATCCTGAATGTGTGTAATTAAAATCTAGTGGCTGTTTCTATGAAAGATTTACAATGTTATTTCATCGTTTGTCATGGCTAATTAACAATATTAGATGAAGTTTTTCTTCTTCAAAGGTCTGATTTTTTCTCATTTATTTATGTCAGAAGTGATAAACAGAGTAGTTAAAAGCTTCTCCCTGTGCAGGCAGGATGAAGGCAGCTTATTCCTTCACACCTCAGGGTCCAGAGTTCAAATCATCTATATCTGGAGTGTGGTACAACCTCACTTCTCATATGCCTCATTACAGATTTCAGAGTCTAGGAGTGCACATCCTGACAGCAAAAACCTCAGACCTTTCCATCCGTAGGAAAAGCTGCCTTGATTGACAGACTGTTGTTCTGGGGTATCGGCCCCTCACTTCTCATTGGAGGGGCGGCATTCTGTCCCTTTGAAGGCAGCGTGGACCCAGAGCCCTCCCTGAAGCTCTGGTGGCCACTCAGTCCTGGCGGTGATGGGGTGTTGGGAAACCTCCATGTGTTTCACCTTCCCTGAGCAGTAGCCATCTCATTCTTTTCTTTCTTTCTTTTTTTTTTTTCTTCCTGATTTCTTCCAGCAGCAGCAGGTGGCTACGCAGCAGTTGGCTTTCCAGCAGCAACTTTTACAGATGCAGCAGTTACAGCAGCAACATCTCCTGTCTTTGCAGCGCCAAGGCCTTCTAACCATCCAGCCGGGGCAGCCTGCCCTTCCCCTCCAACCTCTCACTCAAGGTAAGCGTTGGTGCCACAGAGGGCGCCACTCCCTCGAGACTCTGGGACAGGTATGAGGAGGGGGCGGGTCTCCTTCCAGCTCTCCATGAAGGAGATTGTGCATTTAAAACATGCAGATACACACTTGGAGGCAAAGCTGGCTTAGATAACAGTGATGGACCTTTCCAGAAGCCGCAGGGCTTGTGAGCACCAAGATGAAGTTGTAGGGCAGCCTGGAGGCTTAGCCAATGTTGCAGGACCTGAGTGTTACATGTTCTTGGAGTGAGAGAAGGCAGCACTGCTCTGACTTAGGGAGCATTTTAATCAGATCTTCTCACATTTTCAGTTAGGAATCACAAATGCATTTCTTGAAGGCTTTCGTTAGTCATTTTAGGATCCGTTGTACATCCTGTAACTTGCTCTGTTTTAAATCTTAGTAATGCTTTTGAAATGCCTCTTTTTAATACCTAGGGAAGAACTCAGGTTTCTTTTTTTATAAACAATTCATCTCTTGGTATTACCGAAGCCAAGGAGGTTTTCTGTTGGGATCTCTCGCGTTCGCTTGACTGTTGGTGTTTGAGCTAGTTGATTCCACACCCATTAGGATAGGCAGCCTGTCCATCTCTAGCTCTGTTTTGAAAATTGGAGCTCTTTGAAAAGGAACAGGATTTCACGGATTTAGAAATTTCTTTGGAAGAGGCATTGACACGTTCTTCCAGTGGATGTCGCATATCAGAAAGAATGAGTACTTTTGCTCTTCCTAGGGCATCCTCTGGGTTGAAACAACCATAACTTTCACGTGTGTAATGTGATACACAGATGAGTTATTCAGAACCAGCAAGAAAGAAAGGAAGGAGGGAAGGAAAGAGGAAAGAGTCATGCTGTGTTTTGAAATACAGTTCTTCCTCCCTCCACCTCCCGCCTGTATGTGGTACGGTAGATTTCATTTGCCTCTTCAAGGCGTGTACTGGACTCAGATGTGTGTGTGTGTATGTGCCTTCAGGGCTGGTAGCAGAAGCCTTTGGTGTCTTGAATTTAGTTGAGTTATGAAGACAGTTCATAATACAGAACCTCTTTCTCCTCTTGGGGTGTCCAGTAACTTTTGGTGTCAGGTCCAGCCAGCAGGGTATGCCTGCCTTGAGTCTCTTGAGTCAACCACTACCAATTTATGTCCTTCCTGGGGTTCTTCAGGCTTTCTTTATATTTTAATGTGGAGATCAGGACCTTTTCCTCTTTTAACTTCCCTCTCGCCTCCCCTCCTCCTCCTGCCATTACTGCTCATCCATATACTATATACTCAGTATCTCCATTGCTGTCAAAATAGAAGATTTGGTAACTGAGAAATACCGGACACATGGGCTAATGCATCTCTGTGCTTTCAGAAGGTTATAACGTGCATTAATTACATCTTTGGGTCTATTGTCGGCAACATTGCCGGCAACATTGCCGGCTGGGCTGACACACCCACTGGACTCCGCTTCTGCCTCGCTCATCTCTTCCCACAGCTCCTCTACTATTAAGTTAGCTCACTGAGGTTCATTGTTATAGTACATCAGTTAAGCTGTCCAAAAGAGGGCAATTGGGCAGTGACAAGACAAGCTCACATGTAATGTGAAAGAAATGAATGTGGTGATGCATGAAGTGTAATCTCTTCAGTAACATATCAGAGACACCGGTAGGTAATTCACTAGTCATGGCATTGATTGATATGCTTAGCAGTTGGCTCTAACTCTTAGCTGCACCCCCCCCCCCCCCCCCCGCCACCCCGCACCATTAAGTAGACGCATATTTATAGTCTAAGGGGGTGTCTTTATGTGTGCCCCACATGCATAAATGCAAATATAAACATTTCTCTGAGTGAAGTGAACCACCAGTGTCATTGCCATCTCTCTTGAAATCAAGAGGCTGGTTTTGTGTACCCTAACCCCCTTGCCCAAAGTGGCAGGAGAATTCAGTCATGTTGGACTACAGCACAGGTTTTTTTTTTTTCTTTTATCAGAGAGATGATGGCTTAAAACTGATGTCATTATGAGGTTTAAATCAACTTTCTGCTTGCTTGAACATGGTCACCTGGGTATGGAGGTACAAGGACAAAAAAAGGTTGATCAACTCTGTTTGTCTTAGAGCCAGGGGTTCCAGGGGTTGTAAAATTGAGTTCCATGAACGGTAATCTGTCAACTGTCCCCACAGCATACATTTTTTAAACCTGCGTCTGCATTTTCTTTTATAATGAAGGGGCCAGTTGTTCTGGAAAAAGACATGTAGTGGGGCACAGGAGTTAAAAATGCTGATGATGCCCACTTCAGGATGTAATCATTGAGTCTTTTACATACTTGCATGGTCGCAGCCAAGTTGCCTTAAACGTGCATGTAATATGACGGTATTGAAAGGGACAGAGAGTAGTATTTGGAAAACTTTTTTTTTCCTGGAGGTTTTAGGTTGTTAACCACAAGGACTTGTTTTTGTTTAGGGCTGTTGGAACGCCTTCTCTCTGTTTTATATTATTAGTGTGTCTATTTTCCTCTGGTGGCTTTAATCATCTCATCTTCCTCAGCACCTGTAATTCCATGAAGAAATATACATTTAATATCATTCTGACTTGTTAATTTTTTTAAATATAAACTGTAGCTGGAAGAAAATTACAAGCCTGCTGATGTATCTGTTAATGGATTTGTTTAACTTAGGACTATGATTCCTATCTGCCGTTTTGGAAGAAATGCATGCTTTCTGGACGTTTAATGTCCATTTAGTCTGATGAGTGACTGGCTTACCTTGTATCTGTCTGAATTCTATTGTGAATTCTTGACTGTCAAATAACAGCATCCTTGGCTCTAACTCTTAGCTGCAACCACCCCCGCCACCCCGCACCATTAAGTAGACGCATATTTATAGTCTAAGGGGTGTCTTTATGTGTGCCCACATGCATAAATGCAAATATAAACATTTCTCTGAGTGAAGTGAACCACCAGTGTCATTGCCATCTCTCTTGAAATCAAGAGGCTGGTTTTGTGTACCCTAACCCCCTTGCCCAAAGTGGCAGGAGAATTCAGTCATGTTGGACTACAGCACAGGTTTTTTTTTTTTCTTTTATCAGAGAGATGATGGCTTAAAACTGATGTCATTATGAGGTTTAAATCAACTTTCTGCTTGCTTGAACATGGTCACCTGGGTATGGAGGTACAAGGACAAAAAAAGGTTGATCAACTCTGTTTGTCTTAGAGCCAGGGGTTCCAGGGGTTGTAAAATTGAGTTCCATGAACGGTAATCTGTCAACTGTCCCCACAGCATACATTTTTTAAACCTGCGTCTGCATTTTCTTTTATAATGAAGGGGCCAGTTGTTCTGGAAAAAGACATGTAGTGGGGCACAGGAGTTAAAAATGCTGATGATGCCCACTTCAGGATGTAATCATTGAGTCTTTTACATACTTGCATGGTCGCAGCCAAGTTGCCTTAAACGTGCATGTAATATGACGGTATTGAAAGGGACAGAGAGTAGTATTTGGAAAACTTTTTTTTTCCTGGAGGTTTTAGGTTGTTAACCACAAGGACTTGTTTTTGTTTAGGGCTGTTGGAACGCCTTCTCTCTGTTTTATATTATTAGTGTGTCTATTTTCCTCTGGTGGCTTTAATCATCTCATCTTCCTCAGCACCTGTAATTCCATGAAGAAATATACATTTAATATCATTCTGACTTGTTAATTTTTTTAAATATAAACTGTAGCTGGAAGAAAATTACAAGCCTGCTGATGTATCTGTTAATGGATTTGTTTAACTTAGGACTATGATTCCTATCTGCCGTTTTGGAAGAAATGCATGCTTTCTGGACGTTTAATGTCCATTTAGTCTGATGAGTGACTGGCTTACCTTGTATCTGTCTGAATTCTATTGTGAATTCTTGACTGTCAAATAACAGCATCCTTTGGTAGATCATATTCATTGAAGTAACAGTTTAACATCACTAACAAGGTGTAACATTGATGGAAAAGACGGATGTGACTGCCTTTCTGTGAGTCTGATGCAAATGTTCTTTAACATAATTATCACATTGAAATTTGACCCAGAAGGATACCTCCTTTGTCAGTCAGTGAGTTACTGTTTTATTTACCATTTCTCCCTGTGGACAAGGAAACTGATTTGCTAGCCCATTGGACTAGAAGGAGAGGAGAGGAGCGTTAATGGGCTCCATGGGCATCCCAGGTAGAAAAGGGCATTTCTCTTTGTCTTGATTTGGTGGATAAACAGCTTACTTTTCAGACAGCTTCATAGTTCTGCTTCTGTTGGGGGGAGGGTGTTAACACAGTGGTTAGACACCCACCTCCCATGCACCTTGACCCAAAAATCAATTAGTGTGAATTGAAAACTAGGCAGCTTGTTCTTTTTGTATGTGTTTACTCTCCCAGAAAATAAAACTGGGTGTTGACTTGTGTGGCTTTATATCAGTGTGCTATCAGCCACAGACAAGCCTAGTCACTATTGTTTCAGTTGAATAAACAGTGGTCCGAGGGTCGGCCGTCTCGCAGGTAGTTGCTGGCGTGCAGACGTCAGTGGCGGCCTGTGAGCTGCCAGCCAGCCTGCGTGTCACCTCACCAGGTGTCGGGAAGGAATAGCCCACACAGCAGAACCGGACACAGGACTTGTTTGTTTAGGGCTGTTGGACGCCTTCTCTCTGTTTTATATTATTAGTGTGTCTATTTTCCTCTGGTGGCTTTAATCATCTCATCTTCCTCAGCACCTGTAATTCCATGAAGAAATATACATTTAATATCATTCTGACTTGTTAATTTTTTTAAATATAAACTGTAGCTGGAAGAAAATTACAAGCCTGCTGATGTATCTGTTAATGGATTTGTTTAACTTAGGACTATGATTCCTATCTGCCGTTTTGGAAGAAATGCATGCTTTCTGGACGTTTAATGTCCATTTAGTCTGATGAGTGACTGGCTTACCTTGTATCTGTCTGAATTCTATTGTGAATTCTTGACTGTCAAATAACAGCATCCTTTGGTAGATCATATTCATTGAAGTAACAGTTTAACATCACTAACAAGGTGTAACATTGATGGAAAAGACGGATGTGACTGCCTTTCTGTGAGTCTGATGCAAATGTTCTTTAACATAATTATCACATTGAAATTTGACCCAGAAGGATACCTCCTTTGTCAGTCAGTGAGTTACTGTTTTATTTACCATTTCTCCTGTGGACAAGGAAACTGATTTGCTAGCCCATTGGACTAGAAGGAGAGGAGAGGAGCGTTAATGGGCTCCATGGGCATCCCAGGTAGAAAAGGGCATTTCTCTTTGTCTTGATTTGGTGGATAAACAGCTTACTTTTCAGACAGCTTCATAGTTCTGCTTCTGTTGGGGGGAGGGTGTTAACACAGTGGTTAGACACCCACCTCCCATGCACCTTGACCCAAAAATCAATTAGTGTGAATTGAAAACTAGGCAGCTTGTTCTTTTTGTATGTGTTTACTCTCCCAGAAAATAAAACTGGGTGTTGACTTGTGTGGCTTTATATCAGTGTGCTATCAGCCACAGACAAGCCTAGTCACTATTGTTTCAGTTGAATAAACAGTGGTCCGAGGGTCGGCCGTCTCGCAGGTAGTTGCTGGCGTGCAGACGTCAGTGGCGGCCTGTGAGCTGCCAGCCAGCCTGCGTGTCACCTCACCAGGTGTCGGGAAGGAATAGCCCACACACAGCAGAACCGGACACAGGATTGTGTGGTGACCTTTCCCTGTGTTTAATTTGCCTCCGAGGTTTAATTTCAGGGGACAAGTAATAATTGAATATGCCTAATAACTAAATGCTCATTTGGGACAAAATCCATCAAAACATAATTGGCATTTGATTTTTATGAAGGAAGAAGAAAACTGACTTGGCTGTCGAGGACGCGTTCGAAGAATATCTGACCGCTTAATGTATCATTTGAGGCCTGCTTTATAATATATATTAATTGCATAGACTCGAGCATTTGAACATTTTCTTGGAGAACCGTTAGGAGAGATCAACTGTTTTTGTTAACGCTCCTCTCAGAAAGGCGGGGAAGGTTATTGGTCTGCTGTGCAATAATTTACTCCTCTTTGATATGCAAACGATCCACGGTGAATATAAAAAAATCCTATCAGACTCATTTCACAGTTCTTAACCACTCGGATTCTCTGGAGTCCATCGCCTCATTAGACCAGTGCTCTCCAATGCTAGCATAATTAAAATCTTTAACAGTTTAGCAAAGTAAAGATGTTTGGCTGATCACGTTGAGATGATTATCTATCCATTGTATTCTAAATGACAAAAATAAATTAAATTTAGACCTTGGCATTTTTTATTATGTGTTTCAAATGAATATAATGCACACAGCCTTCTTTTTAAATTCAATACCTTAGGTTTGGTCAGAAACACGCCTGTTTCGGTTCCTGCCGTACAGTTAGAAAATGGCAGCCTTTCTAAGAGAGCTCGGTTCCAGTTCACTGAGACAGTGAACCGAGAGCCAGACGCCCACTTCTCGCGCAGCATTGCCTTGTGGTGTCCAGGGTTTGTGATTTCTTCCAGGTTGTCCTCCGGGGTTGCTGCTGTCATCAGTTGCCATTCAGAATATTTTTCTTCTGTGCATGTATGCACTAGCATATGCCTTGAGGTCGGATTTGGAAATCTGGCAGTAGAGGCATGCCGCCAGAATAAAGGCTGCGGGCCCACAATAGTGAGATTGACGTACTGATTGTATCTCTTCTTGGGAGGAAAAAAAAGTTGACACTTACTGCCCAAGACTTATGTCCATTCTGACCCTCTTAAAGAACAAGAGAACTTTACCGCTCCAAGTTTCTTTCACGTTTTCATTTCATTCTGCAATGGTTCATTAGCATGGATCTAAGAAATGACAGTAATAATAGTGTTACTTGTATAAAAAGTTACACAGTTTCTCAGTAGACACATCCATCAATTAAGCATGTGGTACAAGAAACCAAAATTAATGAGGAAGATAGGTGTGTTAATGAAATAATCATAGTATAATCAATTTGACTGTTAAAAGTTGAAAAGCATTTCAGGAAGACAATATGAATTCATAATTTATGTCTAAAAGTGATTAATAAAAACTATATTTAATAACAAAGCTATTTGTCATCATTTAAGACTTAAGCACAAAAATTATTCATTTTGTGGTTTGTGTTGTCATAATAGTATAGTTGAACAAATTTATTTTGAGCCTTTCTTTGTGTCTGAAAATAGAGTAACATCTATCTACCTTTTTCCCCCCAACAATCTAGAAACAACAGTTGGGATGGAGGCATACAATGTCTGCAAAAATTCTTTGCGTTTTGACTCCTTTTCACGGGTGTCTTTTAAGTGTGATGAGGACACTTCAGGTAGAGGACCCAATCACTTCTACCATGTTTGCCTTAGTTGAGAGGGGAAGAAGAAAAAAAAAAAACTGCATGCATCAAAAAAAAAAAAAATAATAATAACAAAACCCTAACACTGGGCTTTGTTTACTGACTCTTTGATTTAATTACTGTTTGAAGAGGACGGAATTAGCTGTTAATTGATTTAATTATCCAATTTGTTTGTTTCAGGCATGATTCCAACAGAACTGCAGCAGCTCTGGAAAGAAGTGACAAGTGCTCATACGACAGAAGAAACCACCGGCAGCAGTCACAGCAGTTTGGATCTGACCACGACATGCGTCTCTTCCTCCGCGCCTTCCAAGACCTCCTTAATAATGAACCCACACGCCTCTACCAACGGACAGCTGTCAGTTCACACTCCCAAAAGGGAAAGGTAGGAACGGGTATCTGAGATGTGTCCAGAGCTGTCTTCATTGCGGAAGGGTGGGGGGCCTCTCCTTGCCTCGCCAGATCTCGGTGATCCCTAATTGGATCCATGTGACTAGAGTGTGCATATAATTACTTAAGAATGGATTCAGTGTGGTGTGGGTGTGAAGCATCTAATTATTTTGGGAAATTTGCAATGGTTCATTAGCATGGATCTAAGAAATGACAGTAATAATAGTGTTACTTGTATAAAAAGTTACACAGTTTCTCAGTAGACACATCCATCAATTAAGCATGTGGTACAAGAAACCAAAATTAATGAGGAAGATAGGTGTGTTAATGAAATAATCATAGTATAATCAATTTGACTGTTAAAAGTTGAAAAGCATTTCAGGAAGACAATATGAATTCATAATTTATGTCTAAAAGTGATTAATAAAAACTATATTTAATAACAAAGCTATTTGTCATCATTTAAGACTTAAGCACAAAAATTATTCATTTTGTGGTTTGTGTTGTCATAATAGTATAGTTGAACAAATTTATTTTGAGCCTTTCTTTGTGTCTGAAAATAGAGTAACATCTATCTACCTTTTTCCCCCCAACAATCTAGAAACAACAGTTGGGATGGAGGCATACAATGTCTGCAAAAATTCTTTGCGTTTTGACTCCTTTTCACGGGTGTCTTTTAAGTGTGATGAGGACACTTCAGGTAGAGGACCCAATCACTTCTACCATGTTTGCCTTAGTTGAGAGGGAAGAAAAAAAAAAAACTGCATGCATCAAAAAAAAAAAAAATAATAATAACAAAACCCTAACACTGGGCTTTGTTTACTGACTCTTTGATTTAATTACTGTTTGAAGAGGACGGAATTAGCTGTTAATTGATTTAATTATCCAATTTGTTTGTTTCAGGCATGATTCCAACAGAACTGCAGCAGCTCTGGAAAGAAGTGACAAGTGCTCATACGACAGAAGAAACCACCGGCAGCAGTCACAGCAGTTTGGATCTGACCACGACATGCGTCTCTTCCTCCGCGCCTTCCAAGACCTCCTTAATAATGAACCCACACGCCTCTACCAACGGACAGCTGTCAGTTCACACTCCCAAAAGGGAAAGGTAGGAACGGGTATCTGAGATGTGTCCAGAGCTGTCTTCATTGCGGAAGGGTGGGGGGCCTCTCCTTGCCTCGCCAGATCTCGGTGATCCCTAATTGGATCCATGTGACTAGAGTGTGCATATAATTACTTAAGAATGGATTCAGTGTGGTGTGGGTGTGAAGCATCTAATTATTGTCACCTTTTCAACATGGAATTAGCACTTACGTAGACGGAACCTGAGCTTAGGGACCCAGGCAGTCTTTTGGTCTCTCCTCAGATGGGTTGGGCTTCCAGACTTCCTGTTTCTGCCAAGTGCCCACCTCATACATGTGTGATTTCCTTGACTTTAAACGCATTTTAAGGGAATAGCAGTGTCTACTGTAGGCTGTGTTGAATCACAGTTTGAGAAAAGGTAGACTGTACACTACCGTATGGTTCCCTCCTTGAAGGTGGGAGCCCGTTTTTTTCCCATCATTATGTCCCCAGAGTGTTTGGCCTTTTTGTTTTTTTAATTGTTGGCCTTTTTGTTTTTTTAATTGTCAGTGAAGATTTGCAGGATGGGCAGATAGACGGGGTGCACATATACACACACACAGACATACAGAGCCATTTTCTCCTGATAATGAGCTATACTATAGCATTGACTCAATTGCTGTATTCCTGTTTAGAAGTTAAGACTTTATATTTTTCAATTGCTCTGAGCTTCACTTGGGTGTTAGTTGAAGCAGAGGTATTTTGGGATATCCAAAATGCATCATGTGAACAGAGAGCTTTAAGAAAAGGAAGCTGTGAATCCAAGTTATAATACCTTAGCACTCAGAAGCATTAATGCTACTGTTCAGTGCTTTTCCAAAGTAGAAAATAAATATAAAACTTTTCGGGGGGTTTATTTTTAAACTATTTGCTATGCAGTTCATATGCAGCGTGTCCACACACAGAAGAAAAGAAACCTTGTAGGTAGTAGCTAATGTCATTTCCATTAAGGAAAACCAAATTATTTTGTCTTCTCATAAAAGTGACTAAGTGAAAGGTTTTTTAATTACGTTCTTCAGTTATAGATATAATTCATATATTTCTGAAAATGTTGAACATTAAGAAGCCCACTGATTTAATTTGATGTGTATCTTTATACTATCAACAGTATTCATTTAAAACTTAGTTATCACAGAAAATAGGCATCTGAATATTTGTGTGTGTGTTTATGTGGGTGTATCATGTTCAAACCTAAACACCATGAGCGGAGATAAGATTATATATGTTTTAGCCAGAACTTGTAACTGTCCTTCAAATAGCTCTTTGGAGTTTCTGTGGCAGACACAGCAGGTCTAAAAAATGTTTTTAACTTCCTGGTTTAGAAAGAGCTTGAAAAATAGAATGGTATACGGTAAGAATTAATTTGGAGACATTCGATCAAATGTCACTTCTTTTGTTTCCAATGAGGATAGGTTTGTCTGTCTGGAGACCAATCTTAGCTTTTGCTCTGTAAGCTCTCAGAATGCCTTTATAATTTTAAAAAACCTCTAGACCTTAGATAGCTTTTAAGGAAAAGGTTCTAGGTTGTCGTCCTCTGCTCTTGCTTTTGGTGTCCTGAGGTTGTTGCTGTCCATTTACAGCAGGGGAATTGAATTACATGTCTATCCATAGGCAGAGCAGGGGCCATACAGTGAAAACTTCCCCCTGATGCACTTAAGGTATTTGGTGTAATCTCGTCGGCCATTGTGGAGCCTGCACAGATTTCCTGTGACACAGAAAACTCTCCCTGTTTAGATGCACTGTGCTCAGTTTCATCCTAAAAGGTTACGTATCTGGAGTCAGGTAGTAGATTAGTGAGGACGTGAAGAGGAGAAGAATAGCCCTTTTCATGTCTTAAGGTGCATTTGAAAGTAAATGGATCTCAGAGACAGTCTAATTCCAGGGGAGTAAGTTTGCTGGATTTCTTGTTTTATGGTCCGTATGCGTCTGCACAGAAGCTGGACTTAATCTTCGTTGCACTACCTGCCAGCATTGAAATCAGGATCAGGAAAGAATTCAGGTTTCACTAAGCATTAATCTGGAGTTAAAAACAGGCTGACTTTTTCCAACTGTATGTGTGTAGAAGAAGCAACTATGAAATTATATGCTACTACATAATCTCTTGGACCTCTGAGTTTATATTATGTGGTGGGTTCCTAGACAGAGCTGGACTGATCAAATGCTCATCCAACACATTTTAATTGAAGGTGGCAAACGAGAGAGATGAGGTACCTTAGGTGAAAGAAGTCCGAAAGTTACAAACTTACAGAATTGATCACTAAAAATTCAGCTATTAGTTAGCTAGCTTTGTATATAAGGACTTAATAATGAGCACTTTAAGGTTTTGCCATCTCATGGTTTACTTTCAAATCCCATGTGTAATATTACTATGTAAATAGTGGAGAATGTTGTTGTTTTTTTTCTAAATTATCCTTCTCAGAATACATTCTGACTTACACAAAGGGTTGTCATTTGCCTCGGGAGTCCCTTTGAGAAGTTTCATACTGTACTCGCCGAGAGCCTTGGTGAAATGTAACTCTTTTGAAGCTCTACCTTGATTTGACGTGGTACTCTCCACGCCATCACACCCCCAGGGTTGTTCCTGGAGCTCTGTCTTAGGGTACCGGCTTTAAGAATTCTTTCTGAAGGGAGTTGGGAGTGCTCTGTGTGAAAATTCGTTGAACCAAGGTAACATCCTGAAAGTTGTGGTTTGTTTTTCCAGTTGAATATCCGTGCCATGTGGAAAACTTCCCCGCAACCACCCCGCCACAGCCCCCTACCCCCCTGCATCCTTGGGCTCCCAAGAGCAGCCGCCGCAGCTCTGGGGTTTGGTGAGCTGCAGTCTGTTAAGGAGATAAATAATGTGCTTGGCACGACACTCCTACTCTCCTCTTTAATTTGTCTTACACAAGGAAAATTATAATTAAATCATTCAGGGTAAACCCTTGAGTGTAGAGAAGGGGAAAAAAACACACTTTGGTAAAGATTGCCAGTAGAAACCCACTTCCCCCGTTGCACAGGGTAGAGACATGTATCAATATTCAGCATGGCTAGGGGAGGAGCAGCCCACGTGATTTGTGAGGCAGATGCCAGCACTCAGATCAAGGCTTCTTAAGATCCTGTCCTAGTTGTGGTCACTGACCCTTCCATGTCAGTAGAACTGAGAACAGGCGCCACAATCCATGCTTTGCTTTTCTTCCCAGAATATATATATATATATATATATATATATATATATATATATATATGTATTCAGTAGTACAATAAGCATAGCTTTGTGGTCAGGCTTGAGAGAAGCGTGTAGCTCCTTCAGCAGGCAGGCGCTATACAGGGCTGCAGAGCCATCCAGGCCCATCCAGGTCTCTGCCACTTCATTCCACAGGACCAGAGCATCCCGACTTCTTTGGTAAACAGACAAAATTCCAACCTGAGATACCTGTAGACACGAAGATACTGTCTCACTTTCTCAACTTGTCTGACTGTCTCGCTTTAGGAAATTCCAAGTTTTGGTGTGGGTAAACAAAATCAACGGCATGCAAATGAAACATTTATTAAAATGCTAAATTTAGTAAAGCCCTTTGAGCTTCTTGGATCAAAGCAGCTATGTAAATACAAATAGCAATTACTACTTAAGTAATTGCCTGAATTAAAATTCTAAATATCACATTATATTATGGTGCACTAGGAAAAGAAGGAAACTCATATTTAATCTTTTTTTAACCCTGTGCCAAGCAATTGGCTAACCTCTTGCCTTGAGAGAGATGCTTCATTTTAGCCACGTGACTGCTAGGAAGCAGCAGGGTTTATTATACCTATTTTACAGATGAGGAAGTTGAATCATCAAGATTAATTGAGTGACCTAGGGTCAGAGAACTGGTTAGTGTTGTAGATGCAAATTCAGGTCTCCCTTTTAGTTTGTACAGCAGGACTTAGACATTCTATTCAGCATGGAAGTGAATACTTAATTATGATAAATTAAAAGTCAGTGCTACTAAAGGAAATTTTAAGTTTGATTTAAATTTGCTTCAATAAAACATGTACTGGTATAATCTACTGTGTGCAGATCAGCACATTTAAAGGTAAGGAAACAGTTCCTAGGCCTCTCCTGAAGGGAGGGCGAGTGAGGAGGACTTGCAAAATAAAATCATTTATCGTCTGAAATGGCACAGAAAGAACAAGAATGGACCCCATGCAGGATTTGCACACAGGCAAATGCACAACAAGACTCTCTCTCCTTTCATTGTATCCCGAGTTTCCTTCCTGCCTTATAAATCTTGAGTTTCCTCGTGGAGCACTTCATCTGGTCTCTATTCTGTTGCAGCTGTCCTATAGTCTATAGTCCATATCAGAGATAGTCCTTCTTTCTGATCCTTCCCAGTTTTTTTCCCTATTTTCTGTATCGCTTCCTCTAGCCATCCAGGCCCATCCAGGTCTCTGCCACTTCATTCCACAGGACCAGAGCATCCCGACTTCTTTGGTAAACAGACAAAATTCCAACCTGAGATACCTGTAGACACGAAGATACTGTCTCACTTTCTCAACTTGTCTGACTGTCTCGCTTTAGGAAATTCCAAGTTTTGGTGTGGGTAAACAAAATCAACGGCATGCAAATGAAACATTTATTAAAATGCTAAATTTAGTAAAGCCCTTTGAGCTTCTTGGATCAAAGCAGCTATGTAAATACAAATAGCAATTACTACTTAAGTAATTGCCTGAATTAAAATTCTAAATATCACATTATATTATGGTGCACTAGGGAAAAAGAAGGAAACTCATATTTAATCTTTTTTTTTTTAACCCTGTGCCAAGCAATTGGCTAAACTCTTGCCTTGAGAGAGATGCTTCATTTTAGCCACGTGACTGCTAGGAAGCAGCAGGGTTTATTATACCTATTTTACAGATGAGGAAGTTGAATCATCAAGATTAATTGAGTGACCTAGGGTCAGAGAACTGGTTAGTGTTGTAGATGCAAATTCAGGTCTCCCTTTTAGTTTGTACAGCAGGACTTAGACATTCTATTCAGCATGGAAGTGAATACTTAATTATGATAAATTAAAAGTCAGTGCTACTAAAGGAAATTTTAAGTTTGATTTAAATTTGCTTCAATAAAACATGTACTGGTATAATCTACTGTGTGCAGATCAGCACATTTAAAGGTAAGGAAACAGTTCCTAGGCCTCTCCTGAAGGGAGGGCGAGTGAGGAGGACTTGCAAAATAAAATCATTTATCGTCTGAAATGGCACAGAAAGAACAAGAATGGACCCCATGCAGGATTTGCACACAGGCAAATGCACAACAAGACTCTCTCTCCTTTCATTGTATCCCGAGTTTCCTTCCTGCCTTATAAATCTTGAGTTTCCTCGTGGAGCACTTCATCTGGTCTCTATTCTGTTGCAGCTGTCCTATAGTCTATAGTCCATATCAGAGATAGTCCTTCTTTCTGATCCTTCCCAGCTTTTTGCTTTTAGTACAACCACCATTAGTAGATGTTTTATAACTTGAATATGTCTCGGATGCATAGGTCTTCTAAATATTTGTTCCAGGGTTTCCTTAAGCATTTGCTGAAGGGTTTCTTTAAACTCCAGAGAGATCCTGAGTCGGACAGCCTCTTCTTTTATTGAGGCTATGTCGTAGTCTCAGCATCAAGTGGCCCGGATTGGGCACCTGCGCTCTCTGAGGCCTGACCTACCTCTGTCCTCACGCGATGCCTTTCTTTTCCTTCTCATTCGTTGACACAGCCCTGTCTATTCCAGTTGCCTGCAGTTTCCACATGTCTCAGCTGGCAGCTACCTTCAGATAACTCGTGAAGGTTTTTGCCTGGACTTTCAGTTTCTCTTGATACACAGTCTCCGTTTTAGATTTGTGGCCTTTGGGCATACTGCCATGAATCTGACTGTGTAACAGTCACATTTACGCTGACTGGCCCCTCTGTTTTCAAAAGGCAAGGGACTCTGTGTTGTGGACATGCCTGGTGTTTTATTTCTTTGTTTTTTATAAAAACTAGATTCTCTGTTGATGAATAAATACTGGTGCTTTTGCTTTCCTCACTAATATTCTAGAAGCTTGCTTTCAGAACTCCTCCTGTTACACAAGCCTTTAATTTTACATATTTTCATATTCATATTTAGGGCCTCTGGAGCCAGACATTTAAACAGTAAGTTCTAGCTCCCAGGACTCTGAATAGCTCTTCCTCCTTTTGAATTTGTTTGGATTTTTTTTTTCTGGATTTTGAAGATCAAATACTTTCTGTAATGTTTCTTTTGATTTGAAGCACTTGAGCAAAGTGACTCCAGATCTTGCCTCCTTATTAGATTGTTTTCGAGAATCTGCAGTCAGATTGTCCCCAGTGATCTTTAGAATTGTCACTGCTACTTCTTTCCTATGTGTGTTGAGACATCTGTTACAGAGGTCAACGAATTATGGCCTACCAGCTAATCTGGCCCACTTCTTATTTTGTAAATAAAGTTTTATTGGAACACAGTGAGGCTTAGGCTTGTATCCCGAGTTTCCTTCCTGCCTTATAAATCTTGAGTTTCCTCGTGGAGCACTTCATCTGGTCCTATTCTGTTGCAGCTGTCCTATAGTCTATAGTCCATATCAGAGATAGTCCTTCTTTCTGATCCTTCCCAGCTTTTTGCTTTTAGTACAACCACCATTAGTAGATGTTTTATAACTTGAATATGTCTCGGATGCATAGGTCTTCTAAATATTTGTTCCAGGGTTTCCTTAAGCATTTGCTGAAGGGTTTCTTTAAACTCCAGAGAGATCCTGAGTCGGACAGCCTCTTCTTTTATTGAGGCTATGTCGTAGTCTCAGCATCAAGTGGCCCGGATTGGGCACCTGCGCTCTCTGAGGCCTGACCTACCTCTGTCCTCACGCGATGCCTTTCTTTTCCTTCTCATTCGTTGACACAGCCCTGTCTATTCCAGTTGCCTGCAGTTTCCACATGTCTCAGCTGGCAGCTACCTTCAGATAACTCGTGAAGGTTTTTGCCTGGACTTTCAGTTTCTCTTGATACACAGTCTCCGTTTTAGATTTGTGGCCTTTGGGCATACTGCCATGAATCTGACTGTGTAACAGTCACATTTACGCTGACTGGCCCCTCTGTTTTCAAAAGGCAAGGGACTCTGTGTTGTGGACATGCCTGGTGTTTTATTTCTTTGTTTTTTATAAAAACTAGATTCTCTGTTGATGAATAAATACTGGTGCTTTTGCTTTCCTCACTAATATTCTAGAAGCTTGCTTTCAGAACTCCTCCTGTTACACAAGCCTTTAATTTTACATATTTTCATATTCATATTTAGGGCCTCTGGAGCCAGACATTTAAACAGTAAGTTCTAGCTCCCAGGACTCTGAATAGCTCTTCCTCCTTTTGAATTTGTTTGGATTTTTTTTTTCTGGATTTTGAAGATCAAATACTTTCTGTAATGTTTCTTTTGATTTGAAGCACTTGAGCAAAGTGACTCCAGATCTTGCCTCCTTATTAGATTGTTTTCGAGAATCTGCAGTCAGATTGTCCCCAGTGATCTTTAGAATTGTCACTGCTACTTCTTTCCTATGTGTGTTGAGACATCTGTTACAGAGGTCAACGAATTATGGCCTACCAGCTAATCTGGCCCACTTCTTATTTTGTAAATAAAGTTTTATTGGAACACAGTGAGGCTTAGGCTTGTTCATTGGCACATCGTCTGGCTGCTTTTATGCTACAGTGGCGGGCTTGAGTACTCGCAGCAAAAAGCATATGGCCCACCAGGAGTGAAATATTTACCATCTGGCCATTTACAGAGAAAACTGGACAACTGCGACATTAGTCATCAAGCCAGGGTTCTCAGATTTCTGGATGATAATGTCACAGGTATTTGTTAAAACATACAGCTTCCTAGGCCTGTTCTCGGACGTTTTGGATTCCACTGCTGTGAGATGGCGTGTGGGCGTTTCTGTTTGTCATACCCTACCCTAAATTCTTGGGTTTCTCTGGTGGTCCCATGTTAAAGAATCCACCTGCCAGTGCAGGAGAAGTGAGTTCAGTCCCGGGGTCAGGAAGACCCCCTCAAGAAGGAAATGGCAACCCACTCCAGTATTCTTGCCTGGAAAATCCCATGGACAGAGGAGCCTGGTGGTCCATGGGATCGCAAAAATTCAGATACAACTTAGCGACTGAACAACCACAAACAACAACAAAACTCCTGATTTCTTACTACTCAGAGGCTGCAGACCCACAGCGTTGTCATCACACAAGAACTCGCTAGACATGCTGAATCTCAGGCCTTATCTCGGACCTACTGAGTCAGGAGCTGCATTTTAACCCAGGCAGCAGGTCCTTCTTAGTCCCATTCAGGCTTGAGAAGCAGTGCAGGCAGCATCCTTAGGTGACCTGGGTTTTGGCATTGCTGGAAAGGACAGAGGTTTTCCTCTAAATTTGGTTGACCCTCCCAGACAGGTTCAGTCCACAAAGCCAGCAGCTTGCCATTCTTGTGCGAGCCAACAGAGTACAGATGCTGCTACTGCTGGAAAGAATCAGCAGCTGGTGTATGGTGGTGATGCTCAGGCAACTGTTTTTAGAATTGTAAACTGCTAACTTCTTTCCTTATGTTTTTAGAATCTGCAGTCAGATTGTCCCCAGTGATCTTTAGAATTGTCACTGCTACTTCTTTCCTATGTGTGTTGAGACATCTGTTACAGAGGTCAACGAATTATGGCCTACCAGCTAATCTGGCCCACTTCTTATTTTGTAAATAAAGTTTTATTGGAACACAGTGAGGCTTAGGCTTGTTCATTGGCACATCGTCTGGCTGCTTTTATGCTACAGTGGCGGGCTTGAGTACTGCAGCAAAAGCATATGGCCCACCAGGAGTGAAATATTTACCATCTGGCCATTTACAGAAAACTGGACAACTGCGACATTAGTCATCAAGCCAGGGTTCTCAGATTTCTGGATGATAATGTCACAGGTATTTGTTAAAACATACAGCTTCCTAGGCCTGTTCTCGGACGTTTTGGATTCCACTGCTGTGAGATGGCGTGTGGGCGTTTCTGTTTGTCATACCCTACCCTAAATTCTTGGGTTTCTCTGGTGGTCCCATGTTAAAGAATCCACCTGCCAGTGCAGGAGAAGTGAGTTCAGTCCCTGGGTCAGGAAGATCCCCTCAAGAAGGAAATGGCAACCCACTCCAGTATTCTTGCCTGGAAAATCCCATGGACAGAGGAGCCTGGTGGTCCATGGGATCGCAAAAATTCAGATACAACTTAGCGACTGAACAACCACAAACAACAACAAAACTCCTGATTTCTTACTACTCAGAGGCTGCAGACCCACAGCGTTGTCATCACACAAGAACTCGCTAGACATGCTGAATCTCAGGCCTTATCTCGGACCTACTGAGTCAGGAGCTGCATTTTAACCCAGGCAGCAGGTCCTTCTTAGTCCCATTCAGGCTTGAGAAGCAGTGCAGGCAGCATCCTTAGGTGACCTGGGTTTTGGCATTGCTGGAAAGGACAGAGGTTTTCCTCTAAATTTGGTTGACCCTCCCAGACAGGTTCAGTCCACAAAGCCAGCAGCTTGCCATTCTTGTGCGAGCCAACAGAGTACAGATGCTGCTACTGCTGGAAAGAATCAGCAGCTGGTGTATGGTGGTGATGCTCAGGCAACTGTTGTTTATTGAGCTATTACTTTGTGCCAGTCATAGTGCATAAAGGACTTGATAAAGGCCTCGATCTTGATGTTCCCATCCTCACACTACCCTTATGGGTTACTGTCGCCTTTGTACAGATGATATTGTTGGGCCCAGAGGCAATTTATGACTTGCATGAACCACGCAGCTAGTTAGGGACCAGGCAGGAACTGGAAGTAGGGTGTCTCCGAGCCTCAAATCCTCCTCATTCCCAGGTGGGCTGCTCAGAACCACCTGACCTTGCACCCCAGACTCTGGGTTAAAGCCTCCAGGAGATAGAGCTCGGGGGTCAGGGCCAGGCCAGAACCTTCCACGGTGATAGCCTTTAGGCTGTAATTAGGGAGACCTCCCCGGTCCTTTCTCCTGCTGCATCTTTTTGCAAAGAGGAAAGGTAGAGGGCTGGACACAGGTGCCAGGCAGTGGAGACTGCTGCAAGCTGGCCGAGCATGTCCTGTCAGCTGTTGTAAGGAATACAAAAGGGACGAGCGGCGCCGCTGATTCAGAGGCCTAAAGTCCAGGCGCTGCTGTCTGCTCCAAAGCCAACTCCTGGCAGCATCACCTGTGCCGTCTCGGTCTGCCCGTTTGGAACCAGAGTGTCCCTGCTTGTGTGCAAAAGAAGTGCTGGAGGGCTTAGGAACATTTCGTGCCCCAAAGTGCTGCTGGGTGTTTGGTGACTGTCACCTTTAGAAGAGCTGTGATCATTTTGTCTCTCTACTCAGAGGCTGCAGACCCACAGCGTTGTCATCACACAAGAACTCGCTAGACATGCTGAATCTCAGGCCTTATCTCGGACCTACTGAGTCAGGAGCTGCATTTTAACCCAGGCAGCAGGTCCTTCTTAGTCCCATTCAGGCTTGAGAAGCAGTGCAGGCAGCATCCTTAGGTGACCTGGGTTTTGGCATTGCTGGAAAGGACAGAGGTTTTCCTCTAAATTTGGTTGACCCTCCCAGACAGGTTCAGTCCACAAAGCCAGCAGCTTGCCATTCTTGTGCGAGCCAACAGAGTACAGATGCTGCTACTGCTGGAAAGAATCAGCAGCTGGTGTATGGTGGTGATGCTCAGGCAACTGTTGTTTATTGAGCTATTACTTTGTGCCAGTCATAGTGCATAAAGGACTTGATAAAGGCCTCGATCTTGATGTTCCCATCCTCACACTACCCTTATGGGTTACTGTCGCCTTTGTACAGATGATATTGTTGGGCCCAGAGGCAATTTATGACTTGCATGAACCACGCAGCTAGTTAGGGACCAGGCAGGAACTGGAAGTAGGGTGTCTCCGAGCCTCAAATCCTCCTCATTCCCAGGTGGGCTGCTCAGAACCACCTGACCTTGCACCCCAGACTCTGGGTTAAAGCCTCCAGGAGATAGAGCTCGGGGGTCAGGGCCAGGCCAGAACCTTCCACGGTGATAGCCTTTAGGCTGTAATTAGGGAGACCTCCCCGGTCCTTTCTCCTGCTGCATCTTTTTGCAAAGAGGAAAGGTAGAGGGCTGGACACAGGTGCCAGGCAGTGGAGACTGCTGCAAGCTGGCCGAGCATGTCCTGTCAGCTGTTGTAAGGAATACAAAAGGGACGAGCGGCGCCGCTGATTCAGAGGCCTAAAGTCCAGGCGCTGCTGTCTGCTCCAAAGCCAACTCCTGGCAGCATCACCTGTGCCGTCTCGGTCTGCCCGTTTGGAACCAGAGTGTCCCTGCTTGTGTGCAAAAGAAGTGCTGGAGGGCTTAGGAACATTTCGTGCCCCAAAGTGCTGCTGGGTGTTTGGTGACTGTCACCTTTAGAAGAGCTGTGATCATTTTGTCTCTCTACTTGTGAAACCAGTTACTTCGGGCTTTTAGAAGGAGAACTTCATTCTTAGGCCGTGTCCCCTCCTGTCACTCCACACATTCAGGGAGGCCAAGGGGAGAAACCCTTTAAAATACTGGCACATCCTGTGGGATTGGTTTATGGATTTTTTTTTTTTTTTTGACTGTTCACTTTGTGGGGTGATGAAAGGAAAAACACTCAGTCATTATTTTCAAACAGCTGTTACGTCTTATCTCCATAAAATACCTTTTACCATAACACACCATCCTTTGACCCTGTAAATCTTTTTCTATTTATTGTGTTTAAATGATAAATACTTTCCCATAAAATGACATCATGGGTTGGAGGGTCAGATTTGTTTTATAAGTTTCTCTGAAATTCAGTTGATTTTTTTTTTTTTTTTTCCCTTGGGATATGGCATACTGTGAATCTCAGCCATGGGCAGTTTCTGTCCAGCATGCCAGATTTGTCATGCAGAATCAGCTTTGAATCCCCGTTTTCTCTCACCATAGAGGCTGGTCGTTCTTTTCTGATGAGCCGCTCTTGCTGATGGGGTTTTTTCCACCCCGTGCCTTGGTTGGCACGCAGCTCTTTTCATAGTTGCTTGTACTTGTGTGGAAATACCTGACTTACGTTAGCTTGCTTTCTTTTTTTTTTTTTTTTTGGTCACTTATATTGATCCTTCATTTATTTATTTCCATCCATCTTTGTTCTTTGGCCTGTGTGGCCCTCCCATCACAGTGGCCTTTCTCTTCACAGAGCACCAGCTCTGGACGCATGCACTCCAGAGCTCCAGCTCGGTAGTTGGACACATCGGTCCAGCCTTTCTGAGGCACGTGGGATCTTCCCAAGCCAGGGATCGAACCGGCGCCCCTTGCACTGCAAGGCGGTGTCCTTACCCACTGGACCACCAGGGAAACCCTACATTAGCTTTCTTAACATCCATTCCACACCAGCAGGGTAAAGGATAGCATATAGCAGAAAAGAGGGAAGGACCCATCTTTGAGGGGCTCTGATCGCATAGCCCGTTGTGGTAGATTTTGCCCTTTTACCTCTAAAAAATGCCTGGTTGAAATATACCCTTTACTACTTGGATTAAAGGAACAGAAGATTTTCTTGGGTGAACGTGGATCTATCCTAAAATCAACACTCACTGGAAAAAAACCCATTCTTAGGCCGTGTCCCCTCCTGTCACTCCACACATTCAGGGAGGCCAAGGGGAGAAACCCTTTAAAATACTGGCACATCCTGTGGGATTGGTTTATGGATTTTTTTTTTTTTTTTGACTGTTCACTTTGTGGGGTGATGAAAGGAAAAACACTCAGTCATTATTTTCAAACAGCTGTTACGTCTTATCTCCATAAAATACCTTTTACCATAACACACCATCCTTTGACCCTGTAAATCTTTTTCTATTTATTGTGTTTAAATGATAAATACTTTCCCATAAAATGACATCATGGGTTGGAGGGTCAGATTTGTTTTATAAGTTTCTCTGAAATTCAGTTGATTTTTTTTTTTTTTTTTCCCTTGGGATATGGCATACTGTGAATCTCAGCCATGGGCAGTTTCTGTCCAGCATGCCAGATTTGTCATGCAGAATCAGCTTTGAATCCCCGTTTTCTCTCACCATAGAGGCTGGTCGTTCTTTTCTGATGAGCCGCTCTTGCTGATGGGGTTTTTTCCACCCCGTGCCTTGGTTGGCACGCAGCTCTTTTCATAGTTGCTTGTACTTGTGTGGAAATACCTGACTTACGTTAGCTTGCTTTCTTTTTTTTTTTTTTTTTGTTCACTTATATTGATCCTTCATTTATTTATTTCCATCCATCTTTGTTCTTTGGCCTGTGTGGCCCTCCCATCACAGTGGCCTTTCTCTTCACAGAGCACCAGCTCTGGACGCATGCACTCCAGAGCTCCAGCTCGGTAGTTGGACACATCGGTCCAGCCTTTCTGAGGCACGTGGGATCTTCCCAAGCCAGGGATCGAACCGGCGCCCCTTGCACTGCAAGGCGGTGTCCTTACCCACTGGACCACCAGGGAAACCCTACATTAGCTTTCTTAACATCCATTCCACACCAGCAGGGTAAAGGATAGCATATAGCAGAAAAGAGGGAAGGACCCATCTTTGAGGGGCTCTGATCGCATAGCCCGTTGTGGTAGATTTTGCCCTTTTACCTCTAAAAAATGCCTGGTTGAAATATACCCTTTACTACTTGGATTAAAGGAACAGAAGATTTTCTTGGGTGAACGTGGATCTATCCTAAAATAGAAAGGGCGGCCAAGGGTTGACAGAGGTCACGTGGCTTGGGAAACTCCTAGTGGTCTTTTTGCTTAAATTTGGCAAGTGAGGGTCCTATGTTTTGTTTCTGTTTATTTTTTGTTTTACATTCCTTAAGATTTTTTTTTTTTTTTTTTTTTGATGTGAACCATTTTTAAAGTCTGTATTGAATTTGTTACACTATTGCTTCTGTTTTATGCTTTGGGGTTTTTATTATTATTATTATTCTTTTGGGTTGCAAGGCATGTGGGATCTTAGCTCCCCAACCAGGGCTAGAACTTGTATCCCCTGCCTGGGAAGGTGAAGTCTTAGCCCCTGGGCTTCCAGGGAAGTTTTTAAACTAGTGATGGAGCCCAGTGAGAGGGAGCCAATGCAGGAGACTTGAAAGCAAGGCACGTCCTTTTTCAAGACTTACCAAGATGCTCTTTTGCACCAGGGCCACCTGGCAGCCCAGCTCTGCAGCTCTTTCCAAGGGAGGCCGCTCGGTGTGGACTGGCTGGCTCAGGTGATGCAAATGAGCGAATCACCCATGGAGAGCTGCCCTCACTTCTGTCTTCACCCCCCCTTTGTGATCAGTCAGGGCCTAAGTATATTATAAAGTATATTCTCCTCATTAAAACAATAGGGGAAGCTCACAAAGGGAAACTGTTAATATGTGTTCCAGCTTGTCATTTCTGCCTGTGTGAATAAAGCAGATAACCGTTCCTCTGGGAAACTATTTCGGGAATTGAGCAGCAGATACGCTAGCCAGAGAATTCTCCTAACTGTAATTTTCCTTTTTCTGTGTACTCAAAAATAACATCCTGCCGGGCTCCTCTGTGCCTCTGCACAGCCACAGCACAATTGCCACAGCCCAGGTGGTGTTAATGCGGGACAGTCCCCCGGGCACATGTCGCCAAGAGTTGTACAGCTTAACATCCATTCCACACCAGCAGGGTAAAGGATACATATAGCAGAAAGAGGAAGGACCCATCTTTGAGGGGCTCTGATCGCATAGCCCGTGTGTAGATTTTGCCCTTTTACCTCTAAAAAATGCCTGGTTGAAATATACCCTTTACTACTTGGATTAAAGGAACAGAAGATTTTCTTGGGTGAACGTGGATCTATCCTAAAATAGAAAGGGCGGCCAAGGGTTGACAGAGGTCACGTGGCTTGGGAAACTCCTAGTGGTCTTTTTGCTTAAATTTGGCAAGTGAGGGTCCTATGTTTTGTTTCTGTTTATTTTTTGTTTTACATTCCTTAAGATTTTTTTTTTTTTTTTTTTTTTTGATGTGAACCATTTTTAAAGTCTGTATTGAATTTGTTACACTATTGCTTCTGTTTTATGCTTTGGGGTTTTTATTATTATTATTATTCTTTTGGGTTGCAAGGCATGTGGGATCTTAGCTCCCCAACCAGGGCTAGAACTTGTATCCCCTGCCTGGGAAGGTGAAGTCTTAGCCCCTGGGCTTCCAGGGAAGTTTTTAAACTAGTGATGGAGCCCAGTGAGAGGGAGCCAATGCAGGAGACTTGAAAGCAAGGCACGTCCTTTTTCAAGACTTACCAAGATGCTCTTTTGCACCAGGGCCACCTGGCAGCCCAGCTCTGCAGCTCTTTCCAAGGGAGGCCGCTCGGTGTGGACTGGCTGGCTCAGGTGATGCAAATGAGCGAATCACCCATGGAGAGCTGCCCTCACTTCTGTCTTCACCCCCCCTTTGTGATCAGTCAGGGCCTAAGTATATTATAAAGTATATTCTCCTCATTAAAACAATAGGGGAAGCTCACAAAGGGAAACTGTTAATATGTGTTCCAGCTTGTCATTTCTGCCTGTGTGAATAAAGCAGATAACCGTTCCTCTGGGAAACTATTTCGGGAATTGAGCAGCAGATACGCTAGCCAGAGAATTCTCCTAACTGTAATTTTCCTTTTTCTGTGTACTCAAAAATAACATCCTGCCGGGCTCCTCTGTGCCTCTGCACAGCCACAGCACAATTGCCACAGCCCAGGTGGTGTTAATGCGGGACAGTCCCCCGGGCACATGTCGCCAAGAGTTGTACAGCTTGTTCAGTGTCTTCGTCCATATGGCGGCGTGTCCCATTCACAGAAAGGCGCAGGGCCGCGCCTGGTGGGTACGGTGGTCAGTGTACTGTGAAGAGAAGCCCCCCAGTCACAGTGGCCTCAGTCGTACTGTGTGTTCAGCGGCAGATCTGCGTTCTCACGTGCACACACCCACACACATTCACATTCAGCCAAGAAATTCCAGAACAGCCTTCCCGATTTCCTCCTCACCTCACCACCCCCACCCCTCCTTTTATTTTTTTTAGAAGCAAATGGTTAGCCCAGCAGGTGTAACTCAGGTGCATAAAAACATACCTGGTTTATAAAATGTCAGGTACATACACACAGCTTTCTGGGTGGTTATTCATGGATTAACTCAATTTAAGGATGGCATGCTTGTCCTAGACTCCCGTCTGTAATTCTGCAGCTTTTTTTTTTTTTTTTTTTTTTAATTTTCAGTTGGGGAATTTTTTTTACTCTACCATTTAGATTGTTGGACTAGTGGTTTTGGTTTTTATAGTATCAAGAAAAAGGAAAGGAAAAGCTAATCATTATCAGTCTTAGAAATCTGAGAGTAAAACATTCCCTGGAGGTGTTAGAACTGAAAAGGGAGAACTGAGAAAACAGAAATTTCCCAGTGAAGAAGGTGAAAAATAGTCACATTTTAAAAAGCACTTTGGAAAATTTACCAGAAGGCAAAGGCAAAAGCCTTCTCCTTTTATATACCCAAATTTTGTTCCGCTTTTGTGTAACTATTTGTATTCTTGTTTGGTAAACAAACAGACCTCATAGCAACTGGAGCTGATGATATTTATACTACCTGTAAGACTTCCCTAAACAAATAGGCACAGTTTTATGACCTTCAAATTTTATTCCTTTTATGGTCTTCAAGGAAATCAGTCGAAGGGCAAGTTAATATTTCTTTCCTTTCTTTCTTTTTTTTCCTTCCTTTCTCTTTTCTTTTTTTTTAAACATGGTGCTGTCTCTGTTTGAAAGATCTGCTCTGTGTGTGTGTATTTTACATCTTGGCTGTGACTGTTGAGTTTGAAGGTATATTATGGTGAAAGGAAAGAGAAACCTAAAGTGTTTGTGTAAATGATGTGCCATTTGTTTTCATGAGGGGCCATTTTAGTCCTCTGGTAGAATTTCTGGTTATCCATCCCAAAGGCTAAAAAACTCCACTGCAGTGGTTACTTATAGACCCTCAAGTTGGACAGGCATCTCTAGCTCTGTCTCTCCTTTTTGTATCTCCAATATTGATGGAAACATTCTGGTACACATGTGCCCCTGTATTCAACTTACATTTTCCCATATGAGTCATATTTACGACAAGAACAAGATGTCTCCGTGTTAAAGATCAGTGTGAGAAATAAATGGCAGTTTACTTTAATTAGAAAAAAAATGACACCAAGAGCTGGAATAATCCATCAGTGTTTGAATAAATTAGAGGATGGTACGGGCAGAAATTAACAGAAACTTAACACGGATAAATGGGGAAGTTGTCCAGAGTTCAACCAGAAAAGCCTTCCTCTGCAGGACAGAAGTCACCAGACAGTCCTGACGCAGATCTGTTTATTCTACAAAACTTTACCAGAACTCTGGCCCAGGTTGTCCTAGGGTTTGAGGGATAGAATCCCGAGCTTGACAAGAGTCTGACCTCATGGAGCTGATGTTGGGGTAGAAGAGAAACAGAACAAACACATGATTGTGTAATGAAAACACATAGAATTAAGTTCTGGGGGGGAAAGTGAAGCCACGGATGAGGAAGAACAGCCCTAAGGTCACTGTTTGGGTACATGGGTCTGGCAAAGCCTCTGTGAGGAAGTGACCCTTGATCAGACAGGGATGAGCCCTCTAGACAGAGGGCTCAGCAAAGGCAAAGCCCCTGAGGCAGGGGCAGAAGAGAACTCGTTTTGCTGGATCTTACCTCTTACTTCGATCAGTGCAGGGACAGACTTGTTTTGTGGTTGTGGTGTTTAGGAGTGTGGACTCTGAAACTGGACAGCCTGCATTTCAGGACAGGCGGCTCACTCCAGGTACTTCATCTTGGTATGCCTCAGTGCGCCCTCTGTGCAATGGGTACGCTACCATGTCAGGCCTTGCAAATGAAATGAGTTTGTGCATGTTTTTTACTAACTGTTGGTTCTGGAAATTAAGGGATGACACGAACATCGATCTTTCCCTTAAGGGACTAACAGCCTAGAGAGAAACACGGAGACAGATATTTGGTGGCACAATGCAGTAATATAAATATAGGCAAAATGTGATGGAGTCCGTGGCTAGTTGAACGTGAGCTCTAGAGATAGATTGTTGTGCCTATATTCCCATCCCCACATTAGCATCAGGTGAACTTTCTGGATGCAGCGAATTCCGTGAAGTTCTGCGTCCCTTGCTGGTTGCTAGATCCTGATCGTCTAGCACAGTCGACCTGGCGTAGGGCTGGTGCTGTCAGTACATTTCATTGCTGAGCCTAGGTGTTTGAAATATAATGAATTTATATCAAGGTGTTCAAAATATAATGAATTTGTAGGAACCCGTTAATAGTAGTTGCTACCCGTTGGCCATAGATGCAGTAGGACTAACTGGTTAGCCTTTGTCAATACTGACGGTGCTCCAGATGAGAGAAAATTTTGATTTCTGGTCAGAGTGATTCGCAGTCTTTAGCTTGCATCAGAATCATCTGGACGACTGGCTGAACGCTAGTCCTACTGTTTCTAATTCAGTACTGGGGTGGGGCCTTTGAATTTGCATCTCTGACAAGTTCCCAGGCACCATACTCTGGAGAAGCACTGCTGTAGAACATCCCAGCTCTGTCCTCATGCATGATGTTCTTCCCCTTCTAGGATTCTAAGTGACAGAGCAGGGAGCTGGGTAACTATTATTCGCTATTCTTTAAGACAGTCTGGGTCCAAGTGCCAAGACTTAACATTTCAAAGAGAAAAATCCTTAAGACTATGACCTAATATAAACTACTTTATGAAGTAAATTTCTTTTTAAAAGTTCCTAATGTTCCCTAAATCATTTGTAAGTACTCTGGGTTTGTCTTTCTGAACTTTTTTTTGCTTTTTTTAATTACCTGAAATTGCTTGTTGTGGTCTCCTCTTCTCTCACCCTGTTCCTTTTATCTTTGGGCTCCTGTTGATACTCTTAAGATCGAGATCAAATATTACAGAATTTTAAGTTCCAGTCATCTTAGTGCATGTTTTTACTAACTGTTGGTTCTGGAAATTAAGGGATGACACGAACATCGATCTTTCCCTTAAGGGACTAACAGCCTAGAGAGAAACACGGAGACAGATATTTGGTGGCACAATGCAGTAATATAAATATAGGCAAAATGTGATGGAGTCCGTGGCTAGTTGAACGTGAGCTCTAGAGATAGATTGTTGTGCCTATATTCCCATCCCCACATTAGCATCAGGTGAACTTTCTGGATGCAGCGAATTCCGTGAAGTTCTGCGTCCCTTGCTGGTTGCTAGATCCTGATCGTCTAGCACAGTCGACCTGGCGTAGGGCTGGTGCTGTCAGTACATTTCATTGCTGAGCCTAGGTGTTTGAAATATAATGAATTTATATCAAGGTGTTCAAAATATAATGAATTTGTAGGAACCCGTTAATAGTAGTTGCTACCCGTTGGCCATAGATGCAGTAGGACTAACTGGTTAGCCTTTGTCAATACTGACGGTGCTCCAGATGAGAGAAAATTTTGATTTCTGGTCAGAGTGATTCGCAGTCTTTAGCTTGCATCAGAATCATCTGGACGACTGGCTGAACGCTAGTCCTACTGTTTCTAATTCAGTACTGGGGTGGGGCCTTTGAATTTGCATCTCTGACAAGTTCCCAGGCACCATACTCTGGAGAAGCACTGCTGTAGAACATCCCAGCTCTGTCCTCATGCATGATGTTCTTCCCCTTCTAGGATTCTAAGTGACAGAGCAGGGAGCTGGGTAACTATTATTCGCTATTCTTTAAGACAGTCTGGGTCCAAGTGCCAAGACTTAACATTTCAAAGAGAAAAATCCTTAAGACTATGACCTAATATAAACTACTTTATGAAGTAAATTTCTTTTTAAAAGTTCCTAATGTTCCCTAAATCATTTGTAAGTACTCTGGGTTTGTCTTTCTGAACTTTTTTTTGCTTTTTTTAATTACCTGAAATTGCTTGTTGTGGTCTCCTCTTCTCTCACCCTGTTCCTTTTATCTTTGGGCTCCTGTTGATACTCTTAAGATCGAGATCAAATATTACAGAATTTTAAGTTCCAGTCATCTATTCAGTGCTGTCTCATTCCCCTCAACTGGGGATGTGGGGCAGATCTCTTCTAGAGAGGCTGAGAACTTAGCCTATACCAGTGACCTCCATATGAGTTTATTCACCCCGTGTGTACTCCTACTAAAAAGATAAAGTGTTAGTCACTCATACATGTCTGACTCTCTGAGACCTTATGGACTGTAGCCCACCTGACTCCTCTGTCCATGGAATTCTCCAGGCAAGAGTACTGGAGTGGGTTGCTGTTCCCTTCTCCAGGGGATCTTCCCAACCCAGGGATCAAATCCAGGTCTCTCACATTGTAGGCAAATTCTTTACCATCTGAGCTCACTAAAGATACTTGTAATCAATTGTATACATGCGTAACATAGCACTTACAGTATAAAACTTTAAGAGAATAAGAAACACGTGCGCACAATTATTTATTCATATAAAACTTTTAATATTATCATCTGCATGCAGAAATGGTAATATTATTTTAGTACCCTCCCATGGATCTTATGAATCCCTGTATATAGATTCTGATCTAAGAACTCAACACGATGCTTAAGCACAAAGTAAGTGTTTCATAAAACATGCTGAGGGACTTCCCTGGTGGCCTGGTGATTAAGATTCAGCACTTCCACTGCAGGTGGCGAGGGTTCAGTGTCTGGTTGGGGAACTGAGATTCCCACGTGCTGCGTGGCTCAGCCAAACAAACAAAATATGCTGAATTAAGGGCAGAGAAGAGTTTTTTGTTTTTTGTTTTTGTTTTTTTTTATTTTGGCGGGAGTGGGGAGGGAGGGGGGTGGGCGGGCCATTTCCACTGGTCTTTTGTCTGTCTAGTTTCATCCATTTTTGTTCTTTGGCCCTTGTGGGCCTCCCATCGCGGTGGCATCTGTTGTCGCAGAGCACCGGCTCTGGGCGCATGCACTCCAGAGTACTGGCTCGTAATTGGACACATTGGTCCAGCCACTCCGCGGCACGTGGGATCTTCCCAGGCCAGGGATGGAACCGGCGCCCCTTGCACTGCAAGGCGGTGTCCTTACCCACTGGACAACCAGGGAAGCCCAAGGGCAGAGAAGAGTTTAATCCAGTGATCATTAATGAAGCATCTTATACTACTGAGAAATAAAAGGGATGTCATAAGGTAGGAAGTAATTCTTAGAGAACATAAAATGTAAGTGCCTAATGGTTCGGAGCCATTTTATTTCTCTAACTCCCTTTCTCACCCGATCACCTCTGCTTTCTCATCTGACCTCTGGATACTTCCGTTACCAGATTCTTCTGATTCGGGAGTATGCTCGTGTGGACTTCCTCAGTGTGTCGGGGCAGGGATTACATGAGAAGAATTAGGATTGGAACTTTTATTTATGTGCTTTGGTTTTCCGGGTCTCCATGTTTCCTCTACCATTTGGTTATTCCGGGACATACTAAAGATACTTGTAATCAATTGTATACATCGTAACATAGCACTTACAGTATAAAACTTTAAGAGAATAAGAAACACGTCACAATTATTTATTCATATAAAACTTTTAATATTATCATCTGCATGCAGAAATGGTAATATTATTTTAGTACCCTCCCATGGATCTTATGAATCCCTGTATATAGATTCTGATCTAAGAACTCAACACGATGCTTAAGCACAAAGTAAGTGTTTCATAAAACATGCTGAGGGACTTCCCTGGTGGCCTGGTGATTAAGATTCAGCACTTCCACTGCAGGTGGCGAGGGTTCAGTGTCTGGTTGGGGAACTGAGATTCCCACGTGCTGCGTGGCTCAGCCAAACAAACAAAATATGCTGAATTAAGGGCAGAGAAGAGTTTTTTGTTTTTTGTTTTTGTTTTTTTTTATTTTGGCGGGAGTGGGGAGGGAGGGGGGTGGGCGGGCCATTTCCACTGGTCTTTTGTCTGTCTAGTTTCATCCATTTTTGTTCTTTGGCCCTTGTGGGCCTCCCATCGCGGTGGCATCTGTTGTCGCAGAGCACCGGCTCTGGGCGCATGCGCTCCAGAGCTCCGGCTCGGTAATTGGACACATTGGTCCAGCCACTCCGCGGCACGTGGGATCTTCCCAGGCCAGGGATGGAACCGGCGCCCCTTGCACTGCAAGGCGGTGTCCTTACCCACTGGACAACCAGGGAAGCCCAAGGGCAGAGAAGAGTTTAATCCAGTGATCATTAATGAAGCATCTTATACTACTGAGAAATAAAAGGGATGTCATAAGGTAGGAAGTAATTCTTAGAGAACATAAAATGTAAGTGCCTAATGGTTCGGAGCCATTTTATTTCTCTAACTCCCTTTCTCACCCGATCACCTCTGCTTTCTCATCTGACCTCTGGATACTTCCGTTACCAGATTCTTCTGATTCGGGAGTATGCTCGTGTGGACTTCCTCAGTGTGTCGGGGCAGGGATTACATGAGAAGAATTAGGATTGGAACTTTTATTTATGTGCTTTGGTTTTCCGGGTCTCCATGTTTCCTCTACCATATGGCCAGGGTTGCACACAGGCCTCGTGACTCGCCCGTGCAAACACTTGCATGGACATACGGCGCATGCCTGCTAATGGTGTTAATATCTTTTGGATTAGTGGTCCCTATGTCTGTATTGACACAGTTGCTCACAGCCCCTCTCTGGAAAGCATTCTGTTTTCTTAACGAGATCCCAGTGTTAATGCTGCCAGTGGGAAGCTCTCACTTACAACCTCAGGATAGCGATCACCCTTATGGGTGTCGGAAATAAAAGCTGGACCTCTGCCTCTTCTTGTCCTTTTCCCTTATTTATCCCTTCACTCGTCACGGTGCAAACACAGGCATTCGGCCTCTGTCATCACCCGCTCCTAGTGATTGACCAGAACACACCAGCCAGCCTCTGATGCTCAAGTTTTCCTTCTTTGCTCCATTGTCTTGCTGTGCCGTTGCTTCTCAAAGTCAGGATCGAGTGGTTGCCCAGTGTGGCTGAACAGTGACATGGGGGTGATGGTGAACAAGTAACTGCCAAGTTTAGGGCCTGTCAACATGGCACCAGACCTCAGACTCTTTACTGTTGGTGAAGGAGCTTGTGACAAGTCACATAGCCTGAATGTAAGACGCAGTCCTGAAGGGTAGGGTCTGGTCCTCGAAGGATCTAGCACACTCTTCACTGTGGTCTTGTGACTTTTGTGGGTCTTTGTCCCATCCATCAAGGATAACTCTGAGGTTCTTCTTTCCTATTGAAAATTCAAATTAAAGAGACTTCCCACTGGGTCACTGTTGACTCAGAAAGTAAATCCAGTCATAGACTGACTCTCCTTGAGAGCTATGTCATGCACTTTGTTTTTTTTTTTTTTTTATTTTGGGCGGGGGTCGGGCTGGGGAGGGAGGGGAGTGGGCGAGCCACTTCCATTGGTCCTTCATTTCTCTATTTTCATCCGTCTTTGTTCTCTGGCCCCTGTGGGCCTCCCATCGCGGTGGCGTCTGTCACTGCAGAGCATCGGCTCTGGGCGCATGCACCCCAGAGCTCCGGCTCGGCAATTGGACACATCAGTCCAGCCGCTCCGCGGCACGTGGGATCTTCCCAGGCCAGGGATCGAACCGGCGCCCCTTGCACTGCAAGGCGGTTTCCCCACCCACTGGACCACCAGGGGAAGCCCTGCACTTTGGTTTTTCCCAAAGTTTTGTCATTTTAGTGTGTGCCCCATTGTGATGAGTTTTGCCAGATCTGCTTAGATGCCTATTATTATTTATATTATTTTCTTTAAATTGAGTTATTTTTAATTTAAATAAATTAAGTTTCATCCTAAGAAACAGTATCTGTGAAACCAGGAGTTGGAGACGAGAGATATTTTGGTCTGATAGAAATGAAAATAAGTCTGCCAGCTTTCAGCAATTATGCATTCTTGGTCTTTCTGGCACGTGTGGAGGAGCAGATTTTTATTTTGGTTTTTATAGAAAAGAAAATAAGTGCAAACACAGGCATTCGGCCTCTGTCATCACCCGCTCCTAGTGATTGACCAGAACACACCAGCCAGCCTCTGATGCTCAAGTTTTCCTTCTTTGCTCCATTGTCTTGCTGTGCCGTTGCTTCTCAAAGTCAGGATCGAGTGGTTGCCCAGTGTGGCTGAACAGTGACATGGGGGTGATGGTGAACAAGTAACTGCCAAGTTTAGGGCCTGTCAACATGGCACCAGACCTCAGACTCTTTACTGTTGGTGAAGGAGCTTGTGACAAGTCACATAGCCTGAATGTAAGACGCAGTCCTGAAGGGTAGGGTCTGGTCCTCGAAGGATCTAGCACACTCTTCACTGTGGTCTTGTGACTTTTGTGGGTCTTTGTCCCATCCATCAAGGATAACTCTGAGGTTCTTCTTTCCTATTGAAAATTCAAATTAAAGAGACTTCCCACTGGGTCACTGTTGACTCAGAAAGTAAATCCAGTCATAGACTGACTCTCCTTGAGAGCTATGTCATGCACTTTGTTTTTTTTTTTTTTTTATTTTGGGCGGGGGTCGGGCTGGGGAGGGAGGGGAGTGGGCGAGCCACTTCCATTGGTCCTTCATTTCTCTATTTTCATCCGTCTTTGTTCTCTGGCCCCTGTGGGCCTCCCATCGCGGTGGCGTCTGTCACTGCAGAGCATCGGCTCTGGGCGCATGCACCCCAGAGCTCCGGCTCGGCAATTGGACACATCAGTCCAGCCGCTCCGCGGCACGTGGGATCTTCCCAGGCCAGGGATCGAACCGGCGCCCCTTGCACTGCAAGGCGGTTTCCCCACCCACTGGACCACCAGGGGAAGCCCTGCACTTTGGTTTTTCCCAAAGTTTTGTCATTTTAGTGTGTGCCCCATTGTGATGAGTTTTGCCAGATCTGCTTAGATGCCTATTATTATTTATATTATTTTCTTTAAATTGAGTTATTTTTAATTTAAATAAATTAAGTTTCATCCTAAGAAACAGTATCTGTGAAACCAGGAGTTGGAGAGACGAGATATATTTTGGTCTAATAGAAATGAAAATAAGTCTGCCAGTTTTCAGAAATTATGCATTCTTGGTCTTTCTGGCACTGTGTGGGCCATCGTGGAATGCATGCATCTTATCTGTTGGGATGTTTTGGTAGGATTTCCTTCTTACTACTGCAGAGAACCTTGACTGATGATGATACTGTGCCAGGTAGATGGCAACCCTGCTTTCTTGATACACCCTGGTTTCCTGCTCATTTACACATACATCCTCTTGAATCAGGTCAGAGATACCAGGCTTAGAGGATACCCAAGACACACCTAGACTCTGGGACTTGGAGCACTGGGAACTGTTGTCAGACCCAGATTCAACAGCCCCGGGGTGGTCCTGGTCAATAGAGTGCCTGTTCACTAGCCAAGTCACTCAGCAGATCTATGCTAATGTGAAACTGGTGTTTGCTAAACAGAAACAGGAAATGACCTTTTTCCTGGTGCTAACTTCAGTCTTACCTGTTTCATTATATTGGGGGGAAAAAGAAAAGACTTGCATATAATTCTTAAACAGCTTTGGGCCAGCAAAAATTTTTGTGAGTTTGTACCTGTTGCTGGGGGAGGTTGCCCCGTGTTCCCCTTTCCAGAATTATCCATCTCCCCTTGGCTTTTCAACCCACAGTGAGTAGAGAGGGAACACCTCACTAGTGTTTCTGTGTGTTTCTCACTCAAGTCTAGGACAGATTCAGAACAGGGCGCTCTCAGGGTCCTTAGCACTCAAGTGGTGCTCCAGGGCCCCGCAGCATCACCATCACCCAGGAGCATGTCAGACGTGGGTTCATCAGCCTGAGTCCAGTCCCAGAGCTACTGGATCAAAGTCTGCATGGTATGAAGATCTCTAGGCAGCTGACATCTAGGACTGAATTGGAGAAGCACTGCTCTGTGACTAGCAGTGGTAAAAAAAAAAAGAGGGTATCCCTACCTGCAGACCCAGTTTAATCCTTCCAGCCCCGGCAGCAGTCTTTTCCTCTTGCCATCTTCAAATTTTTGTGATACCTGCATATACATAAGTTTTTATTTGTTTCTGAAACTTGATGAACTTAAGTAGGCTTTATAAAAAGTTACCACTGGGGTGGGGGGCGGGGGAAATTAGCCACTGAGAAGTCACAAATGGGACATAGTAGTCAATTTTTTTCAGCACGCATGAGTGTGAACACTTGACTATGAAAGTGAGAGTGTTTGTGTGTCACTCAGACTTGTCCAAGTCACTGTGTTAGTGACCAGGCCCTGAGGACCACTGCAAAAAGATGACCCCATATTTCTTTACAGATGATTTATTTTTGCTGAAAATACGTAAATAGTTAATAGCTTGTATTTCAGATGTGAAGTTAGTTAAGGTAGCCCTCACGTCTTCGAGGCACAATGTTGAGGGCAGATAATAATAATCTCCATCATTGTTTAAAAGCACAAATCTGGCACTTAATAGACTAATTCACAGTCACTCCAATTGCAAGTTTTCTTCATGAATATCATATCACAAGGGAATGTGAAATCCTCTAATTAAACATGATTTGAAAAGCAGCAGAAAATTGAGATGACGGGCATTGTGGGGAAGGAGAGTCAAGGATTCACTGCGTGGGAGTGTGGAAGAGAGAAGCGTGTGTGTCTCCCAGTTTGTGGAGAAGTCCATCTTTCCTTGCTCTAGAGTTGGCCCTTTAACAGACTTTAAAGAATCACCCTTCTCTTTGCAATGAGTTGATACAAGTGCTCTTGCCGACTTGCTTTTAGAAACCTGATTTACAAACACCTAAAGGATGATGTATTTCTGAAGTGAGCAAAAAGCAAAACATAGTGTGCTGGAAACGCAGTGCCTAAATAACGTCCCAGCTTTTCGAAGCAGCCTGTCTGCTTCTTGAAGTGTTCTCAGTGAAAGTTAAAGGACAAAGGTTGTTTTCACAAAGGCACCGGAAAAAAGATGCAAAGCTTGAGACACCTTTTCCCTGTTCCCACGTATCATTTGTACTTTGCTGGACAGATGAAAACCTCACACACACACACACCCCAAATGCTGTAACACATGAAGAGACTTGACCTGTCCTCTTATTTACTACAAGAGCTTAGGATTTGACTTCTGGCTGATTGGTATGTAAAATAATCAGATATAAACTCTTAAGATAGAAAATTGTCCTCAATAGGTAGGTAATCATCTGTTGTGCTGTTGTGAATCTACATTGCCTTTTTTTTTTTTTTTTTTTTTAAGTATGGTCATCTGTGATCAGATTTCAACGCCAACTCACCCAGTTTGGTATCAGTTCAAGTTGACTTCCTATAAATATCACAGATACTTGATATCAGTCAGTTCTTGAAAATTGGTATAAAAGCACCTGAAATCTGGTGATAGTTTCGGATTTCAGTGTATCATTCAAAATCAGATTCACACTCCCATGTTCAGACTTTAAAAATTTGATAATGTTACTTAAAATCTCAATGAGTAGGATATAGTAGGAGAGTAAGAGGCAGGAAAATGTGGGAAGAACTAAGAAGTGAAGAGAAGAGAGAAGGAAGTAGGATGTTTCTGTTAAAGCACGGTGGGAAAGAGGATAGTGGCTGGTGGAGAGAGGAGGGGAACGGGATAGCTTCTGAGTCAGGCGGGGGCCAGGGGCAGTCGCGTGCTCTTTGGTGCAGGTGTCTGCAGCCGGTGGGGAAAGCCGTAGGAAAAGGTAGTCTCCTGCTCTCCCACATAGTTGAGATCATAGATACCATTCATTTCTTTAGCCAAATCTTATTAAGTGCCTACTCTGTATTCTTTTTTTCCCAACTAAGTTTATTGGTTATCAGTACCAAGTCACACATCTTAACATATACCTATAAGTATATACACATATATTTATAAGTACATTTAATTTTTATAAACACATTTGTAAGTGTTTTTCTTTAAGGATTTCATTTATATATAATTTAAAATGTATGTATAATAGACAGATTTTGTATAAACATACAGTGCATTGTACATATATAAATATGATGTGTATATTTATTATAATGCATTTGTATGTATTTATGCATTATATATTTCAAAGAATTTAACTTACAGCCTCATAGAACAATACGTTTTCTGCTGAAATACATTGTCAACAGTTTCTGTTTCCCAAAGGGACATCATAAATGAACTTCATCATCTGATAAAGAGAACAGCTGTTTCTGTTTCTTACTCGACAACTCCAAAGAGTGGTAGTCAGTGTAACTGAGTCCCACCGAGCTCTTTTAGATGTAGAAGTACCTTAGGTGTACTTGTGCTCCCAGCCTCTTTCACCCGCCTCACTGGGATGCGTCTGGCGGAGGGCTGGCCGGGGGGAGGGGCAGCTCAGGGCGTCATTTGTGATCCCCCTGGTCATCTCATGAGGAGCTGGAAGGCTGGACCGTGAAGTGACTTGTAAGGTTCCTGGGTTCTAGCACTTCTGTAATGAGGAATGAAGTCTGCACTCACCTGGCACCCGTCCCTCCCCGTGGAGAAATAGTCCTGGCCCTCACTAAAAGGTTAAGGTGCATAGTATTCGGATTGTCAGTGGATAAAAAGTTTTGGACTTTAAAAATTTGAAGTTACTTAAAATCTCAATGAGTAGGATATAGTAGGAGAGTAAGAGGCAGGAAAATGTGGGAAGAACTAAGAAGTGAAGAGAGAAGGAAGTAGGATGTTTCTGTTAAAGCACGGTGGGAAAGAGGATAGTGGCTGGTGGAGAGAGGAGGGGAACGGGATAGCTTCTGAGTCAGGCGGGGGCCAGGGGCAGTCGCGTGCTCTTTGGTGCAGGTGTCTGCAGCCGGTGGGGAAAGCCGTAGGAAAAGGTAGTCTCCTGCTCTCCCACATAGTTGAGATCATAGATACCATTCATTTCTTTAGCCAAATCTTATTAAGTGCCTACTCTGTATTCTTTTTTTCCCAACTAAGTTTATTGGTTATCAGTACCAAGTCACACATCTTAACATATACCTATAAGTATATACACATATATTTATAAGTACATTTAATTTTTATAAACACATTTGTAAGTGTTTTTCTTTAAGGATTTCATTTATATATAATTTAAAATGTATGTATAATAGACAGATTTTGTATAAACATACAGTGCATTGTACATATATAAATATGATGTGTATATTTATTATAATGCATTTGTATGTATTTATGCATTATATATTTCAAAGAATTTAACTTACAGCCTCATAGAACAATACGTTTTCTGCTGAAATACATTGTCAACAGTTTCTGTTTCCCAAAGGGACATCATAAATGAACTTCATCATCTGATAAAGAGAACAGCTGTTTCTGTTTCTTACTCGACAACTCCAAAGAGTGGTAGTCAGTGTAACTGAGTCCCACCGAGCTCTTTTAGATGTAGAAGTACCTTAGGTGTACTTGTGCTCCCAGCCTCTTTCACCCGCCTCACTGGGATGCGTCTGGCGGAGGCCTTCCCGCGGGGAGGAGCAGCTCAGGGCGTCATTTGTGATCCCCCTGGTCATCTCATGAGGAGCTGGAAGGCTGGACCGTGAAGTGACTTGTAAGGTTCCTGGGTTCTAGCACTTCTGTAATGAGGAATGAAGTCTGCACTCACCTGGCACCCGTCCCTCCCCGTGGAGAAATAGTCCTGGCCCTCACTAAAAGGTTAAGGTGCACTCTATTTATGTGTTAGGTAGAGAGATTCGCAAAGTACGTTCTGAAATGATTTTTCAGCACACAAAGGAGCAACAGGATCTGAGAACAAAAGTTGTCCCTAGCCACTCGTTCGTCAAAATGTTTAGTTGCTCAGATTTTATTTTTATTAAAAATGTATCTCCCCTCCAGTCAAACTTTAATGTTACAACAGTGTAATTTCAAAATTACTTTATATTAGAATTATGACTTCTTTTGAGAATGGAGATAATTGGGAAAAAGAAATTCAGCAAAAGTGAAGCAAATTACTTATTTTTAAAAAACCCCAACTTTTGTCTTTACATTTATGTTCATTTGGTTTTTGGCAAAGGTGCCAAATCACCTCATTTGGATTAGAGTGATCTCTTTGTCAAACACTGCTAGAACAACATGTAAAAGAATGAAGTTGTACACCTACTCACACAAGTACAAAAATCAACTCAAGATCGATTAACTGTGAAGGCTAAAGCTCTTGGAAGAGAACATAGGAATGAGTCTTAATTACTTTGAATCAGTGGTTTCTCAGATGGGACATCACACGTGCAAGGGACCCCATTGGGGGGGAGTAGATTAGACTTAATCAGAATATAAAACTTGTGCTTCAAAGTGTACCTTTAAGAAACTGAAAAGACAGTTCACAAATGGGCGTCAGTGTTTACAAATCATAGATCTCATAATGGACTTGCTTGCACGAAGCATACACATGAAGACAGCTGGCAGCTCCACAGTGGAAAGACTCCAGAGCTTTCTGACAGTCAAAGATACACAAATGACCAATAACCACGTGAAACGATCATCAGAATCCTTAACCTCTTTTTAAAAAATTATTAGTAGAGTGTAGTTGCTTTACAGTGTTGTGTTTCTGCTTCACAGCAAAATGAACAGCAGTTTACGCATATCTCATCGTTTTTGCTTTTTTTTTTTTTTTTACCATTTAAGTTACCAGTGTTGAGTAGAGTTCATGTTCATGGTGCTGCCCCTCCAGCAGGTTCTCATTAGTTACCTATTTCACACATAGGATCAGTAGTGTATATAGTCAGTCCCACTCTCCCAGTTCATCCCATTTCCCCTTCCCCCTTGGTCTCCTCCTGTTTGTTTTCTGTGTGTTTCTGTTTCTGCTTTACCAATTAAGATCTATACTATTTTTCTAGATTCCATATATATGCATTAATACATCATATTTGTTTTTCTGACTTGCTTCACTCTCTATGATAGTTTTTAGAACCCATCCACATCTCTGCACATGGCAGTTTTATTCCTTTACACAACTGCGTAATATTCTATTGTGTATGTCAGTATCATTCATCTTTAAATAAACACAAATTTATTTAAAGATTGGTACCACAAGTTTATTTAAAAATTGGTACCACAAAGAATGGTACCAATTTATACCTTCTGGAATGGCTATGGAAAAGACAAATATTGGCAAGGATGTGGAGAAATTGGAACCCATAAACAGTGCTGATGGTGCAGCTGTTTTGGTAAATAGTCCTGCAGTTCCTCAGAGTTACCACGTGACCCTACTCCTAGGTATATACCCCAGATGATTGAAAACATATTCTCACAGAAGAACACAGATGTGCATTGTCATATCACCACAGTACCCACAATGTGGCACCATCCTGAAGGTTGATCAGCAGGTGAAGGGATAAATAAGATGTGTTATATAGAGATGGTGGAATAGTATTCAGTCATGAAAAAGAGAATGAAGCACTGGCAAATGATACAGTGTGGCCTCTCAAAACATCAGATAAGTAAACTAGCCAGATATATAAGACCGCATGGTACATGATTCCATTTGTATGAAATGTTCCCAATAGGCAAATCTCTAGAAACAGATGAATAGTGATTGACGGACCAGAGAAGTGACTGCTAACTGGTACAGTGTTTCTTTTAGGTGTGATATAAAAGGTTCTAAAATTACATTCTGGTAATAGTTATACAACTCTGTGATATTGCATTATATACTTTAGGTATATATATATATGTATGTATGTATATATCATTGATATATATATATATATATATATATATATATCATTGCATTATGTCCTTTATTTGTGTAGTTAGTCATTTCTGGCTGTACCTCTAATCTGGAGGGATCCTGATTTCCCAATCAGAAATTGAGCCCAAGCCCCCACAGTGAAAGTACCAAGTCCTAACCACTGGACACCAGGGGATTCCCACAATTACATGCATCAAATGAGTGAGCTGTATGGGATACAAACTGTATCTCAGTAAGATTTAGAAAAATGTTCATCGTTTTGAACCATTAAGAATGACGAACAGTCTTTCATACCTTAATGGATGAGACAACATGCCAATGCAATACATCTTATAATTCGAGGTTGATGGTGCGAGCACGGAAAGAAGTTACAAACCCTAATGGGCAGATGTAGACTTTATTACCAAAGAATCAAAAATTGAGAAAAAGAACAGAAAGCAAACTTGAAAAGGGGAAGAAACAAATAGGACGAAAGTTAGTATGCAGACGTGAGAGGTCAGCCTGCAGGAGAAGCTGGAGATGTGACTTGAGAAAAGAAAATCGACAGGGAGGTACAGCGCAGTGTCTGTGCTCCACTGTACTTTATTAGAAGATACTGAGTATAGTTCCCTGTGCTATAAAGCAGGTCCTTTTTCATCTGGTTTATATATAATATGTATTGTGTTTATGTCAATCCCAAACTCCTAATTTGTCCTTCCCTCTCCCTTTCCCCTTCAGTAACCATAAGTTTGTTTTCCTTGTGAATCTGTTTCTGTTTTATATTCATTTGTGTCATTTTTCAGATTTCACATACACCTGCTAAGTCGCTTCAGTTGTGTCTGACTCGTTGCAGTCTGATGGGCTGTAGCCCACTAGCCTCCTCTGTCCGTTGGATTCTCCAGGCAGGACTACTGGAGTGGCTTGCGTTTCCTCCTCCAGGGGATCTACCCAACCCAGGGATCAAACCTGCGTTTCTTACATCTCCTGCCTTGGCAGGCGGGCGATACCATATATTTGTCTTTCTCTGTCAGACATAAAGACAGAGAAAGACAAATATATGCCACAGTTTCATTCCCTTATCGCACTTAGTGGGATAATCTTTAGATCCATCCATGTTGCTGCAGATGACATTATTTCATTCTTTTCGTGGCTGAGTAGTAGTCCATCATATAATGTACCACGCCTCCTTTGTCCTTTGATCTGTCAGATACTTAGGTTTCTTCAATGTCTTGGCTTGTGTATTAATTGATAGTGCTGCTGTGAACGCTGGGGTTCTGTGCCTTTTTAAACTAGAGTTTCCCTTGAATATACATCCAGGAGTGGGATTCCTGGAACATATCATAACTCAATTTTCAGTTTTTTTAAGGAACCTCCATCCTGTTCTCATCATGACTGTACCAATCTACATTCCCACCAGCAGTGTTGGAGGGGTCCCTCCCTCTGAGGGGTCTATGCGTTTCATCTCCTTCAAGGATTCTTCTCTTGGTTAACAGGAAAAAATAGCCTAAGAAAGAGTCTAAGAGCATAAAGACCACAGAAGTGTTCAGAGCCAAGTAAGATGCTCTTCTTTGTTTTAACAATGATTCTAATCCAACTTTTGGTTGCATGGTGCACTTGAGAAGGTAGTCGTGGGTTGTCACCAGTGAAAAACCATACCATTATGTAAAATCTTGTCAAAGGCCAAAGGCAAGTGTTAAAATGAACACTCTGGTTGGTATGCTTTGACATAAGAAGAACAAATACCAAAACAGGGGTTGGTTTGGGGTTTTTTTGGCCACTTTTATTGGTCTTTCATTTATTCATTTGCATCCATCTTTGTTCTTTGGCCCATGTGGGCCTCCCATCGCAGTGGCGTCTCTTGCTGCAGAGCACGCCCCGGCATTCCATTTGTTTTCCTTGTGAATCTGTTTCTGTTTTATATTCATTTGTGTCAGGCTGTGTCGGTTTCTGACTCGTTGCAGTCTGATGGGCTGTAGCCCACTAGCCTCCTCTGTCCGTTGGATTCTCCAGGCAGGACTACTGGAGTGGCTTGCGTTTCCTCCTCCAGGGGATCTACCCAACCCAGGGATCAAACCTGCGTTTCTTACATCTCCTGCCTTGGCAGGCGGGCGATACCATATATTTGTCTTTCTCTGTCAGACATAAAGACAGAGAAAGACAAATATATGCCACAGTTTCATTCCCTTATCGCACTTAGTGGGATAATCTTTAGATCCATCCATGTTGCTGCAGATGACATTATTTCATTCTTTTCGTGGCTGAGTAGTAGTCCATCATATAATGTACCACGCCTCCTTTGTCCTTTGATCTGTCAGATACTTAGGTTTCTTCAATGTCTTGGCTTGTGTATTAATTGATAGTGCTGCTGTGAACGCTGGGGTTCTGTGCCTTTTTAAACTAGAGTTTCCCTTGAATATACATCCAGGAGTGGGATTCCTGGAACATATCATAACTCAATTTTCAGTTTTTTTAAGGAACCTCCATCCTGTTCTCATCATGACTGTACCAATCTACATTCCCACCAGCAGTGTTGGAGGGGTCCCTCCCTCTGAGGGGTCTATGCGTTTCATCTCCTTCAAGGATTCTTCTCTTGGTTAACAGGAAAAAATAGCCTAAGAAAGAGTCTAAGAGCATAAAGACCACAGAAGTGTTCAGAGCCAAGTAAGATGCTCTTCTTTGTTTTAACAATGATTCTAATCCAACTTTTGGTTGCATGGTGCACTTGAGAAGGTAGTCGTGGATTGTCACCAGTGAAAAACCATACCATTATGTAAAATCTTGTCAAAGGCCAAAGGCAAGTGTTAAAATGAACACTCTGGTTGGTATGCTTTGACATAAGAAGAACAAATACCAAAACAGGGGTTGGTTTGGGGTTTTTTTGGCCACTTTTATTGGTCTTTCATTTATTCATTTGCATCCATCTTTGTTCTTTGGCCCATGTGGGCCTCCCATCGCAGTGGCGTCTCTTGCTGCAGAGCACCGGCTCCCAGTGCATGGGCTCCAGAGCTCCGGCTCGGTCATTGGACACATCAGTCCAGCCCCTCTGCGGCACGTGGGATCTTCCCAGGCCAGGGATCGAAGCAGCACCCCTTGCACTGCAAGGCGGTGTCCTTACCCACTGGACCACCAGGGAAGCCCCCAAAGCAAGTTTTAAATAAATGTCAATGACACTACTTCATCATACTGACTAATATAGAGTGTAGTTAGTATTATGTAATGTTAGGAATTGTTACATATTTTTCTGTAATTATACTTCTCGTAGCAGGGTCTTTCTAACCTGAATTGATGTAGCTATTAATAAATATATCTAATTTTTATATACCAAAGATTATCAGAGGAAATTTAAATCACCTCTTCTTTTGCCTGGGTACTACTTGTATTTTATACATTTGGAATAAAATTAAATAATAGAAGGTGCCAGAATGCTGTTTTTCCAAGTTGATTAGCATCATTCTGGTCCAACATTCAAGAACTTTTTTTTTAAGGGCAAATATTCATTGAGTGTATATCCACACAGAAAAAAAAATAGCATAATACAATTACTGTCTTTTCATTCATCAATCCATCTAACATTTATTGAGCCCTTGTTCTGTGTGAGGCACTGAGTAGGTAGAGATGAATTAGATCCAATCCCTGCCCCTAAAAATTTTCAGCTTGGAAGTTCATAATAAAAATTCCTCTGTTAAACAATTGACCCTACATTTTTTTTTTTAATTTTGGCCTCTTTTATTGGTCTTTCATTTATTTATTTTCATCCATTTTTGTTCTTTGGCCTGTGTGGGCCTCCTATTGCAGTGGCCTCTCTTGTTGCAGAGCACTGGCTCTGGGTGCATGCACTCCAGGGCACTGGCTCGTAATTGGACACACTGGTCCAGCCGATCTGCAGCACTCAGTATCTTCCCAGACCAGGGATCAAACCAGTGCCCCTTGCACTGCAAGATGGGCTCTTAGCCCACTGGACCACCAGGGAAGCCCCAACTGTACATTTTGAAGTTTGATTTGAGGGCAACCATGTTTAAATCCTTAAAATTAAATACATCTATTTATTCATCCATTTATTTAACACTTTTTTCAGCATTTATTCAAAACTCATCTTGACAGCTTTTCAGAAGTTATATACTCACATGGATGAGCTCCCCTTGGAAAAGGTGATTTAAATGATTAGGTCACAGGCTTTATCTGACCATGTGGAGGTGGTCATTTTTCTACCAAGTTCCATCTTGAAAATGAAATTCAAAGTTAATTCAAGTTTAAAGATTCCCATATTCATTTTTTAGCTTTTCTAAGTCTTTTATTTCTATGTTAGATTCAGCCCTTGAATTGTTACATATTTTCTGTAATTATACTTCTCGTAGCAGGGTCTTTCTAACCTGAATTGATGTAGCTATTAATAAATATATCTAATTTTTATATACCAAAGATTATCAGAGGAAATTTAAATCACCTCTTCTTTTGCCTGGGTACTACTTGTATTTTATACATTTGGAATAAAATTAAATAATAGAAGGTGCCAGAATGCTGTTTTTCCAAGTTGATTAGCATCATTCTGGTCCAACATTCAAGAACTTTTTTTTTAAGGGCAAATATTCATTGAGTGTATATCCACACAGAAAAAAAAATAGCATAATACAATTACTGTCTTTTCATTCATCAATCCATCTAACATTTATTGAGCCCTTGTTCTGTGTGAGGCACTGAGTAGGTAGAGATGAATTAGATCCAATCCCTGCCCCTAAAAATTTTCAGCTTGGAAGTTCATAATAAAAATTCCTCTGTTAAACAATTGACCCTACATTTTTTTTTTTAATTTTGGCCTCTTTTATTGGTCTTTCATTTATTTATTTTCATCCATTTTTGTTCTTTGGCCTGTGTGGGCCTCCTATTGCAGTGGCCTCTCTTGTTGCAGAGCACTGGCTCTGGGTGCATGCACTCCAGGGCACTGGCTCGTAATTGGACACACTGGTCCAGCCGATCTGCAGCACTCAGTATCTTCCCAGACCAGGGATCAAACCAGTGCCCCTTGCACTGCAAGATGGGCTCTTAGCCCACTGGACCACCAGGGAAGCCCCAACTGTACATTTTTGAAGTTTGATTTGAGGGCAACCATGTTTAAATCCCCTTAAAATTAAATACATCTATTTATTCATCCATTTATTTAACACTTTTTTCAGCATTTATTCAAAACTCATCTTGACAGCTTTTCAGAAGTTATATACTCACATGGATGAGCTCCCCTTGGAAAAGGTGATTTAAATGATTAGGTCACAGGCTTTATCTGACCATGTGGAGGTGGTCATTTTTCTACCAAGTTCCATCTTGAAAATGAAATTCAAAGTTAATTCAAGTTTAAAGATTCCCATATTCATTTTTTAGCTTTTCTAAGTCTTTTATTTATTCTTCTGGATGTGTGGGCATTGAATTAGATTACCTCAAGATCACTTCCAGCTCTCTGAATTCATAAATATGTGTGTGTGTCTGTTCAGTCATGTCTGACTCTTTGTGATCCATGGACTGTCTTGTCCCTTTTGGCAAGTCCCAAAAAGGAGTTAAGAATACAAAGGATTGTTCCACTTTTCTGGTGAAACAGAAAAGCTCCCGTTCAGGGGCACAGCTGATGAGGCCTGAGGGGGCTTCCTCCAGAATGATTGAAAGGCCAGAAGCAAGACTCAGCCACACGGGCAACAGTTTTGCTACACAAGCATCCATCTGAAGATCGAGTCTTGCGTAGATGGCACTTGATTTTTTCATGTGTGTGTATGTTTCCGTGTGGGTTTGTGGGGGTCTCTGTGTGTGTACATACATATATTTAACAGTTGTACAACAAAACATACCTATAATGCACAAAATTAAAACCTCAAAAGAAACAGAAAGGTGATACAATGAAAATTTCGTTTCTCTGCTCACCCCTCCAACCCTCAACCCGAGAGGCAACAAGTGTTACAGTATCTTAAGCGACTCTCCAGAGATGCGCTGCCTTGCACCACTGCCAGTCTGTCGTTTCCTTCCAAAGCCAGGCACTTTATTTCAGTCAGTCGTCTATGAACTGGGAGAGTAGTATTGACGTAGGTACACTACCGTGTGTAAAGCAGATAGCAAGTGGGAAGCTGCTGTACAGCCCAGGGAGCTCAGCTCGGTGCTCTGTGGTGACCTGGAGGAGTGGGAGGAGGGTGAGGGAGGACCAGCAGGGAGGGGGTGTGTACCTGCAGCTGATTCTCACTGGGACTGACACAGTATTGTAACAGCGTTGTAACCCAGCTACATGCCAGTAAAACGTAAAGTATGCATGTATGGAAAGCAAGTGACAGTAGTATGTTTCCATGTGTCGCATGTTTCCATGTTTGTGAACTGTAGTAATGCTAGAGAAAAAGAATGCAGTGTGACAATATGCCAGGGTGCCTGAGTGTTGACCGGGGTGGGGTTGTGCTTGGCGTGGGACAAAGTTGGGGCAAAATTGAGGACCCAGCGCAGGATGAAATGAACTTTTGAAAATAAGAGCATATAATTGTTTCGTGATAATATAGAGGCACAGTTTCAAGAGGTCTGCTGAGTATGTAAATATATACATAAGCCAGAAGCTGGCGTTTCTCTTAGCCTTCAGATGTGAATGGTTGTCCTGTGAGGCTTTCGTGAAGTGTCATCTGTCCCTCCTTTGAAGTAAGGATGTTAAGTTGAACCACAAATACATTCTCAGAAGAGAGTAGTTTTTATTCAGGTTACAAATAAGTTAGCCAAGAAACAGGGGAGGGTCGGGGGAGGGAGTGGGAGTGGCAAAGATGCTAAATTATGAAGATTTTATTTCTACTTGTAGATTCCTCTGTGAAAGCATGTTACACTTTAACTTTCAGAACCCTTTTGACTTAACCCATAAAGCACAGTAGAATAACCACTGACAGTTCTTGATATTAATTTTATATCTAAATTAGTTGAAGCTCCTCATTTCTAACCTAACGAATTACACAAAATAGGTCCAGTGACTAAGAATGTACTCAGCATGTAGCATTTCTCAAGAGCCAGGTAATAGAGTATTTGTGGTCAGTGTTAAAAGTTAGTACTCGTTACACTGAGTGATTCTGCTGCTTTGAATGTAACTGCTGGTGAAAATCAGCCCTATACTGGGATGTTTGGCCCAGTAATTTTATTCTTAACATTATTCATGAGTACTAGAAACATGAAGGGAATCCCAGTGTCCAAAATAGAGGAAAGACTCGATCGATTTTAGCAGATAACACAACCCAAGACAGTATATGACAAGCTGTTACACATCAATATATAAGGCTTTTGAGGATGAGTTGATAACATGAAATATTATTTGCAAAATTTCCTTAAATTTGAAAAAAAGGATGTGCACCTCCATTCCTGAATTTATCAGGAATGTGTGTGTGTGTATTTGAGGGTAATTTTTTTTCTTCGCAAGATTTTTCAAAGTTTGTATAACAATTATACACTAACACATTTAGGATTATGCAGATACTTCAAATAATCTTCACAAAATTGGTAAAGAAAAGAGTTAACTGTGGTTGGGCTTTTTTTTCTTTTGTAAGATATAGGAAGGAACAGTTTTCTTTTTAAATGATTCCCTTTCCTCAGATATTCTGAGAATCTTGTTAATTATAAGGATTCTTGAATTTTACATTTTTCCAGTAATTTTAAAAAATTCTGTTTTTGTACCATACTTGTTTTATTTGCAAAAAAGAAATCAAAAGATTAACATGGATAGGTAGGTAGTCATTCTTTGCCCCAAATGGAATTTCGCCCTTTTACCTGCTCAGAGAATATCATTTTATTATTGGGCTTTAGAAATGATATTATAACTATCTTAGTTCACTTTTGTTACTGTTTTTTCTCCATGAGGGCAACTTTCAGTGCTTTCCTAAGTTAGTTTTCTGCATTTTTTGTTTGGTTCTGAGATTCATTTTCTGTTGTTGAGTCAGATACTTTATTGCTTTCAAATTATGTTATATTTCCAAGTGAATCATTTAAGATCCACAAAGAGACCTATGAATCTTTGTTAAGGTGTGTGTTTAGTATTAATAATCCTTCGTTTAAATGTTCATAATATGCTCATTGTGGATTAATTATAAGTCAGGGACGAGTGACTTGTGTGTATGTCTGCTCTATGAATATGAATGTACAAAATATATGAATACACATCCTGGGACTTACATAAAATACAAGCCAGTGTGCATGTATGTGTGTGTGAAAAAAGGTTTTAATGTACAAAAGTATATGAATACACACGGGTACATAATAACAGTGAAGGGAATCCCAGTGTCCAAAATAGAGGAAAGACTCGATCGATTTTAGCAGATAACACAACCCAAGACAGTATATGACAAGCTGTTACACATCAATATATAAGGCTTTTGAGGATGAGTTGATAACATGAAATATTATTTGCAAAATTTCCTTAAATTTGAAAAAAAGGATGTGCACCTCCATTCCTGAATTTATCAGGAATGTGTGTGTGTGTATTTGAGGGTAATTTTTTTTCTTCGCAAGATTTTTCAAAGTTTGTATAACAATTATACACTAACACATTTAGGATTATGCAGATACTTCAAATAATCTTCACAAAATTGGTAAAGAAAAGAGTTAACTGTGGTTGGGCTTTTTTTTCTTTTGTAAGATATAGGAAGGAACAGTTTTCTTTTTAAATGATTCCCTTTCCTCAGATATTCTGAGAATCTTGTTAATTATAAGGATTCTTGAATTTTACATTTTTCCAGTAATTTTAAAAAATTCTGTTTTTGTACCATACTTGTTTTATTTGCAAAAAAGAAATCAAAAGATTAACATGGATAGGTAGGTAGTCATTCTTTGCCCCAAATGGAATTTCGCCCTTTTACCTGCTCAGAGAATATCATTTTATTATTGGGCTTTAGAAATGATATTATAACTATCTTAGTTCACTTTTGTTACTGTTTTTTCTCCATGAGGGCAACTTTCAGTGCTTTCCTAAGTTAGTTTTCTGCATTTTTTGTTTGGTTCTGAGATTCATTTTCTGTTGTTGAGTCAGATACTTTATTGCTTTCAAATTATGTTATATTTCCAAGTGAATCATTTAAGATCCACAAAGAGACCTATGAATCTTTGTTAAGGTGTGTGTTTAGTATTAATAATCCTTCGTTTAAATGTTCATAATATGCTCATTGTGGATTAATTATAAGTCAGGGACGAGTGACTTGTGTGTGTATGTCTGCTCTATGAATATGAATGTACAAAATATATGAATACACATCCTGGGACTTACATAAAATACAAGCCAGTGTGCATGTATGTGTGTGTGTGTGTGTAAGTAACCATAATTCAGTGTGCTTGAATTTCAAAGTCAGGCAGAAGCAGTAGAGTAAGTCGCAAAATAGCCCTTTCCTTGGAAAGAATGTGCTTTAGTACGAAATGGAGCTCCTAATATTAGTTTTATATTTGTATCTGATGGAGTCTAAGGTTATGGAAAGGACTGTAAAAATAATTTGTCGGAAAGAAATCTGGATGCAGAAATCTAATAGAGAAAATATTTGAAAATACAGTTCATCAGCAAGTACAACAGATACACTTTTCTAAGCACCACGTGGCATGGATCAAAGCATCCTGTGACCTGGATCTGTGTGGCCGAATCATTAGCTATTGATCGGAGCCCCAGTGGAGGAGTAACCCCTTCGTGTCCATGCAAAGTTTTCTTTCACTTTTGGTGTCAGTAATTTTAGGGATAAAATCTTCTCGCTCCTGTGAGCTTTTTAATTTGTTTTTAAGTTAATCATCCACTTAGATAATTTGTCTTTCTCCATGATGTTATTCTAAGTTATTTAATTGTATTCTTCTTTGCTTGATAGAATTAACTTGTGAGAAGATTGTACAGTTTGAGGAATACCGTTGATGGCAGAAAGAGGGAGAAACATTTTATAATATTCTGGGTAGAAAATGGGGAGAATTTCAAAATCAAGCGGAAAGTTTATAAATTTCACCATGTAGACTATTCAGTTCTAGCCTTTGAACAAATCCTTTGCCGTTTGAGTAGAGAGGTTTGCCTCTAACAGAAGCCTATCTAGCACTTTTCATACATGGTGGTACATTTCTAATATTGGACTGTTGACATTTTGAAATTTAACTCTTGCTCATAAGTAAAGCATACTTCAAAAGTAATTCATAATTTCCAGGGCAAGAGGAAAGCAGAGGTTGGTTTGTGGCTGCATTTGGCCACGTGGGCTGGCTGGCTCCTCTTGCCGTTCGTTTAAATGTTCATAATATGCTCATTGTGGATTAATTATAAGTCAGGGACGAGTGACTTGTGTGTGTATGTCTGCTCTATGAATATGAATGTACAAAATATATGAATACACATCCTGGGACTTACATAAAATACAAGCCAGTGTGCATGTATGTGTGTGTGTGTGTGTAAGTAACCATAATTCAGTGTGCTTGAATTTCAAAGTCAGGCAGAAGCAGTAGAGTAAGTCGCAAAATAGCCCTTTCCTTGGAAAGAATGTGCTTTAGTACGAAATGGAGCTCCTAATATTAGTTTTATATTTGTATCTGATGGAGTCTAAGGTTATGGAAAGGACTGTAAAAATAATTTGTCGGAAAGAAATCTGGATGCAGAAATCTAATAGAGAAAATATTTGAAAATACAGTTCATCAGCAAGTACAACAGATACACTTTTCTAAGCACCACGTGGCATGGATCAAAGCATCCTGTGACCTGGATCTGTGTGGCCGAATCATTAGCTATTGATCGGAGCCCCAGTGGAGGAGTAACCCCTTCGTGTCCATGCAAAGTTTTCTTTCACTTTTGGTGTCAGTAATTTTAGGGATAAAATCTTCTCGCTCCTGTGAGCTTTTTAATTTGTTTTTAAGTTAATCATCCACTTAGATAATTTGTCTTTCTCCATGATGTTATTCTAAGTTATTTAATTGTATTCTTCTTTGCTTGATAGAATTAACTTGTGAGAAGATTGTACAGTTTGAGGAATACCGTTGATGGCAGAAAGAGGGAGAAACATTTTATAATATTCTGGGTAGAAAATGGGGAGAATTTCAAAATCAAGCGGAAAGTTTATAAATTTCACCATGTAGACTATTCAGTTCTAGCCTTTGAACAAATCCTTTGCCGTTTGAGTAGAGAGGTTTGCCTCTAACAGAAGCCTATCTAGCACTTTTCATACATGGTGGTACATTTCTAATATTGGACTGTTGACATTTTGAAATTTAACTCTTGCTCATAAGTAAAGCATACTTCAAAAGTAATTCATAATTTCCAGGGCAAGAGGAAAGCAGAGGTTGGTTTGTGGCTGCATTTGGCCACGTGGGCTGGCTGGCTCCTCTTGCCGTTCGTGTCTGGTGGAATGGTTCTGTGCAGCCGATTTATTCTCTTGTCCTCTGTGTATTTTCTTTCAGCTTGTCCCACGAGGAGCACCCCCATAGCCACCCTCTCTATGGACATGGCGTGTGCAAGTGGCCTGGCTGTGAAGCAGTGTGTGAAGATTTCCAATCATTTCTAAAGTAAGAATGATTTGATAGTTCTTTCTTCTGTTACTTAGCCATCACCCCCATTGTTCATACTTTTCCTCAGGAAATGCCTTTTTGGTGGAGGCTCTCACACCACCATTTTGAAGGTAGCCTCAAAATCACCTGTTCTAGCATACTCATAGGAATAATTTTTTTGAAAATCTCTTGAGGGTTGCCTTGTAAAGTGGAAAAAATTGATACCCAAGGGCAGTTTGAGCCTCTTAGTAAGAGCCTTTGCGTACTTATTTTCTCAGAATGACAGTGATTAAGCAGAAATTGTCCCCATGTTATACTTGCAGTAGTTTAGTTTTTGCTTTTATTCACATCCTTCCATAGGAAATTAATGCCACAGGCACTTGCTCTAGTTTTATAAAATCTGTGCCAGTTACTGGCCAATTGAGACTCTTTCTTTGGTTCTTCACAAATGACTTCTTGAATACAAGAGATGGATGCCCAGGAAAAAGCTACCGATTTGATTCTTATCTTCCTGTATAAGTGTTGGCTTTTGTTCAGATTCTTGTCCTTATAGGGAGAATGGAGTCAGTTTAATTCTTGGAGTTAAAGTATGACTGAAACTTGGGCTATCCCATTTGTCCAGCTGATTAAGCATCCCTGTGAGCAAATGGTGTGTTAACCCTCTCCTAGCTGAAGTGAAATGCTTCTGCGTAACATCTTAAGATTTGCCTTATCTGCAGTGCCTTGTCCCATAAAAAGACTGAGACAAAACCACCCTGCATTCTTGATGTCACGGAAAATACTCATGGTATCATCGAATCATTGACGTATAGACTGAATATCGTGCTATATTATATTCACTATGTTTATAGATCATGCAGCAAGTAAACATATGCACATATGAACTCCTGTATATATGTAGGTGCATGGTTGTTTGCAAATTGGGTGTTGAGAGACAGTGGGAAGTCATTGCCACTGGCTTTTCTCTCATTTAAGCCTGGGGAAATAGAGGTGGGCCGAGTTACATACAGGCCTCTGGTTTTGCCAGGTTTTGATATTATTAGAACAGATCTCAGGGTCTATATGGACCTGGATATAAATATTTTAATAAAGCCATCCTTAAAGATAGAATGTTACCTACAAGCACTTTTGGTGCATTTCTTGTTTTTGATTAATGAATGGAAACTTGTGAGTCTGTTTTGGTTCTTCCCCCACTTTAATGTTATACTTCAAGAGCCTTATATTGTCATTAAAAGCTTACGTACTTAAAATTTTTTTAAAAAGGTGGTAGTTAAAATTGTTCCTAAATATTAATACTCAAAGTTCAGTGATACTTTATTTTAAATTAAGCAGCAACTCTTTACAATTATGATAATTCAAGTTAGTGCTACTGGACTAAATCTCTCTCTAAATCCCTCATTGTTGAATCTTTGTTTTCTTATTTCCTGATCACGTGCATAGTTGTATTTTGATAATGAGAAGAAAAGATCAGCTTTTATTCACATCCTTCCATAGGAAATTAATGCCACAGGCACTTGCTCTAGTTTTATAAAATCTGTGCCAGTTACTGGCCAATTGAGACTCTTTCTTTGGTTCTTCACAAATGACTTCTTGAATACAAGAGATGGATGCCCAGGAAAAAGCTACCGATTTGATTCTTATCTTCCTGTATAAGTGTTGGCTTTTGTTCAGATTCTTGTCCTTATAGGGAGAATGGAGTCAGTTTAATTCTTGGAGTTAAAGTATGACTGAAACTTGGGCTATCCCATTTGTCCAGCTGATTAAGCATCCCTGTGAGCAAATGGTGTGTTAACCCTCTCCTAGCTGAAGTGAAATGCTTCTGCGTAACATCTTAAGATTTGCCTTATCTGCAGTGCCTTGTCCCATAAAAAGACTGAGACAAAACCACCCTGCATTCTTGATGTCACGGAAAATACTCATGGTATCATCGAATCATTGACGTATAGACTGAATATCGTGCTATATTATATTCACTATGTTTATAGATCATGCAGCAAGTAAACATATGCACATATGAACTCCTGTATATATGTAGGTGCATGGTTGTTTGCAAATTGGGTGTTGAGAGACAGTGGGAAGTCATTGCCACTGGCTTTTCTCTCATTTAAGCCTGGGGAAATAGAGGTGGGCCGAGTTACATACAGGCCTCTGGTTTTGCCAGGTTTTGATATTATTAGAACAGATCTCAGGGTCTATATGGACCTGGATATAAATATTTTAATAAAGCCATCCTTAAAGATAGAATGTTACCTACAAGCACTTTTGGTGCATTTCTTGTTTTTGATTAATGAATGGAAACTTGTGAGTCTGTTTTGGTTCTTCCCCCACTTTAATGTTATACTTCAAGAGCCTTATATTGTCATTAAAAGCTTACGTACTTAAAATTTTTTTAAAAAGGTGGTAGTTAAAATTGTTCCTAAATATTAATACTCAAAGTTCAGTGATACTTTATTTTAAATTAAGCAGCAACTCTTTACAATTATGATAATTCAAGTTAGTGCTACTGGACTAAATCTCTCTCTTCTAAATCCCTCATTGTTGAATCTTTGTTTTCTTATTTCCTGATCACGTGCATAGTTGTATTTTGATAATGAGAAGAAAAGATCATGGTGGAAACATTTCAATTCTAAGTTCACCTTCTGCGCCAATGCTAGCTTGGGTAAATACCTTGGTGCTAATTTTGCTCCTCTGTGGAGTGACCAGTGAACATCTATAAATATGATTTATTTTATAAAGTCTCTAGAAGTATAAAATTGCAATCAGCATTCTTAATGGCATGTGTCAGTTTTAGAGTCACACGGGAAAGGGACATTTTTCCAATTGACCACTTAAAATTTTTTATTAATAGACAAAGTATTTCCTCCCCTAATCCCCAAATCTTAGATCCATTTATTATGTGAGCCAGTGTTAGGTATATATATGTGGGAAGGGGGAACGAATAGACCTCCACAGAAAGACAGCGTCAGAATGCGTCAGTTTCTAAAGAAGTGAATCTGAAGATCATCAGAAATAGAGCCTAGACTTGATTCCTGTGAAAAGCCCTTTTCTTTTGTATGGATATTAGGAGTCTGGGACGTGTATGAAAGCCACCTGTTTAGTTTTCACTTGCATTCATGCCCCTCTATTAGTTCCTATGGTTTTGCACATGATATGGCATGTTTGCTCAGTGGAACTGAAATGCTCACTCTGATCCTGCAACTGTCACTTCTTTAGCTCCTAGTACTTAATTTATTGATGTATATTTGTCAGAAGACTTCTGTTTGTTATCTACAGAAATCCAACTTAAATTGGCTCAAACCAGAGAAGAGGAGGCGGATGTTGGGGTGATAATTGGCTCTTATAACGAGAAGGTCCGATAGTACAGCTGACTGCTAGCATGGCTGGCCTCTGATGCTTGAACAGGGTCACTGGCGTATCAGTTCACTGCCCTTCAACTCTGTTTTCTTCTGTGTCACCTTCCTTCTCGTGGTCTTTCCAGGTGGAAGTAAAGAAGACAGATTTGCCTGCCCCAAGCTGATTGATCCCAGAGTGTATCTCTTTTCCAGTAGTTCCAGGAAAATGTCCTTGGCAGACTGTCTTTGGCCCAGATTGAGTCAGGTGTTCTAGCTCTGAACCAGTCTCGACGAGGCAGCCAGGCTTGGGTCACACGCGGACCTTCAGAGCACATGCAGCTCATCCTACAGGAGCCACGTGTGGGCTGGGGATGAGAGACTTGGTTCCCAGAAGTAAAATACGAGTCTTGTAGAGCACAGATGGAGAGTGAATGCTGAATGAGACGAGACCCTGCAGCACTCAGTGTTCTCTTGCTGCTTTCCTGAGTTTACCCACTGATGGGCAGTGTGTGACAAAAGCAGGATTTTGATGCCTTCTACAGCATTATTTTAGCCCTTGGAAATTCACAGTAGTCTTCAGGTTTCACTGTCTTGCCTAGAGTAGTGGAAAGTAACTTCGTGTGAATTCGCATCCTTCACACGTCTGTTCAGTCTGAATGGTAGTTACATTGGCTTTAATGAAACCAGTCTTGCTTTCCATTAAGCTGGCCTGAAAGAGCTGCCATGTTTCTTGTGGTCTGAATAAAAGCCATGTGGCCTCCGGGAATGACATCACAGTAGCGTCAGTATTACTGGGAGGCGATGTTTCAAGCATTTCTTCTCAAGCTGCCAGATTTTGTAGACTCCGAAGCCCCTTTTTTCTGGGCCCACGAGCAGGCCCTCATCCCATGGTCCTACTTTAGAGGTATTCTCTTACAGTTTTAGAAAACTGATGCTAGAGGTCTTAGATTTTCAGATGCACTTCTGTTTGTTATCTAGCTCCTAGTACTTAATTTATTGATGTATATTTGTCAGAAGACTTCTGTTTGTTATCTACAGAAATCCAACTTAAATTGGCTCAAACCAGAGAAGAGGAGGCGGATGTTGGGGTGATAATTGGCTCTTATAACGAGAAGGTCCGATAGTACAGCTGACTGCTAGCATGGCTGGCCTCTGATGCTTGAACAGGGTCACTGGCGTATCAGTTCACTGCCCTTCAACTCTGTTTTCTTCTGTGTCACCTTCCTTCTCGTGGTCTTTCCAGGTGGAAGTAAAGAAGACAGATTTGCCTGCCCCAAGCTGATTGATCCCAGAGTGTATCTCTTTTCCAGTAGTTCCAGGAAAATGTCCTTGGCAGACTGTCTTTGGCCCAGATTGAGTCAGGTGTTCTAGCTCTGAACCAGTCTCGACGAGGCAGCCAGGCTTGGGTCACACGCGGACCTTCAGAGCACATGCAGCTCATCCTACAGGAGCCACGTGTGGGCTGGGGATGAGAGACTTGGTTCCCAGAAGTAAAATACGAGTCTTGTAGAGCACAGATGGAGAGTGAATGCTGAATGAGACGAGACCCTGCAGCACTCAGTGTTCTCTTGCTGCTTTCCTGAGTTTACCCACTGATGGGCAGTGTGTGACAAAAGCAGGATTTTGATGCCTTCTACAGCATTATTTTAGCCCTTGGAAATTCACAGTAGTCTTCAGGTTTCACTGTCTTGCCTAGAGTAGTGGAAAGTAACTCGTGTGAATTCGCATCCTTCACACGTCTGTTCAGTCTGAATGGTAGTTACATTGGCTTTAATGAAACCAGTCTTGCTTTCCATTAAGCTGGCCTGAAAGAGCTGCCATGTTTCTTGTGGTCTGAATAAAAGCCATGTGGCCTCCGGGAATGACATCACAGTAGCGTCAGTATTACTGGGAGGCGATGTTTCAAGCATTTCTTCTCAAGCTGCCAGATTTTGTAGACTCCGAAGCCCCTTTTTTCTGGGCCCACGAGCAGGCCCTCATCCCATGGTCCTACTTTAGAGGTATTCTCTTACAGTTTTAGAAAACTGATGCTAGAGGTCTTAGATTTTCAAGATAATCTTACTTAACACAGTGTCAGTTGCACTGTCTTTTTTTGTTTGTTTCTGCCATGCTGCTTGGCATGTGGAATCTTAGTTCCCTGACCAGGGATCAAACCCATATTCCCTGGCTTGAAAGTGTGGAATCTTAACCACTGGACCCCCAGGAAGGTCCCTGCTCTGCCTTCGATTTAGGCATTGCTTCATGGAATGTTTTTTTTTTTTCACCAATGTGCTAAATTCCTAAATTTTACTCTCCCTTGGTATAGCCCTGACCTGTTTAACAGGCACAATTTGAAGTGCTTTACATATATAACTCATCTAATACAGCCACCTTATAGTGATACTATTGTAGTGCTACTCTCAAGCGTCAGATAAGGAAACTAAAGAACAGCAAGGTTAGGTGATTTTCCCAAGGTCACACAGCTAAATAATAGGTGGAGTCAAGAGCCAAACCCAAGTAGTGTGACTTCACAGGATTTGCTCTTAACTGTGATATAATAGTGCCTGGTTAGTAGCAGTTCATTTTATTAATGGTGTGCTGACTGCGTAAGGCAGTAGACATAAAGAAAGCTTTGAAGGAAGGCAGAATGGGTCATGAAGCCAGTTGCTAGGAGTGTATTCTTTGAGCTCAGTATCAGCTCTTGTGATTTGGGACGATAATAGCTACCTGTTAGAGCTGGGAGAATGAAAAGGTACATCATGTCAAGTGTCTGGTCCATAGCAGTCACTCTCAAAAAATATTAGTGTTTCTGTTCCCATCTACTTAAATGGACTTTTTAAAAGAGAAATAATTGAAAGTATCCAAACACTTCTGGCCTTATACCTAGGAAAGAGGTTGTGACTATGGAAAGCTTTGATATGTCAGAGAGACTGTTCTTTAATATAATTCTTAAACATAAATTTCTGGTTAAATGTGCTACACAGTCGAATGTGATCATAGGACAGGGCCGGCAAACCTTTCCTGTAAAGGAGCAGATGATCAGTACGATGGGTTTTCTCGGGCCGTCTGGTCCCTGAGACAAGTGCTTAGCTCGTGGACACGGGGCAGCCATAGGACCCTGTGTGAGAACTGGGTCTCACTGCATCCTTTGGACCCGTTTGCTGACCTCTGACCTGGGGCACACTCTTTGGTGTCTTATTTTCAGCTGAGCAACATCCTTGAATTCCCTGGGCATTGCTCTCTTGTGAATCCAAACTGAAATTCTTATTTCAGTTTGGATTCACAGAGCCCTCATTTTAAATTCATATTTGAGGAAATACCCATACCTGCCTTGCCCTGCTGCTTCATTCACCTGTTGCACTTTGCAGACTTAGCTCAGTTTGGGTTCTTCCACCTGGTTTTCAGGGTTCAGTATGAAAGGGCAGAGTGAGTTGGGTTGGTCCCTGTTTTCCAGTCCTCTGTTGTTCAGACCAGGAAGATGTAACTTGTAGAGAGGCCAGGATCGGTTATTCAGGACAAAAATCCCATGTGACAATAAAATGCCGCTGTAGACAGAGAGGTGATGAGAAGGGAGGAGGGACTCACAGATCTCAAAATGTGGCCTGTTTTTTTTTTTTTTTCCTCTCCTGAGGAAGAAATAGCATAACTGTTGGTAAATCACAACCAGAGATTTGACACTCTCCTGTGATCATTCTTCATTGTTTGTTCCCAAGGCGAGGTATACCACAGGGCCCTTGATTTCAAAGATAAATACTGTACAAATAACCATCCTGTTGTCTTTCCCTCCCAGCCAACAGAGGACACTTTATCAGAATCAGCAGACACCCAGTCTATTGTATGCATTTATTTCCCTGTTTCTTCTCAAAACAAGTTGCAGTTTGAGTGTTGACTTTTTTTTTCTATCTATCAACTGTGCGTTATCATGTGACGGTTGTGTTCGTTGTTGGAAACTGATACCAGCAGGTACTCCTGCTCAGCTTCACTGCAGCCGGCCAGGCCTGCATTGTTTAGAATCCTCAGATAACAGCAAACAAAAACAAGCCCAGTACCATCCAGATAGGTGACGCTCTCCACTTGGATCAGGTTTTCTGTTTTTTTATGTTGTTTTTTTTTTTTTTTTTAACCAGGTTGAAGTCAACAGTCCTCCCCAGTAAAAACAGGAATCTATAATTCTTCCTCTTTGCTTTTGAAAAAGGGTGCATACCAATTCTTTGGCAAGGTGGGAAGTAGATCTGAAGGTTAAATCATGACCACATTTTCCTGTTTCTGACTTAGAGAGTAAAATCAGACACAGATCCATAGTTCCACAAATATCAGCTCCTCATGTGTGTTTGGGGAAAAAATATTTCCATTTCCCCTAGGTTTTATCTTTTTTTTCTTTCTTTTTTTTTTGATGGTCACTTGTAAGAGCATCTAATAAAAGTATAATTTGAGCCCTTGCGTAGTAGCCATTTGAGAGAAAATTTCTTTGTGTTTTTATTTTCTGGTTCTTGCTCATAGAGAAAAGCACCAGACTATCGAAAACTCAAATTCCTTCGCACATGAGTCAGATGTACATTACTTCCTAAAGCCAAAATAAATTTTATGTGTCCTCTTGGAGAAGACAGGGAGGGACGTGTTGCAAGAAGATGCTCAACAGTGGAACTTAGACCCTTTCAAAAAGGTCGAGGGCTGGAGACAGCAGAGGACATTTCATCCCTAATTTGCTTTAAAAAAAAAAATAATTCCTGTGAATTTCACTTCTGAAAACTGTGAAGAGTTTTATGTGCAAGGAACTCCTAAGTGCTGCTCTGTAATGTTTTCACAAGTGTTTTTATCATGGTAACATCTTGTTTACTTTAGTTCCCGGCCTAAAACTACTTGGAACATGTTAAGAAAACATTTCAAGAAAGCCTCGACAAAGAGGCTTTTGTTTCTGCAGCCACCGCGAGGCTGCAAGGATCACAAAGGTGTTAACTTTCAGCCCCTTAAGCGCTTCCACATGAAATTCCAGCACTGATGTTTGTGGTTTTGGAAAAACAAAGTGTATGTTAAAGAAACCAGGTATATGCTAATACATGTCGAAGGAGGCCGGATATCATAAATTGTTTGAAACCCATTCGTGGCTCTGGGTTTGCAAGCCTGAATGTTCCGCAGTGAACTTTCCTCCGGTGAGTGCAGGAGAGAGCGCGGAGGGGACTAGCCTCCTGGAAGGTGGGCTTATGCAAATGCCGTTCTAGCGTCTGCCTTTCAGTCTCCAGAACCAAGGGAGAAAATTTTAGTCCTCCAGATCCCGGGTGAGGAGTCTTGGAGTTTTCCACAATAAGCTTAGTGTGTTTATGGAATGACTTTACCACTTAGACTTTTTTGAATTGTTTGAGGAAAAAAGAAAGATAAGTTGATGCCAAAAAGCTACTCCCCCCGCCCCCCTTAAAAAGTCTCTCGTTCACCTTTCGACATTGTTCAGGAGTTCAAGACCTTTCCAAGCACTCAGAGGTCAGAGTGGCCTAAATACCATACTGCCCTCTAGTGATCTATAGGATGTTCGATAGAAAAGTTCAGACAAGTTTGCCAAAGACAACAGGCCCAGTGCCACCTCTTTGCTCAGAAAAAAGCAAATAACACTGGAATGTGTTTTTTCTTTTAGCAAACAGATTTATCCAGGAGTACAAATGAAATGTAGTTTTTCCTTGTCGGGTTCGAAGGGGTGGAAAATTCTCTTGACTGTCTCTTTAGGCAGTTCTGCACCTCACCGCCTGTGTAGCCAGTGCTGTGTGTTCTTAGATTTTCAGAGCCATTAGTGAGCCTCGGTGTTCACGTGATCACTTCCGGTGTGTAATTACAAAGAATCACTGCAAAGACAGGGATCGTCTCTGCTGCACACTTTTATTGACAGTGTCTACCATATTACGGCCATGTCTAAATGGTAAAATTTATTATTAGCAGTAGTGTCACAAAAGTCTGAGACAGCGATTTTCCTTTCAATAAAAGTAGTTAAAAACCTTTTAGAAAATCCATAATTTTGATTGCTGGTACTTCATAAATGTATAACTGGTACTTTTTAGCTGTCTCTTTAGGGAAAAATGAGTTTTATCACCTGCAGTACCTGGGTTAATGAAATTGTGTGTTGGAATTTAGCCAGGATGAAAAGATCAGAAATTGTTTGAAACCCATTCGTGGCTCTGGGTTTGCAAGCCTGAATGTTCCGCAGTGAACTTTCCTCCGGTGAGTGCAGGAGAGAGCGCGGAGGGGACTAGCCTCCTGGAAGGTGGGCTTATGCAAATGCCGTTCTAGCGTCTGCCTTTCAGTCTCCAGAACCAAGGGAGAAAATTTTAGTCCTCCAGATCCCGGGTGAGGAGTCTTGGAGTTTTCCACAATAAGCTTAGTGTGTTTATGGAATGACTTTACCACTTAGACTTTTTTGAATTGTTTGAGGAAAAAAGAAAGATAAGTTGATGCCAAAAAGCTACTCCCCCCGCCCCCCTTAAAAAGTCTCTCGTTCACCTTTCGACATTGTTCAGGAGTTCAAGACCTTTCCAAGCACTCAGAGGTCAGAGTGGCCTAAATACCATACTGCCCTCTAGTGATCTATAGGATGTTCGATAGAAAAGTTCAGACAAGTTTGCCAAAGACAACAGGCCCAGTGCCACCTCTTTGCTCAGAAAAAAGCAAATAACACTGGAATGTGTTTTTTCTTTTAGCAAACAGATTTATCCAGGAGTACAAATGAAATGTAGTTTTTCCTTGTCGGGTTCGAAGGGGTGGAAAATTCTCTTGACTGTCTCTTTAGGCAGTTCTGCACCTCACCGCCTGTGTAGCCAGTGCTGTGTGTTCTTAGATTTTCAGAGCCATTAGTGAGCCTCGGTGTTCACGTGATCACTTCCGGTGTGTAATTACAAAGAATCACTGCAAAGACAGGGATCGTCTCTGCTGCACACTTTTATTGACAGTGTCTACCATATTACGGCCATGTCTAAATGGTAAAATTTATTATTAGCAGTAGTGTCACAAAAGTCTGAGACAGCGATTTTCCTTTCAATAAAAGTAGTTAAAAACCTTTTAGAAAATCCATAATTTTGATTGCTGGTACTTCATAAATGTATAACTGGTACTTTTTAGCTGTCTCTTTAGGGAAAAATGAGTTTTATCACCTGCAGTACCTGGGTTAATGAAATTGTGTGTTGGAATTTAGCCAGGATGAAAGATGAGATCATTCCAAGACACAATATTGGCAACAGGTCTCATAAAAAGCTCTCTGACTCTTGAGTGAAGTATCATTATATTTTTTAAATTATTATTATTTTATTTAAACGGGGGATTTAAACTAGTTCTCTCCCAAGTTTCAGGGCTAGTGAGATTCTCATTTGGCCTCCTGTTCAGAACCCAGTGACCTACAAAGCTGGACTGAGCCAAGAGAAACAGAGAAGTGTCCATCAGTGCCTGGTCGAAGAGTTGCCTTGCTTCAGATTTCATCTCCAGTTCCTGTTGAGCCCTTTACAAATCACGACTCTCAGCTCAAATTTGAAATAATGCTGCCTTTTTCCTCGTGTTCCTCCTGTGTTTGATTGTTTGTGGATATTAGCTGTCCAGGAAATCCCATACTTACAGATATAAATCCAGAATGATCTTGTTTTTCCGCAGCCAGCCCAGGATGTATTAGACAGTTATGATGATTTGTTAATTTGGGTGACCTGTATTTATTTTATGTGTGCTGTGTTCTTTGAGGGTGGAATCAGCTGTTGAAGTAGTCCCGTCTCTCACACACAGAAAGGAAGCGCCCTTCTTTTTCTGCCTTGGGTTTTCTTGCTTTACTTTTTGGAAGGGTTTTTTTTTTCTTTTTCTTTTTTCTAATCTCTTAGTGTCTGTTCTTTGTGCACTCCTCCCTATGGCGATCAGCAAGAGATAGATTGTGTCTGATAGACTTCAACTCACTCCCGTCAGGGCCAGGCTTTGTGGATGTGAGAACAGGGCCACCTTCTATCTATGTTTTCGAGCCGTGATGTATCTTGACTCTGTAATTCTCTTCTCATTTTAATGGTGGTATACCTTTCCCCGAAATAACACATTAATCCTCTGATTTAATATGTGTTTAGGTAGTATTCTGCCAATAATAGATAAGAAATTATATTATAGTCTTGAAGGAGAATACAAATCATCGGGGTTCGCTTGATTTCTTTCTCTCTTCCACTCACCACCTACCCGCATAGAGGGGAATCCTTAGGATTCTTTTTTTACTTTTCTTAAATGAGGT